>JAODUE010000001.1:1622538-1648959 GCA_027564755.1 Amblyopsis hoosieri
TGTGTTGGAGCAGGGAGACATCTAAAACATGCAGGGCTGCGGCTCTCCAGGACCAGGGTTCCCTACCCCTGGTCTAAAATGTGCAGGTTAAAAAAAAGTACATCCTATTAGAATATAATTTGTCTCAGGGAACTCCAGTGTTCTTTGACATTTGCTCTCTTGTTGTGACTGTTGAATGCAGTTGGTGCTTTAAATGTTTCACCTACACATTAACAACAGTTTCTGTACGTGACTTAACAGCCCACTGTATGAAATGAAGATATTGATTGATAAGGTATTGCTAAATAATTGAGGAATGAATGTACATATTGTTTAAAATTAATTCCACTTGCTATTAAGGATGAAGCTAAACTTATACATTACTAGTAATGCATGAATGCCAAATGCCCACACATATAACACAATAACACACTACAGTGTGTTGTGATAGGCAAGCTTATCATTATGCTGTTTGAAACTTGCCTTTACGCATGCATGTCTAATGCAGGTGAAAAGGTGCAAGGTGGACACTACCTACAACACTATACAACACACACAAACCCCATATGCACAGTTGTATAGAATTGTTGTGACCCTATTGACCGTCAGGACTGTTCTTGTATGATCTCCATTGGCTCTATATTCATTCACTTTTATCCAAGAGGAGAGAGCAGCGAGCAGTAACACCAGAGCACAATATAAACTACTGCTTGACAAAGTTGACATGTCTCAACACATTCCTTTATTGTGGTTATATTCTACTGCTAGCAGTAGCTATTCTACAGAGCAGTTACTCCTAACCAGTAACTGCCAAAACCTTTTCACATATATGTCAAAGTATATGTTCGAGTAAAAAATGTTCTAGTTTGTTATATTTGATTACTAGCTTCCAATTGTGTGAAATGAAATAACACACCTATTACACTGTTTGGCACAATAATATCTTCAAATTAGGCCTACCTCAATTATCCACCTGCACATTTGAATTTGTCATGTCATTGTCATGTTCTTCAGGTCAGCATTTGGTAATGTTATGGTACTAGTTTTATTTTTAAAATGTAATTTCTCAATATTCTTAAATGATGTATCATGCAGCAACCACTATGTAAAATACTATTGATATACTATTGATGGTACCATTCTGTATTTCTATACTAATTTACATGGTGTCCCAAATCAACTTTTTGAAATTATGTTTTAAATTAAATTGATTAGGTTTTAAAATCCCAGGTACTCTGACAGTACTTTGACATTATACTGAAGCAATAATGTAGCTGCAGGATGAATTGAAGCTTTCAGCTGGAACGTTCCTGAATAAATGAACTATTCATGTAAGCATTTTTGCTTATGAGCCTCACTGCATGTATAGCTGCATTGTAATATATGCACATATATATACGATATGTCTAAAGTACAATTTAAACTTCCCCAGTGACTTTAATATAGTTTTTAAATGTTTAAATTTATTAATCATATAAAAGAAAAGAATTATCTGCAAACCTGATTGTCTGAATTGTACAACTTGTTACAGTTGAAGATTTAAACATTGTGCATATTTTCATTCCTGTAAATGTCTCATACAAACCCACAAGATTGTTGACTAAAGAAATGTATCGAGATGCTGGTCTGCATTTTTTTTTTGTTGGGGGATAAAAAATACGTTATGTAATGTAAAGAGAAAGTCCTGGGTGTTACTTATGCTCAAGTGTGACTGACAGGTGATGACACCCCTCCCCCACACTTTTCATGCTTCAACATGTGGAAGGAAACATTTTCCAACCCTGTTAACCTGCATGACCTGTTTGGTTTAGAATTCAAAACAGACCCCAATAGTGTAACTGCCTGATAATATATGTGTGCTACTGAGCTTGTTGCAAATAGAAGTCTCAGATGAGGATCACATTCTCAATGCAAAATGCTAATATAACATTTTATAAAATCAACACAAAAATAATTAACTTCTTTAAACCGCTTGCCTAGACTGGGCTACATATTTAAAATACACTGCAGTGTATATTTATTACAAAAACAAAACAAAATACAAAAAATACACAACTAGCTTATTTTGCATACATTTTGGCAGGGGTAAATTAATATGGCTGCCAGTGCCATTCCATTGTTTTGAGTGACACCACAAAAGCACAGCAGGAACAAAGAAAAGCACAAAATGTTAACATTTTATTTACAAAGTTGTTTCTTGTCATACAGAAAGTAAAAATGTAGCTACAACCTTGATTTGTGCAATAGTCAGCCACACTAAAACCATGGCTCACTTGTTGCACAGTTGCTATAGCAATCATTTTATTGGGGAAAATAATGAACAGCAAAATAAAGACAAAACAATAAGAGAAATAATAAATCAAACAAAAAAATAATTAATCCAACAAAATATTAAAAGCACAGACCCAAAACTAGATACCAGTCCCAAAGTCCTCACGCAGGAATACATAAGAGGGTTTGACAGTGAAATTGTGGAATGCTGAGTCAGGTGGGCTGCTTGAGAACCTTGGGGTGGCATGTTGGGTTGGGGGTGGTTGGCTCTCATTTCCATGAGGAAAAAGGACAGTTCCACTCGGCCCACCCGTCCGGTACAGTCTTGCCCCAAAAAAGGAGCTCAGAGCTGGGGGGTGGGGTGGGGGTATGGGGGTGGAGTAGAAAGAGTGATATGAGTTTAAGGTGGGTGGGTGTTCCAGTGGAGGCTCGAGGAGGAAGGAACGGGTTGGTAACTCGGTAGACTCTCTTTCACTTTTCTCTTAATCATCATCATCGTCATCATCATCCTCATCTTCATCATCTGGCTCTCGCTTTCTCTTCTCGCCTTTTCCAGTTTCTGCTTCTGGGGGGAAATTAAAGGCTTTCATGAGCACAACACTTGAACTCTTTATAAGAACATCTAAATCTTAATTTCACAACAAATGTATGCACTAGACATAGGGACAGTTTGAAAAAAACTTTCCTAAACATAGGGTTGGTGAATACTTATAATTATTACTTTACAATTTTTACTATTATTACTTAGTATTGAATTTTAACTAATTTGCGGTCACCTGTCGTGCCAAAAGTCCACCGAAAACTAATGACTAGTTTACTTTCCAAATATAAGCAATGATTTTAGACATACGAAGCACATATATAAACATCGAAAATAATATTGCCCTAGATAATAATCATGCCTGAAAACATGTTCAGTATAATTTTGCTAGAAATACATTGCAATACTTTGCCTAGCTTACTCCGCAAACACTTATACAGTTACCAGAAACGTTAAAAGATTCACAAAGACTTATTACCACGGACAAGTTATATGTATTTGCACATTATATAGCCTATGACATCCATATAAGAACAGCTGTAGACATAGCCTATATCTGGTGCGATACAGCTGTAGGCGAGTTGCAAGGGCTCCCACATATGTCAATCAGTTGTCCGCGGGTGTAGACATTTGGCACAACAAGCCCCAACATCCCCCTTATTATCCAGGATTGTTACACAAATTTGTACTTTTGTACAAAATACAAATATTGTGGTGACTCAACAAATTCAAATAGTGGGCACTATGCACAACACAAATTATATATATGCTGCCATCATTCCCAGCTACATAAACATAATGATATGCATAATTATGGCACCTTTTATACCTGATAAGAGTAATGTGCAGTGTGTCCGTGTGGATGAATGTGCTTGCATATAGTGAGTCTTCATCTACTGTATCTTATGTGCATCCATGCCACACCCACTTGAACATTTATTGGTCCACAGCGGCCATGTTTGTTTGAGATAAAAGCCTGTGGTTTTACAGTGTTTACTTGGGTACTGATACAGATCTATAGATCCTATGTAGTTTTTCCAATCAAATTGGTTTTCAAAGAACAATAGTCTGTATTGAACAAAAAAAATAGACTAAAAAGACTATATAGGTTTGAGCATGGCAATTCCCCGTCTGTGCAGTTAAACTCTACACAAGCCCAGGAGGACAAAACTTGAAATAACTATAAAATAAAATTAAGTTGCATACCTTCTTCATCTTCGTCGTCATCATCATCCTCGTCCTCAACTTCACCATCTTGACCAAAGTCTTCCTCCTTTGTAAGCAAAACATGTCAGCTATAGAAGACCATCCTAACAAACATCAAATGGATCCGCTGTGAAGCAGATTTTTACCTCATCCTCTGCGCTGACATCCTCGTCCTCTTCACCTTCTACCTCATCTTCGTCATCATCGTCATCTTCCTCCTCATCAAAGTCTTCCTCCTCTCCATCCTCTTCCTCCTCATCCTCTCCCTCTGTAAAACACAAGGGAAGACCAGGTTGTCAACACACAATAAACAGCAATACAAATAGAAATGTTATCTAGTAGTGTTAATATTCAAGGCATAATGAATATTATTAACCCTACCTGTTGCTAAATACAGTACTTACTGTAACCATATACCTGCTGCTAAAACAGTATACTTACTGTAACCCTACCTGCTACTAAATACAGATCTACTGTACCTGAAATTTGGACTTGTAAAGTCCTTTGAGACTGTAATGTGATTAAGGATTATATAAATATACTTGACTAATTGTATTAATTCATAACTAGAATGTATCAGCATACATTGACGTCCACTCTATTTCCAATGAGGAGGAGAAGACATTGTAGGAACATAAATTACCTTCATCGTCTTCGTCATCTACACCATCTCCCTCCCCCTCTCCTTCTGAATCAGAGGCTTCCCTGTCTTCCATGTCATAGCCGTCCAGGTAGGTGAGCTGAGGCAGCAGCTTGAACACGCTCTCTCTATAGTCGTTCAGGTTCGTCACTTCGCAGTTGAATAGGTCCAAACTCTTCAGGTTGTCTAACTTTTTCTGTTGGGGAAAACAGCAGGGTGAGAAAAGCTCTAATTCAAGCTCTCATGAGCATATGTAAATACTTAAGCAATATTTTAAGGAAGATGTTAAGATAAATGGATAGTCAGTCATTCTGGAGAATGCGTGTTGATATTTTAACTCTCCCTTTAATGCCATAAAGGCTGTATAGAAACAACAGATAATATGTTCAGCACATACGGAACGGGCTGCAAGCGGACCGTAAGAAAACATTGGCTGAATATGACAAAAAGTATATTATCTTACAATTGCTGACTACCTTTAATGTGAATTCACTGTTTTGTGAGGTCGCTGTTTCAATGCTCTAACATGGTTTCATCACGTTTCATTTATGTACATTTGTGTTGGAACTGCATTATTAGATATGCATGCTGATGATCAGTTTATTGGAATACTTAAATAAAAGAAATAGCTACAGTATAAGTACTAAGAACATACATCTTAATTGATCATACAATAGAGAGTGACATGTGTCACTGAAATGGAATCTATTAAATATTTTCAAATACACACCAAGGGTTCCAACGTGCTTATGTCTTTCAATTTGTTGCCGCTCAAGTTTAGATGTGTGAGGTTGGGGAGTTTTTCTGCTAAAACATCAAGGCCACCACTGATTCTGTTGTCACTCAGCTCCAACTGTAAGAGGGTGCAGGACAGAACATTAAACATCGCACATCTTTGATATTCATGACATATTCAGACTGTGCACAACATGATATGAATTTGCATTATTGCTTTACCTTTTTGAGTTTTCCTAGTTTAGGGAGATTGGAAACTGACATTAAGCCAACATTTATCAAACTGAGAAACTCCAGGTTGACAAACTCAGCTGTAAGGCCTTCAATTTTTCCTTCATTTGATCTGCAATTGTCAAGAACAAGTTCTCGTACCTGAAAAAAAGTATATCAAGGAAGTCAGATACAGATCTGTATTTACATGGGTTTCATTCAAATGTGTATTATTTAATTAAAACATAAAAGGTAAGTTTAACTAAGTTTTAGTTCAAATGCTAAGGTACAACATGTATGTCCCACCCACATATTATGTTTCAGTCTTTTAAAAATAGATTTGGGAAAAGCATATATTATGTGCTGTTTGGAATGGATAATGTTTGAAATAAAGATTTTACATGTTTACTGTGTAAAACATTTCACGCGTTTAAAATGCTACAACAACGTGTTTTATAGGCGGAGTCAAACTGGTCAAAAGTTATTCTATTACATGTTGTGCAATTCAGGTTCCGACTGAATGTTAAAAAAAGTTATTATGAAAGTAAAATACCACGATTGGCATTAAGGCAATGTAAACACGTAACATGCCCGCTATATACACACCATGTGCTTTGGAATAGTATTTGTGCAAATACATTTGTCCGGCTCTGTGAAACAGTTGCCACGAGGGAGAACAGCTCTACCTTCGTATGGTGTGGTGATGCAGTCACTAATGACAAATGCAATGATTTTTGTTAGCAAGCTCGCTACAGGCTAGCCATTGCCCTTTTAAACGCTGCCGTGCAGTGGAGGAGCTGCAGGAAAGGTTTGTCTGCCCGCCATTAGCCACTCAAACAGCAGCGGAAAGGATTGTGAATGGTTTTAAATAGAGATTTTTTTTAAACTGAAAATCAACTTTATGGAAAAATGGAATGCCTCGTCGTCGAGCGAACGACCGATATGACAATTTGATACATTGTATCACCGTTCGAGATCGAATGGCGAAGGAAATATTCAGAACGGAAATTTAGTAAAACAAAGATGGAGAGAGTTCCTTTCTCCAGAGCTTCAAAGACGACAGAAATGACAACATGGCGATTCCTGAGATACAGTATGCAGTTCTCTAAACACTTAGATAGGGAAATGCTATTTACAGATAGTAATACCGTGATATGTACATCACTTGACAATATTTTAAAATGTAAATGTGTAACATTTCATGTGAGAGTAGAAACACCGAACGTCGAGTTTTGGCTGCCCACGCATTGAGCGTGGTGCATAGGATCTCGTGTCATTCAAAACGGACTGGCTTGTTTTATGAGCCATCGGACAACAAACTAATCGACCAATGCTTAATACGTTTGGCTAGTATGGCAGTTTATTTTATTAGGGAAACATCTGCTTCGCTTTTTTACGTTTTCGATGTCGCGTATTTTTCTTTTTTTTTATTACGATAGCATAGGGCAATATGGCGGGAACACGATACTAGCTGACTGTCGTATTTGAACTCAGCCATTTGATCATACCAATTTAAATACAGGTTCGAGAAACGATTAATAACTTTGAGTTCCACGTTCGTGATTGTTAATGCAGAACAAATTGGGTGTATGCAACATTTGACGGAATTGGCAGAGTACACTCCCTGTCCAACTTGTGTTGGTTGAAAGCAGGGTACCGTGGCGTACTGTACATCTATCAACAAATCACGACGTCTGTGGTTCCAACAGTAAATATATTGTGCATATTCTGCTAAGAATATTGTGACTGAGCTGCCTTACGATATGGATGACTACAGAACAGAGTGACTTTGTTTGCGTAGCTGAATGTAGGTATTGTTAATTACTCTAAAAAAAACTACTAGAGAACAGAAAATGTATTTTGACAATGTACAGTCGCATTTCATAATAAGTTCGAATTGTATTTTAGCAAAGGCGCCCCATCACAGCAGTTATGCTATTCAAACATGGCTTCCAGTGTCTATGAAATAAACCACTCGGGGAATGCCAAACGCGTCGTAGAAAGACAAATACCCTATATTACTAAAGCAAGTTTGAAGTTGACGTATTATGGTACAACGTTAGATTCGGGTAAACTGTGTGGACCGTCGACCAGAGGGTGCGAAACGGTTCACTGCAATAATGCCAGCAAGCAGAAGAATCGGCTTTTCAAAGTGCCGATTGAATATAGCTTTTCTTGTCTTGTAGCTCCTTCACGCCCAATCTAGAACAGTGTAATTGAGTAAGCTTGTCGCTAGTATTTTCAGCCCTACTAATAAATGAGAAAACATAATCTAAAGCCCATGTGGTCACCATTACGTTAGCTACACAGGTCACTCAGAAAGCAAAAAAGTAGCTAGCTAGCGAGGCTAGCCAGAAAACTAAGGTTTGGTTCAAAAAGCACGACTTACATCCGACGGTGTCCTGTTTCTTAGCTCCAAGTGGATTCTCTTTTTCATATCCATCTTGCCCTATAAAAGTTTAACTTTTCTCTCTTGGGTTTTGGTGGAATATTCAGTCCAAAGGCAGAGAGATGCCCTAATGGAGGGAGAATATGGGACTGTATAATGAACTGAGCCAAACGCTAAGTTAGTCGGCGAGAGGAGAACCATGGAGGGAAACGGGACTGAAACAAAATATATGCTGAATAGCGCCATCTCTGTTCAGATATTGAAACGGCTTTTAAAAAAATGCAATGCAGTCACAAAACATGACGCTGCCCGAAACAGTATGGTGCATTTCATGGAAGAAAAAAAAGTAGTTATGTAGAAAGAAGTTCAGTAACTATTACTAACGCTAACGTTTTGTGTATGTATATATTATATATAAAATGCAAAGTAGGGCACATTAGAAACTCGGTAGGTGAGATTTAGAATTTGTATTATTATTATTATTATTATTATTATATAGGAGCATGACAATACTTTTTTGTGTTCTGTTTGTTCCTGCTTCATAATCAGGGTAGAATGAAGAAATAAAACTATTTCAAGTAGCCTTGGCCTATTATAATCAATCACCTGTTGCCTGTGAGTAGTGGTTAATCAAACATCACAGCCCCTTTTCAGGCACTGCTATTATATTTATATCACTGCTTTGTAATTGTTGTTAATGTGATCAATAAACGGAATCTCTTATTTGTCTCTGTCTCAAGTTCATATATTGTATACACCTACAAACACTCCCCACTTATCAATACTTGTATATGATATTGATGTATGTGAATATATGTGATCAAATAAATATTCTACTTAATGGAACTTAAATGTATATATTTTTAAAATCCTAATAGTATGGTACTCTGTTTAATTAATATGTGGTAGACATGGGTTAATGACAAACCAGGCAAAACAATTGAGGGAATGGAGTGCTAACACTGAATACATGTTTTTAACAAATTAAAGGTGACAGTGTTAGTCTATTATACTGCTAAAAGTACCAATTCCCGAATAGACATTTTAGTGTTGTAGGTATGAGAATGCACCAGGAGAGGGCACTGTAATGTATACATTCCTCAAGCTCTTCAGTTTGCAATAACATGGGTGTGTATTTGTGCAAATTTCTCTCTAGTGCAGAAGTTTATGCTCATTGTAATGAATATTGTAGGGTGGTACACATACAGTAGGTGGTGCATGCATTTGTGGCTGTTTGAATATTATCAGCTTAGGCAAGTGGTGTGTCTACAGTCTAGTCATCTGACCACTACATCAGTATTGGAAGTAGGCTGTGTCGTCTCTTTTCTTCAAGGTAGTTTGAATTCCCATATTTCTGTGGTTTGTGTTTTATCTTGTTTAGTACATTAAAGAAGGTGCTTAGTGTACACACATTGTAAGGTTGTACCAATGATTTGAGTTTGGGCTAAGGCAATGGCACTGTAGGTAGTAGTACTTTAAAATGTGTAAACCACAAATGTAAGTCATTTTTATTTTATTTACATTGCAGTAGTTATCGTCTAGTACTGTTTTAAAATGCAGTATTATTTTTGTGTCTGGGGGGTTGATTTTATTTACAAAGTTTTTATGGAGCCCTTATGACCAAATATTTTATAAAATATAGTACCTTCAGGTCTCAACAGTTTTCAATATAGTAGTAGTTTAGTCTTACTTAGTTGATTTGGTTGCAGCTCTCTCCAAAGTAGCTCAAACGGAGTTATCAGACCTCAATGTGCTGTGAGAAGATTGAGAACACGCCCTAACATTGAACAGCTTATATACATGAGATAAGATGTCTCTACCCTACAGTTGAAAACACAATTGGACATTCATATGTCTGAGTTTTGTTATAGTACTGAACAAATAAGACATAGAAATAATTCATAAATTAAATTGACAATATTTTGTGGTCTGGTGTGTCTACTGTATGCTATTTTCAGAACAGACCACCAGGTTGGCTTACCTCACTTTAACATTAGCCATTAGCTATTAGACTGAATTCAGTCAAAGCTAGTTGTATCCACTGCTCAGCACCGTTCACGTTTAGTGCTGATAGCAATAGAGGTTCACATTCTACATGTATACTATGGCTTAAACACAGACACATAATGTTGTACTTTAAGACAGCAATTGATGTAAAATGTGTCTGTCTTACCTGTTTTAATAGTCTGAGAAATGAATGTGTAAAATCTTCCTATTACAACATAGACAATATTTTTACTTGAGTCTGCAAAGCACAAGCCTTTTTTTTTTTTTTTATGCTGCTAGTATTGTGCCAACTCTTCCACCTTTACAAATATGATAAGAGCAAAGCTACACGAACTCTCCCAGCACTATGGTAATGTTTAACCAGATAATTCATTTAGGGGTGGGAATTAAAAACAGTCAGAAGCGATATTGTCTACATTTTTGTGTTTGCCTGCTCTCAATTACTTAAATACATTTGTAGAAGGACTAACATGGAGGAGACATTGCAAAAAGAGTTGGAAGATAATGGTCCAGATGACATCCAAGGTAACAGAACTTTTTTTCTTTTTATGTATGTATGAACATAACGGTTTTAAGTGTCATAATTAACAGTCTATTGATATATGAAAATATTGTATTAATGTTTGATACTCCCTAACTCATAGCAAATTGAGGCCCACATTTTAAATTAATTTACAAGCTGTATTACTGTGAATGAGAATGGGCAGTCATCTCCATCCATGGACTTAATTATCTCAGCCCACTGCAATATGCTGTTGGCAGACAGATTGTATAAGTAATGTCTTTATATGACATCCATCATTAGCCAGGTGTGTCAAAATTCTGAGATTGTAAAACTGCAATGAAATTATGTGAAATGCTCTTGTTAAGGTTTGCATTTAGCCATGGATCTATAAGGACCAGCACCTGTTTGGTAGTTATAAGTTGTTGTTTTATAGGTGGGATTCTTCGCAGGTTGCGGGACAGGGATCTTCTCAGGAAGAGAAAGGCTGAGGCAGAGGAGAAGGAAACTTACCAGTGGGTTAATGGGTAAAAGTATTATATGAAGACTGTCAATGCTAAAATATAGTGAGCTATAGTGCTAATAATGTTTGGACTAGTGAAATCAATTCTGTCGATTTCCATTATTTCTAATGTAATCACATGTCATAATCACACAAATGTAGCCTATTATTAAAATGCATTCAAGTAAAATATTAATATTAATTTCCTCGTAAGGTGCACAGTTTAATACCACTTTTGAATATGGCACAGAACTCAGACGTGGGTGGTGAAAACATTTATTATCAGGCGAGCAGAGCTTATCAGACCCATGGTTTATATTGAATATTGAGCAAGGGGAAGCCAAAGGTTGCTCTGGATTTTCATGGACTGCCTGGATCCATGTCAAGAACTTTGCACTTTCATTGCTGAGATTAATTCCATGTCATTGTGTCGTGTCAGGGAGGAACGCAGGAAGAAAAGACCCAGAGGCGAGGGAAGGAGCACAGGAAAGAGAGGAAGGCCAAGGAAGACACCCGAGGTTGTGGTTGCTCAGGAGGAGCCAGCACTGGCAGTAGATGCACCTGAAGAGGTTCCTGAACCACCTCAAGCCATTGCAGTGCAAACCGCGCTGCCTTTTGTGGGCCGTGGAATCTTGGAATCCCAGTCAACGTATGCCTCCGCAGCCCCTGCTGCTCCTTTCCCTGTCCTGTCCTCTGTCCAATCCCCTGCCCTCACT
This sequence comes from Amblyopsis hoosieri, assembly GCA_027564755.1. NCBI lineage: Eukaryota > Metazoa > Chordata > Actinopteri > Percopsiformes > Amblyopsidae > Amblyopsis > Amblyopsis hoosieri. The sequence continues at coordinate 1,634,237 of JAODUE010000001.1, forward strand.
TCAGTTTCTACCCCAGCTCCAAATGCACCCCCGGCTGCTGTTCCAGACACTGTTTCAAACACCGCGCCAGACACAAATGCTGCCCCAGCTATACCCAGAGATGCTACTCCCCCAACCCCAGTGGCTCTGTCTCAAGCCTCTGTTTATCTTCCACCTCTTGCCCCTACACCCTCTATAGCTCCACTTCAGGTAGAGACTCTTGACACAGAGTCACATGGTGGTGATGCAGTAACCCAGGTCATAATTGAAGACTTGGGCCCGGATGAGGAGGAGGATATTGCTATATCACAAAACACCGGAGCAGATCAAGGTATTTTGAGGGGTGTGTGTGCATGGATAATGCGAATTGATAATTAAGACAAGACTTTTTTTTTTCACAAGTGTATGTGTGTGTGTAAATATGCTTATACTGTATGTCTGTGTGTGTATTCACTTTAATAACTAATGCATATTCAATGTTTTGTAGATATGAACAAGGAGCCGACATGCCTGAACAACATGCCTGAACAAAATACAGTGTTCTCATCTCCAATGCTGTCAACCCAACCTTCCTCACAGGAATATCTCACAGGAAATTAATTCCAGCATTCATTTATTTTGACAGTTGAGAATATACTTATTAGTCATCTTTTATATCTGAAACATATTTTGGTTTGGGTGTTTTTCTACATATTGAAGCTTGGCAATAAGAGAAGATAATATATGAATTCATGCTTATTTATTTGTGGCAATAAGAAAAGATAATGTATGAACTAATGCTTATTTATTTGCTTTGCTTACAAATTTGTCACTTATTGTGCTGCCTATTTTTAAGCATAATGCAATAGCCAAAATTGATTTATTTCGAGCTCTACGCCAATCGCAAGTTATTGTTTTGTAAAAGCATGTGACATGTCAACGTGGTAATAAAAACCGTGGTAAATGTGTTATCATTGTCATTCATCATCGTCATCAATATAAACTGTGAAACTGTATTTTATTGATTTTTATACTATGTTGCACTGAGTCATACAAACAACATAAGCTTGATAAAATATGTGTAATAGTCCTACTAAATAAATCTATAATCACAACCAGTTAGGCTAGAACTATAGCTACCATAGGGTTGTGACGCCTTGTCACGTGACAGGCAGCGCAAACTTCCGCATTCAGCAGCACCATGCACGTTTGTTTTTCTTCAGTAGTTTGATCCCGATCGACCTCATCTGAAATTGTATCGGTTTAAGCAGCAATATGCCTCCTTTGTGTGATTGCTGTTGCGAGCATGTCGAGAAGCTAACCAATCAGGTTTCTGTGATGCGAAAAGAAATAAAGAATCTCAGGTATATCAGAAAATACCGTGGTGTCTATAACAATGGTACCCAACCCCCAACGCGGGGGTTGGGGAGAGATCTGGGAGGAGTTCAAGAAGAGTAGAGAAGATCTCAGTCATGTTATCTTTCAGAACATTACAATACATTCTATGCTTTATGTTAATGTTGTTTATGCCTTTATGTTAGATTGAGTTTTGTATACGGTATGATTTATTTAGCTATCAAGTTATTCTGCTTTTTAAAAACGTTTTCGGCGGGCTCATGTATTAATTTATAATGTGATAAAAATAAAATAAAACACCACGTCTGTCGTGGTATTGCATCTATTTTCTATCTTCACTGTTCTTTTTTCAGGCAGTTGTTGGACAGTGCATTAAGGGGTAATCGAAAACATGTGGCATCCATCCAGTCTTTGCTGTCAAAGATTGTACAGGGTGAAATTGAAGGCCAGTCATATATGTCATCCCAACCACAAATGACAGAACGAGATGCAAACGTATCTTTGGAGCAAGGTGAGCATCAGATACTTATGTGATTCACTGACCTACTAATTGAACAACAGATATGCATTCACTGCGTTTAAATACCATACATTCATAATTACAGGAATTATTCAGACGACCCCTATTGGGTACATTAGTTCCTGTTTTTTGGAGAAGAATGGAACTCCTCGACAGCCCACTATTTGTGGCCACTCCAGGGCATTGCTCCGCATCCAACACAGCCTGTTCAATAACCCAGAACATGCTCTGGTGGGCCTTGAACAGTACTCGCATGTCTGGTAGGTCAGATGTGACTGTATTGCTGTGTACTTTACTTCAGTGTGCCCTATTCTGGTTACAATTTTACAGCTTTCTCAAATATATTATGTTGGAAATTCCTATTTTTAGTGTCCTAGTAGCAAGGAAAAAAGAACACATCCTTGTAGATCTTAAGTTTAAATAGTGACTTTGTGTAATCTAATGTCTTTATTTTTTTGTTTTGTCCAAACAGGGTCATATTTCTCTTCAATAAAAATGGACACATGAGTTGTAAAGCCAAAGTGAAGCCTCCTAGGCTGAATGGGCAAAGGGTTGGCGTGTACTCCACACGTAGCCCACACCGACCAAATGCCTTGGGCCTAACGTTAGCCAAGCTGGATAGCATTGTAGGTATGTGACTCGTCTACCCTCAAAGCCCCCACCCCATATAACCCTAAATACCATGATGCAAAAGTACATTTACTTTTATTCTTAAATTCAAAGCTAATAGCCTACACACGTACAAAAAAAGTGTCGCCTATACCACAAAAGTGCAAACATTGTGAGAGAGATTTGAGTGAGATTTAATTCTGTGTGCACACAGAATTGTGATGATTTAGACATTTTATAGATACACAAAAAGTTGTTAAATCACAAAGGTCCATCCTTAAACACGTTAACTTGGAAACGGTCAGTGCTTTGCTGAAACAGTTGGTACTTGCTGTGTAAAAAAAATAAATATATATATATTAATAATAAATTAAATAAATAAAATAGTTGACATTTGTTTGTAATGTTATGAAAATAAAAGCCTATATATGTATGGGTCAGCTATAACATTTAATTAACTGGCATGAATAAACAACCATCCTAGTTTGAATACTGATGCACAAAATTGTGCTACTACATTAATTTCTCTAATTTAATTTCAGGTGATACTGTACATCTGTCAGACATTGATATGATAGCTGGCACTCCAGTACTGGACATCAAACCATATATACCTGAGTATGACTTCCCCAAGAGTAGAATGCGCATGAACCTGGAGGATTATGCACTGGAGGCTGATCAACAAATAGAAATAACAAGGTCATTGGGTGAGGTAGAAAATGCATTACACAGCTTTACAAGAAGCTCCTCAGGAATTGATGCACAGGAAATTCAAAGGGAAAGTCTTCATAAACATGACTTAAGGGCTCTCCTCCACAAAGACAAAGCTGATATTCCCAGCAAAGATGATGCCACATGTTTGACAGATCACAATATTCCTCCCTTGGCCCCAAATATCAACACTGTGCTGGAGGAGGTTAAAGCGTTCATTGGCAAAGACCTGTCTCACCTCACCCCTGAAAGGAAGTTCAGTATTTCAGACAATAAATATACCAATATAGCAAATTCAGTTGATGGCGCTAGGCCATGTTATGGAGAGGAGTCCTTCAGTACAATTGCTGGCTGGATCAGGGATCCCCCTGTTGCCCGACTGGAAGTGCGCTTCACCCCGAATGCTGAGGGGGAATTGGGAGAATTTCTGCCCTCACAACATTCAGGTAAGACACCTAATGCCTACTACAAAACTCATTCACGATGTAACAAAGGATTTAGCTGTTATATATATGATTGCCACGAGGATGCTAGTGCAACAGAGATGGCAGTGACAACTATCTGTAGTAGAAATAGAACCCAGCGATTCTCCTCATTAATTTGTTTAACTACAGGGCCTTCAGGAGGCAGACCCAGGTTCAAATTCCTACGGAGTCCAGAAGAGGCCGTGGCTGCCATCAAAGGGGTGCTTTCAGCAGATCCTCGATCAGTGTACAGGAGGACACGCTGTGGGGACAGACTGTTCTTCTTCATTCTCGACACAGCTGATGTCACTTGCTGGTTTGGCAAAGGATTTGCAGAGGTACTGCAGGTTCGACCTGTAGTACACAACTCCTAAGCGCCTCTGTGAGGATACCCAGGATCCATATCAAAACTGTCGTGGTGTCATTTACAGTAAAAAAATAAAATATGAAGATATGCAAGTTTTTGACCATTTTTAATTTCCTGGTACCCACCACTATATGTCTTTTGTTGAATGGTGCTTACACACATGCAATCCATGGGATTTAGATGCGTGAAATTTCTACCACAAGGATTTTAGATTGGTGCCCTAGCTGTTAACAAACTAATGACTGGTGAGAAGATGACCTTGATATTGTCTCCATTCTCAACAATGAATATAATATTGGAATTTAGACTATATATACATATAATTATTATTTGATATCTTACATGATATAAAAAAAGAACTAATTAGGTGACGTTAAAAGCAACACACTGCCAGTTGTATCCACCTTTGATCCACTATCACGATCCGTTTGTACAGTCACGTGACCAGGCCAGTGTAACTAGTAAATTTTTTATATATCGCGTTCCTCACCCAGAGTACCCTTGCTGCCCTCCACTGAATACTTTTCCCACCATGTTCTGTTGTTCAATGTCATGATCAAGATGGGGGAAAATTATACTAAATGATCATACTCAAGTGTTTAAAGAGTACAGTACAAGTACTTAACTAACATTTTAGAAATAAAATAATTACATTGAAATTGTACATAGACGCGCACAATAATTACCGAGGTTTGTAGACGCGCGCAGTGAGTGATTTTCTCATAAATCTACATATTTTGCTAGATCAATTGATGGATTTGGGATGATATTGTAATTCTTTGCATGAAAGCATGTAGCTTCCAACCGGAAATGGTTGAAATCAAGTTGACGCGCGAGTTGGTGGACCAATAGCAGCGCTGACATTTTGAACGAAAAGCGGTTGAATTTGAAGGTTTGTTTACCTCATTTTGTAAGAAGTTACGACTTGGATTTAACATTGTCTTATCTAGAACAGCTTTATAACTATTGTAAGTATTTTCATGTTTGCGCAAATATTTTTCTCTCTTAATGTAAAAAAGTAATACCGCGTCACGATGAGCCATTCGCAATAATTGTTGCTGTAAGATAATAGTACGGTAACCACACGGGACACGACACCGTACTGTCTACCGGTTACGGTGTTACGGTACGGTACCGTATTCATTGTACCAGTACGTTACATTATCTGAGTTAAATTCCCCCTTTCTTTAATATCGTACCGAAATACTTGTGTTATTGGCTGGATAAGCATTAATTTACTCTTGAAAACCGCGTCAGTATCAATCGCCATAAGGAATCAATGCCGATAGAGTGCGGTAACTCTCTTTCAATGAAATCAGAAAAACAACTCCGTGAAGAATAGGTTTTATTAGAAGGTTGTCTCTCTTTGTGTGTGTGTGTGTGTATATACTTTTTTTAAATTCTTTTTTTATTAATTAAATATCTTGTCTCGCAGTTTACATGTCCTGTTTGCCTAGTCAACGCTGAACACTGTAGGATGTCAAGTTCAGTCGGTGAAGGCATGGTAAGCTTATTCTACCCGTGTCATCACAAACAACAAAAAATAACAGTTTAGTGCATGCAGTCATTTAAAATAAAATATTTTTTTAGCCTCTTACTGGATCTGTAGTTGAGCGCACCCCTTTAAGAAGTCTGCAGCATGAAATGCTACCTCACCCAACTCCAGGTTCCAAGCACAATACAAAATCACCATTCAACAGAGATCTTTTGAAAGTAACAAAGGTATGTATGCTGTAGAGAAGTTTTGTCTGTGCGTTATGTCTCCTCTGAACTGTGTGTTGTAACTGTGTCCTCATGCCATCCAACAGAGTGACCAACATCAACAAACACACTGCCCATCATCCAAAACACACCACACCAGTACTTGTGAACTCGGAGACATGACATTCAAGTCTTTCATCTGTGCTGGTGGTGAGATTGAAATTTCAGACCCTTCGTTTATGGCAGAAGATGGTCTTTTACCAATTCATCAGGGTATATCAAACACTTATGCAACAGAAGACACTATCCTCTCTGACAACATGATCGTCCTGTCATGCAATGCACACAAAGAGCATCCCTACTGCAGTCCAGAACCAGCAGATGCCACAGTGATCATTAACCCGGTATCGAGCAACAGTCGCACGTCTGGGCTTCTGGGAACAGATATGTACAATCCACAAGACTTCATGCATTCACAGAACGTCTGCTGTGGAGATTTGAATGTCACATCCAAGCCTTTCCTCTGTGAAGGTGGAGAGATTGAAGTTTGTGACATCTCCAGACTACCCATTGAGACTCTTCCTATGCCCAATTTAGAGTTTGTGGACCAAACGCCATACAACGACACAAGTCTCAGTATTCTACACGCAGGTAAATGTGACCAACCAGGAGGTGAAAATGCAGAACAGCCCTACTGTAGAAGAGAAAGTGGTGTGGCCTCTTCTGTTACCCAAAACCGTTTGTCTTCTGATGGCTTGAATGACATCACCTTCAAATCATTTGTCTGCAATGGCGTTGAGGTTGAAATTTCAGTTGAAGCTGATCAGGCAGATGAATCCATTCCTCTACCCACCAACCAACTTGTAAACAGCATTGTGGCAAATGAAGATGGCATCAGCCAAAGCATTTTAGCAGATGACTATAACTTGCAAGCGCCTAATCACAGTTCAGACCACCCTTACTGCAAATCGGAACATCAAATATTGTATCCAGATGTCAGTGGAGTGTTAGAGGAGGCCATACGTAAGGATCAGGCTGTGAAATGCCACACACTGTGCGACGGTGCACTGGCTAAACCCATACAAGATGACCAAGATCATTCCAAACACTCCTCCTGTCACTTTCAATGTGATGCTGCTGTGGCAGAATATGACCCCCCACTGGCCGATGCAGATGTCAATGGTCTCGTTGAAGACATGTTGAAAGTCGATTTGTCGCATTCCGAGGACAATAGAGTGTCGCCTTTGCTTCAAGGCACCCAGCCCCCTGGTACCGATAAGCTTGGGGCCTTAGCATCACGTCATGTACACCCAGAATGTGACTCTGCTGTACACTCTGTGAGTGACGCCCTGGAGTCGAGCAGCACAAAAGACAGTGCCTTTGGCTCATCTGCCAATGTCCCAAATCTGTATACCTCTGAGGACAAAAAACACGGCAACAGCTTGTCAGACGTTCTAACGCAGCTGCCGGAGTTTCCTGCGTTATCAAACGCACTGCAATTTGAACTGCTTAGTCCGATGATGAAGGGGACCCCCTTAGCACGAATACGCACGCAGCGCAATTCCGCTTTAGCCAGATTTTTAGCTGAAGATTTTACTGTGGAGGGTGAAAATAGCCTTGTGGCTCCATTTACCCAGGACTCCACTGGGCACTTTACCGGTCCCCTAGAGAGCCCCATGCTTCGGCCTCTGTTCAACTCTACAGCGCTAGGTAACAGGCGTTCTTTAGCCCAACCAACCCCAGGCACAGTGGCGGCTGCAGATGTGTGTGACAAGCCCTCTGCAGTGCATACCTGTCCACAACACAAAGGCGTCGTGGATATCCCACTGATTCCCAATGGCCCCCTGCAGCAGCAACTCCGGCAGATGGCAGAATTTCTCATGCTGGCGTCGGGAAGGATAGACACCGCTGCCACGTCTACACCAGCTCTGGCGCGCACTGCTGACGCTGGGACAAGCCCATGCAGCCCTCCAGCACGGCGACGCAGCATCTGCGTGGGGACCACTCCGGCGAAATTGGTGGACCACAGCTTGAATACATCAGGACAGTTTGAGAAGAAGCGGCTGTTCTCTGTGGCCGATAACTGCACTATTACTGAACCTCTCTTATGGAAGTGAGTATATGGATTTAACATAGGCATGTATGTGTGTATATACATATTGTCAATGATCACGTTGATTGGATGACCTTCTCTCTGTACCCGTCACTTGTGTTTTGCCCTGGTGTTTGTTGACCAAGCGTGCAGTAGGGCTGTGTATTGGCAAGAATCTGGTGAAACGATGCATATCACAATACATAAGCCACGGTTCGATATATTGCGATACTGTAAGCAAAGCGAGATATTGCGATTTTCTAATTTGTGGAAAACTGTCAGCAATGATGATGTGTGGCGCCGCTGCAAAAAATAACAAACACTTAGGAAAGGGACTGCAGATGGAAATGAGCTTTAAGCTAAATCTGGTAACAAGTATCTTTCCTCTCTTTTGACGTTAATGTATTTTGTAAATGGTCCCTTTTTTATAAATACATTTACAAATTATTGAATTAAATCGATACCGTGATTTAGAGAATCGATACAGTATCGTGAACTGAAATATCCCGATACCCAGGTGTATGGATATTTTCTTCCGCCCCACAGCGTGCAGCCAGGCAGTTTGGAGTGTCTGCCCAGGCAGGAGCTGGAGCAGAGGCTCAGGTCCAGCATGATCATGGTGGAGGCTCTAGTGCAGCAGCTGGATGCGGCCAGGCTACACATCTCTCCCGGTACTGGCCCCACGCCCTCGCAGCTCAGGGACAGGCTAGTGCAAACGGAGCACACCGAACTCAGTCAGGTGAGAGCCGCAACCGGGTCACCCAGGATCCATGTACAGGAATAGCTCTGCCGCCAAGTTCAAATACTAATGTTGTGATTGGAATATTTGCTTTTGTTAATCATGATGTTGTTTGTTATTTGTCCTGTTAATAGACTACAACATACAGAGACCTGTATGTGACAGCTTTGGATAGGATTCAAGAGTTGGAGCAGGATGAAAAGTCTCTACAGACAGTCCTCCAATGTATGCAGGAGACCAGGGTTGCCTTGGTGAGGCATCATATCTATATTTCTAAATTAACTATTTTTTAAAAGAGTAATTTGTGTAGTTTTCTTCTTACTTTGTCATAGTCATGTTTGCTTTGGTGACTATGATGCATGTGTGTGCCTACAGACCGCTTTGAGTTCTGACACAGATTCAGTTCTATCGAACTTGGAGATGATAGGGAACACTGTCAGAGAGGATCATCACAGTCTTGTTACGCAGGTAAGTACAATATGAGTTTGTCTTTTGCAGAGGTGGGAGATGTAGTCTTTGATCCTAACGCACATGACGCCAGATTACAACAGCACACACACTTGACATCAGTCATGCATGAAAATACAATCCTATTACCTGTTAAGTAATGTTGAAATATTTCTGTGTTTGTGTATCATTTGGATATACTTTCATCACAGTAACACAAACCCAGTGTTCACTCAGGATAGGAGAAAGGTTCAGAGTGGGCAGGCAGTGTCACCTCACAAAGGCATGCTGTCTTCCCTACTGCAGTATGGTCAGATGAAGTCCCTGTATGACAAATGCAAGGAGATGCTGAGCAGGATGTCCCAGAAGGTCAAAGACACTCTGCAAGAGAGGGAAGACATGAGACAGCAGATGGAGGAGTCCTTTAGAGCCAAGGAGGCGGTAAGAGCACTGCTCTTTGAAATGATTTAACACTAATAATATGGCTATTGCTTAATGGCAACGATGCTTCGGTGTATTTCTACACATCTACGCTGTAGTGTTTGACCACTTTCAAGGGGTTTTGAGCGCTAATGGTGGGTGCTGTAAGCTTTCTTGAAATAGATTAAGGTGATTGACTGTCCATTTGCAGGCCTTCAGTGTAGTGGATCAGCTGCAGACACATTGCGCCGTGCAGATTTCCAACATGGAGGAGAGTGCAGGCTCTCACCAAGACCTCCTGGGGGCCCTATCCAAGGTGTACCCAGAACAGGTACAGTGCAGCTACAGGCCCTGCCAAGCTGGCATGATCACTATCGTATTGCTTCTGTTAAAACGTTCTACCCATGTTTGCAGGTCGCATTAAACAGTGCCTATGTGGAGTCCATCGACAGAGCATCAGACCTTTTGCACAAGACCATGATAGAACATGCCAGATTGACTGAAGAGGTGGGGCCCTTTTTTTTTCTCCAAAAATTTTATATAAAAAAAGTACTCTCAAAATGTATTGTGATGCATAACGATACTGTATATTTAACTTTCCAAACTTTATCTTGGCGGTTAGGTTACGCTGTGACGATATCTATTATTAAAGACATGTGACATATCAAAATGCCCATAATTTGTAAAGTAAGCACAAATATCAGCCTTCCATGGTGTTGCTCACAGCTCCGTATAGCCAGGGGTCTTCTCCAGAAGACTGCCCCCATGCTTTCTAAGCTGAATGACAAGGCAGCTACTGCTTTGAGAGAGAGGGACCAGCATCTTGCTGCAAGAGACAAAGCTCTAGAGGAGAACAAGCAGGTCAGACTTCATCATTTTATATCATGGCACCTAGTAGGACTCATTTTGTGTAATCCAAACCCTGGTCTGCCACAATTGTGGTTATAATGGCGGTGTTTTCCCATAATTACTTAATAGATGCAGGAGGAGTTAAACCAGGCAAACATGGATCTCCAAGATGCCAGACAACAGATTGGAGATTTGAATTTGCAGGTTACCACCCTGACCTCAGGTAAAATAGATTTAAAACACACTCTAGCAGCTTCACTCATTCAATCTGCCCTCCCATCAATTCTCTTGTCAACTGTCATGCAGTAAACTGTATGTAAAACAATGCATTCTCTTACATCAATCTTCTATACAGAAACTAAGTCTGTCACTTGCACACATGTGGCTTACTAGTTTAACCTTGCTAGTGCCTAGCATGATTTCCCCAATCTCAAATATTTAAGGGGAGAAATGTAAATTTCCCAAATTCTGTCTGTGTGCAGTATAATCTTTGGCTGTTTTGGTAGTTTATTGTTTATTTCCATTTATTTAGCCTTTTGCAGTGCAATTATGGCATAGGAGTGTTGTTTTCAACTGTTAGTTGTGAATATTACTATTCTGATTAACCATGGGCTCAGGTGAGGAAAAAAGTACCAAAACGGCAAGATGTTTTTTCAGGGCTATACATCTTCATTTTCAGATTTGTTGTGAATCCCCTATTACATGAATTTGAAATGTATGTATGTAACAACATGTTGAAATGTAAGGCACTCTATAATGTAGAAAAAGTCTAATTGTACAAGGAATGCTCACCATGGCAGCTGCTGCCAAGCGTAGCTTTGTAGCATGACCGAGCTGCGGCTGTGTTTCAGAGGTGGGCGTGCTGCGTCAGGAGCAGGCTGTAGGGGAGCAGGAGAGAGCCCGGCTGGACAGGAAGGTAACGGAGCTTTCTGACACCGTGTACTCCAGCCTGGCCTCCTACACCTTCCTGGAGCAGGCCCTTAAGGAAGAGAGCACCAAGTACGTTCACCATGACAACGCTGGGCAGTAGAGCTTCTGTTTTAGTCATTCTAATATTTGGGCTATAGTTCTGCACCTTAAGCAAATGTACAGTATGCACTATGTATTTAACAATAATACGACACTGCTTTAGGTTGCAAGAGTCATGGAAGGACGTCAAGGAAGCCAATGCCCGGGTGGAGGAGTAAGTAACACTCCTCTCAAACAAACAGTATACCCCCCCTAACTAAGCACACCACAGTGACCTCTAACCCCCCTTGTCTCCTCCTCCTGTGCCAGGCTGGAGGTGTCGCTGGGTCAGTCGCAGCAGCGCGAGTGCCAGCTTGACCAGGCCCTGGCACACAGCGAGGGTCAGCTCAGCCAGCTGCAGGCTCTCACTCACACACAGAGCCTGCAGATCCTGCAGCTTCAGGAGGTCCACGCACAGCTCCAGAGCACCAGGGAGATGAATGAGGTTGGCCTGCTGCATGTCAGAGCGCTTTCACTGGTTCTCCTTAATAATACCCTCACATAGGTTTCTGTCCAGTTGTACAGCAAAGCCGCACTTGTTAAAGGTCCCATGTATGATATGTAAGCATTAATGTAGCAGCAAACAACAATTTTCTATGTAATGAGAATGACTTCTCTGTTCTGTTTTCCTGTGTGTGTGTGTGTGTGTGTGCGTGTGTGCGTGCGTGCGTGCGTGTCACAAATTGTATGGCTCTGATATGCTAGAGCTTTGAGCTGCAACTCCTGTATGAATGGTGTTATATAAATGTAACTTTAAATATTATTTTGACTATGATGGCAGTCAAGATCATAGATAGTTCTGTAAAGCATCAGCTCTGTAGCATCCTTAAATCAGTAGCACACAATTGTCTGGCATGAGTTTAATAAACGTTCTTGTTGTACCCCATTATATTAAATGGACTATATTCATATTCGTAACGATCTGACAGGACAAGGAAACACTAAACATTAATGTGTCAGGAACTGACACACATGACCTTTTGTTAATCAGTCCTGATCAGTAGCTTAATAATAGTTAAGGATTTTTATTTATTTTATTCATTTTTATTGACTTAAAAAAGGAAATGTTTTATGCCATTAGTGGATTGAGCACTGCATATTTGCTGTAATGACGTTTAAGGCTATACATTTAATCACATTTTTATCGTCATTTCAATTTCAGCTCCTAACAATTACAAAAACAATATAATTGAGAGAGAAAGGACAATTTAAGTAAACTCTTACTTTGTCTTGTGTTCTGAATTACAGACGCATGCTCACTTTGCGTTTCGACCCTCGCAGGGTGAAAGTGAAATCAATGTGAAAAGTTTTAATGGACATTTCACAGTTGAAGGTGTTTTTATTGTTCACTTTTTTCTTAGTTTTTTAGGTGCATTTATCCAAAGTCCAATGTCAATGACTATTCGTGTTAAATAATCAGGATTAATATATTGACCAAAACAATCGTGATTACTCTTTTTTTTTTTTTTTTCCCATAATCGAGCATCCCTAGCTGACGGTTATTTGCATCCGCCATCTGATGCTGTTTCAGTTCTTGCAGATGGAGAATGAGCTAACGAGGGAGCAGGTGGTGGAGAGCGAGTCCATCCTGAGGGCCAACCTGCAGGGCCTCAGAGAGAGGAATATTCAGTGCGAGGACCTTAAAGAAGCCCTGGGCCAACTCCAGTAAACCTCACTGCTCTCACAGTGCAATACCTGTCCTGTCGTTGGTTGTTCTACACCTTATAGGCTGTGTCCCCTATGCATAGTGTTATCAGTGAGATGATGTTGCACTTGCAGACGTGAGAAGCAGACTCTGCAGGAAGAGCTAGAAGCTACGCACTCGAGGGCAGATGCCACCCAGCTGACCTTGCAAGAGCAGCTGGCTCAGGCTGTCACCGACATCACCTTAGTGCACCACACACTGCGGGGATTAACCAATGAGCTTCAAGCAGCCATCAATGACAAGGTGCCAATAACACCTACCTAGTATTCCATGTTTAGTCATAGCACACAGGCACTGTATTGAATCTTGCCTACAGAATGAAGCTTGATGCGTTTTATCATACAGGAGGATATTCACTTTGAGATGCCAGAACCATCTATGGAAAAAGGTTCACAGCTGTCCCTCAATACGGAGAAGCGTCAGCCCTACAGCTCCTTCGTGGGCAGTGTTATGGTTGCGTTGACCACTGAAAAAGGAGATGATGTGGAAACGGAGACCCCTGCTGGACAAGGTATGGCACAACACCCAAAATCATCTCCATCTTATTCTAATCTATAGGGTTGCATTTACAAACTCTAAAGTCTGCCTTTTTTGAGTAGTTGAAAGAGAAGTGTATATAAATAACTATCATCTTAACAAGTCACCAGCTTAACCCAGTGGGTTGTGTGTTGTCAGACCTGCCGGAGCCCCAGTGTGAAGGGCTGCTGAGTAAGCAGAGCGCCTTCACCCGCATTGGTGCCTTCACTCCTAAACGGAGTGACCGGGAGGAGGTGGAGGAGCAGGTTCCAGTACAGGTGCAGCTGGCCGGCCTGAACAACATTGTCCCTGAGCTCGTCTCCGCCATTAAGCTGGTGCGACAGCTAAATGAGGCCCGCATTGAGCAGCTGAACAGCACCATGTATGTACTGAAGTGGGTTCGAGAGTCACAACTAGTCTAAAAGTGGCAATATGTGAATGTTGAAAGAACATTATTCCCCAGTAGGGTTGGGCTGATAGTCGATGCCGTCGTCTATCGGCGATGGCTGACATGCATCACGATGTCGAGCAGGCATTGTGATTTAAAAAAGTGGTCAAAATGGCAAAGCAGCGTTCAGACAAATATCTACTGAAACACTGCCTAATACGCTTTCTGTTCACTGAAATGCTGGGATTGATCAGCATCATCAAGAAAGATCACCTTTACAACTCTTCCCCTCTCTCTCAAACACGAGCGCACAGTCTCAGACACGTACGGTATTGGAGGATGCAGATACACTCGTGCCCTGGCTGTCAATTATCTGCGTGTAGTCTACATCTATCACGCCTCTCACCTACAACAAAATGGTTCACTGGTCATTCACTTTTTCTGTAGCTTGTCGTGATATGCTTGGTTGTTCGCTAGCTGTTTTTTTTAGGGCGCATGATGGCAGTTCCACGTGTGCATACGCAACGGACTCATCTGTCATCTATTGTGCAAATTATATGAGCACAAATGTAAATCCTGCATGCCACTTCAGAAGTGGCTGTCCTCTTTCAGTAGGTAGGCTATAAAGTTGAAGTAGGCTACTGCCAGATTCTGTAATTCATCGCGTGTGTGTATGTATGTATGTATGTATGTGTGTGTGTGTGTGTGTATATATATGTATGTATATACGTGTGTATATATATATGTGTATATATATATGTGTGTATATATATATGTGAATATATATATATATGTGTGTGTGTATATGTATATATGTGTATATGTATATATGTGTATGTGTATATATATGTATATATATATGTATATATATAT
>JAODUE010000001.1:1649059-1672428 GCA_027564755.1 Amblyopsis hoosieri
TAAGGCAGTTCTGAAGGCGAAAGGGGGTCAAACACAGTATTAGTATGGTGTTCCTAATAATCCTTTAGGTGAGTGTAAATAACAATACATTATCCACTGCTCTATAGCAGGCATATAAGAGTGTTTACATCTCTATGCAGCTGTCCCTGGCAAAGAAATTGTAAAAAACAGGTTTGTTGTTTTGATGTCCAACTCCATAAACAAACCAGACTATAAACAATCACTTTTCCTCCATGTGAGTCCCCTGAAGACAATCCATTGATTGCTTTACCCACAGCTCCTCTTCATCAGGTAAATGTTCCACAGGAATGCCAGTAAAATGGTAATTCCTCATTTGTGGATGATGGATATACAAACTAGGGATGGCACCAATACGATGCTGAAATTGGTCTGATACTGACTTAAATAGCTGGATCGGTATCGTGACAATTGAACAGTTGTAACCGATCTATGGGGCTGATCCAATAACATTTATTTACACGCGTGGGTCTACTGTCAAGCATAAGAGATGTATAACCTAGGCCACACTATCAGTAGCAGGTTTCTAAAATGGATCTAAGTCCTACTATAGATGGGCTGTCATATATTTGCAACTTAACGTAAACCAAACCACTCAAACTAATGCATACAACAATGACAACATTGTAATGTTTCCTTATATTCATATATAGCCCATGTTACATTATGTTTTACAGAGTTAGGAAAGCAATGTTCAAGCATGATGGTTCCTTACACAAAACAGGATTCCCCGTCTCTTCCTCATTCACAATGAGGAATACAGCTTCATTTAACACTGGAATCGGATCGGTACTCTGTATTGGCCAATAATCAAAGTGCAGGTATCTGTATCGGTATTGGGACTAAAGAAATTGGATCGTTTTATCCCTAATACAAACACATATTTGCCGGCTAACACAGGATTACATTACAACATGTTTACACCGTCAATGGTTTACAGGGACATCTATCAAAAAATGATAACCCTACATGCTACATCTACACAACTACTGCAGTTATATAGTTGTGTACTTGATGAAAGCTTACGGTTTTCCTGCCAACATCTCCTCTCATGAGCTCTGTCAAAACAGGCTGATAAAAACATGACAGGCTATTATAATTCAATAATACCTTACAAAAGTCTGGTTCAAAATGATACACCAATAACCACTTGTGTGTTGACTGTTAAACTGACATTTTATACTGTTGGTTGAATTGTAAAAACAGACAAGTACTTTTACAAACCCTAATATCTTCTCAATAGTTCTTAAATAGTGATTAAATGACACATGATAGGGGTCACATTTCAAAGCATGGATAGCTAAGATAAGAACTACACCTGCAGTGGGGTTTCTTACACAGAACATAAGCTACAGTACTACTGAATATTTATTGTTATTGAAATAATACTATCCTTAAACTAATATATGTGATAATGGTGTGGATCACGCTTTTCAAAATAAATTGAATGCTGTGTCAATTGATTATTCTCAAACATGATGGATTTTAACAGCATTAGACTAGATTCAAACACACACACACACACACACACACACACACAAACACACCACACACTTGGGGTGAGTGTAAGTCACCTAAATATTGTAACAATGCAATAATGCAGTAAGCAAAGTAAAACATGCATGGAAACAAAAGTAAATCTGAAACTCAAAGATAACCTCTATAAGTAATGCCCTATCACTGAATGACCTTTCTCTTTAACCCTTGATAGAGTATGTAAGCTCACTAATAAATACCAACCAGGTGGAGAGATACATGAGAGACAGGTGGCCAGACTTTTAAAGCTCATTTTAAAGCAAGTGTCATGGAGGTTGGCGGTGGAGTTGGCAGTGCCACTGCCAACAGCCTATAACTGGCAGGGACTCCACTCTTCCTTCCTGACATTTATCAAGAATAACAAACACTTTGTCTAGAAAAACTGTGACCAAAAAGCCCCAAAGATATGTGTGTGTGTGTCTATCTATCTATCTATCTATCTCTCTCTCTCCTGGTGAGAGATGTATTTATGGCTTTCCACTGGAGTAGAGCTGGCACTAGATTGAGAGGAAATGTGTTCTTCACAGGCCAGTGACAAATATGCCTTATGATATCACCTCAGATGTCAGAGGTGGTGACATGGTCCAAACCAAAGCAATAAATACATCATTTGCCACTACATTTAACAAATAGACTATGGAATATTCAACTAATTATGTAATTAAGTGCCCCACTGCCCCCATTGTATCGGTATTACATAACATGTTATAATTTCTTAATAAACAACTGTCACTAAATGACACTAAAGGATCATACCATCACCATAGCCTGCTACCGCACATGCACGACAATCGGAGCATATGCTCCTACATGGCTCTCTTGCTCACCTCTTCACATACAGGAGAGAAGGGTTTAGAATCTTGTGAGCAAAGTTATTAAATTGGTCATTTTTTAGTAACAAGCCAGTATTATTATTGGAACACCAATAATTGCACTATGATCCACTCTAATTATGTTAGGGAGGATAATGGATGGTGTCTTTTGGAAAAAGTCATTTCAGTTTACCCTTCATGCCTTCGCCTATACCCTCCACCATTTAAAATGTTACTCATTAATACACCACTGACAAATTCCCAATGCCCTCTGTGTGAAGTAGATGGAATATAATGTGTGTAAGGGAAACAGGTGTGTGTACTAAATTACAATGAAACCATTAGGAGACGTGAGACACCAGCCTCATAACAGTAGAAAGGCTTTTCTCTTGGAGGTCAACATTCTGTTGATTCAGTTGGTGTTGCACTTTGTTTAACATGTCTTAATTGATAAGCAACATCAGCGAGAGTGGCAGGATAGGTTATAAAGGATCAGTTACATCTATACACTATGTCACACCCAGTGGGCGGATTTAGTGATTTGGGGGCCCCAGGCGAAGACAAGTAGGAGGCCCTCTTCAATTATCTCACCCAGATGCTGTTCATGTATGCTGCATCTGTGTAAATACGATTGGGCATTACCGGTTATATTTAGACTGATTGGCTGATCAACGCCCATTAAGGTGCACACTGGAATTATAGTGTGTGGCAATGTATGCCATAGTATAATTCATGGTATCATTCATCGGCCCAACTATTTCAAAGTCGGTGCTTGTTTACAGAAGGTCCTATTAATTTTTTATTGTAATTGTTTTATTTTTAATATTATTTATTTAAAGGTGTGGTAAGTAATTCTGGATAAAGCTTGTTGATATTTGAACTCAATCAAAACAGAAACACCTCTCCCTTCAATGCCATAGGCTGCTTTCTCAAAGACTTCACACCCAGATATATGTATAATTGTTCTATTTAAAAGGTTTCAAATTTGTATTAGAATAAAGCAGTTCAATCTTTTAATGGTATATCATTTGATAATGCTCTATCATCAGGTTTAAACTCTATTACTTGACTTGTCAGGTTCATAGATTATTAATGCAAACACATTTCATTATACAACATGCCTGCATATTGGTGGTAGGGTAGTGGCATCTATCTTGCTCTGCCTGTCTTTTATCGTTGCTTCTTTAACTTTCACAGGTGGAAGGGCAGTGAGATTGTGGTACTGTATTGGAGCCATACACATCTTATTTTGTCATGAAATATGTTAACCCCAAGCTTAAAAGACAGTTGCCTGCTTTGCCTAATAGCAAAGTCCACCTATGGTCACACCATGGGCTACATCTGACTTGCTTATATCCATCCCTTTCTGTCCCTTGAGAGAAAGCAATTGAACATGCACCTGCAAAACATACAGTCCTTACAGGAGATGCTGAATTCAACAGCCATCAGACATCTGAAAGCTTTGTGATGGAATCTATAGCGGGAGACCAGGATATCATGTCCTGTGTCCCACAGAGAAACACTTACAGTGTGATAAACATGCAAGCCTCTGTGGGTTGTGACTGAGGCTCATCATGTCAGGTTGATAAGACATTGCAATGCGATCCGAACTGCATTACAACATTGCCTTGATTAGCATGTCCCCACTTATGACGGACAGGGATAATAGTTTCTGCCCACTCGTTGCCTATTTCATACAGTATAGTTAAGAGTTCTCCCTCTGTGGCCTCTTCCCAAGATTTCCTACACAGTTTTGTAGCCAATCGGAGGAAGAGGTAAAGAGGTGTTGATTGCTTCCATGTAAATTCTCTGACTGAGATTGAGGTGGTTGGAGGTCTGGGGTCCCTGGATTTTTTATTTTTTTTTGGGGGATGGTGGGAATGGGACTTCCGATGTTTGCTTGTGATTGGAGGGTTGAGATGATGAGTGTAACAGGAGTGGTGGTATTACTTTTTTATTTTTTATATATACAGTATATATTGTATTGTTTTTACTCATTTTGTATTGTTTTTAATTACGTAGTGTGAAGCACTTTGTGTTACATGCATTTGTATGGAAAGTGCTATATAAATAAAGATTGATTGATTGATTGAAATGTGGGCCTCTGCTGTCCTTTGAGACTAACGTGATTACGGGCAATATAAATAAACATGACTTGACTTGGGTAACAGTGTTACACTTTATATTTTAATTAAGAATGCTGTAACAAATAATTGCATTACTCCATGCGTTTGTGCTTTTGCCAAATTCCAGCCTTACTGTATTCTACTTCCCAATTCCATGCAGTTGGTAGTGTGCACAAATACAGATTTTTAATGTCTGAAACACCCCCAACACCATTTTCATTATGTAACTGTTTTTTTTTTGTTTTTAGGCAGCAGTACAATGAGTAAATAAAGTAACATTATGCAGAGAGAGTAATTTTATGTTGTGTTATTCTTTTTAAAATGTTTGATGTACCGGGCGGACCGGGTAGAATGTCTGAAAGGGCTGCATCCGGCCCCCGAGCCTGACTTTGCCCAGGTCTGCTATAGACTCTATAGCAAACCCAAACTCTCATCTCCCTATGGAATGCAACAGTGTCACTACTGACAGTGTATCAGATGGCAAGCTGGTTCTTACTGAGGAAGAACTGATGTGCTCAATGTGAGCTACAATATTTTAATCATAATGGGTATCTGACTTTCATTCATTATGAGGGGAGATACATTGTTCCATTATGACAAATTGAACAGTCCATGGGCCTTTCGGAATTTAGATAGGCCACATATAGAATATCCCCCTAAACCCCGATTGTGGCTTTCTTTTGTATGACACACACAACAATATTTTTCAGTAGAGCACGCTGCGTGCACATTACAGTATATTTTATCACTGTGAACAGTAACTCAAGACTCTTGGGCCCTATTGTAAATCATTCAGGACCAGATTACAATCCCATTTAGATTAGACGAGTAAAATATCAAATCACCGGGTGACCGTCATAAGTAGCTCATTATTCCCTCCCCGACAAGAGGAGAATGAAGACAGAGGTGACATGGTAGGTGCTCTGTGGAGACCAAGTGATGTCAAGGAGGCAGGCAGAGGCACACAGCGAGATGGAGAGAGAGCTGTCACAGTAATGTCAGAGATGCACATGTGTAGTGAGTGGTGTGATTCAGAAAAGGCCTGGGTACCAGTGGCTAGCACCATCTCTATAAGGGACAGCAGAGGAAGTCAATAAAGGGGAGCCATTCATCGCATCAGGGCCCAGGGGGGTTTACACAAGTCAGCCCTGACTTCTGAGTAAACATTTATTACATTATGAGCACCTAAATACACTATAATCATGCATTTAAATATGGTCTTTATACGTACATTAAGATCAACAACTTAAATAATAACGGTGCCAACAAGGCTCCTCACAATTGAGAAGCACTAGAATGGGTCAAATTATATGACAGACACAAAACCTACAGGAACCTACTCATTAAAAACCATACCTCTTTCGTTAAATGGCACAATGTATACTTAAAAGGGCTGGGGCAGCTCAGCCTACTCTACTTATGTGAGGGTCCACACATAGACCAACCCACACACAGCCCTTAGCTCCAACTGGAAATCTATAAGCTACTGAAAGCTTTTTAATTAAAAGGCAACTGCATGCTCCTGAATTCAACCATAAACAACATCCCATATGATTGTTGCTTGTAGCCTGCTGGTATCCCCTCTGTAAACTCCCCTCTTAACCTGAAGCCATCAAATACAACAATAAAAAAAAAATATATATATATAGCATTCGACAACTATGACTGATTCACAGGCTATTAGAAGACCAATGGTAAGGTCATATAATTTGTTTCCTTTGCCTGCATTTAGAGGGCGGCCAGTTCATAGCGCCGGACAAGCCAAGCCAAGCCAAGAAGGATTTCAGCCGAGGCGCACAAGCACGGCTTACATAACCATGTGTGAAATGGATGGAGCATGAGCCAGTGAAGAGATGCATATGTTACAGTAAAACACGGGGCCTATATAAGCAGGGTCCAGCGCTCTCCGGCGCGTAAGGAATGTCATTTGAAGGGTAGGAAAGCGATGCCCACACTTTACGTTTCTATCGTAGGCTTCTTGCATTGAAGACAGTGACGTGGGATACCGAAACCCAACGATTCAAACGTAAATGTACAAATAACCTAAACATGAGACAGCAATAACTGGAGATGCTAATTTCCCGCCATTCAGAAACATTGTGGTGCACTGCTGCGACACAAGAGCCGTTTTTCTTAATCGATCGCAATGTTCCCTAAAATAGGCTATAGCCTATTAGATCGTTTTGCACGGAACGGTTTTCAAAAAAAGCTTTTTGCCACCTATAGCGAACGCACTTTGTAACAAAATGACCTTGTATGAGAGGGACCACAAGGCAGAGAGAGCCTACTCTCGTAAACCTCGCGTTTCCTTACCTGAGTGGCTTTATGGAATTGTTTCTTCAGCCCCGCTACAGACATGGTTTCAACGCGGCGTGTCTAGCTGGATGAGCCGATGTTAAGGCTAGTGATGAATCTTGCTGCTAACTGCGGCTTGACACGACGGCCGATAAATCCCTACCTACAGTGCAATATGTTGTTCCTAACCAAAGGGATCTCCTTTGAGTGGGAGGTGAGCAGAGCCCTGGTCAGGCTATAGGATGTCAGAGGCACACGTCTTAACGTCATGACGTAGGATAGACGGTCGTAGTCGGCTCCCTTTAAAGCAGCCGCATCACGACGAAGCCAGCTGGACAGCCAGCACGTCAAGGAGTTGGGAGTGAGATACAGTCACGCCATTTTACATTAGGACAGTGTGGATAATATAAAAGTGATCGCTACAATTTGACAGAAAACTCTCCCACTATTAGCATACATTTCTTCTTTGAGACATAGCTCGTTCAAATCTAACCTGAGCTATAACAAATAGCCTATACACGCACACGAACAAGAACATGTGCGCTATTATAAGACGTTTCAGCACCATGGAGAGCATGCCAGAGGCTACAGCAGCCCGGCAGGGTGCTGTATGGCCAATATAGGACAACATGTTAATAGTACTACTCAATTCAATATAAGCTATTCGAAAACTGCAACCTATAATAACAATCACATATCCTGCATTTAGATCTATTTGCTTTATTTTGTCAATAGGCTAAACTTGCGTTCTTTTTATTTTACCATGTCTACTATAACCATTTCAGAACTTTAAAGTTCACAGAGTAAATTGACATGTCGTAATGGCTCTCGACAGATGGCCAGACCAATGTGATGTTTGGGAACACAGTGAGAAGCACACCATATGGCCACCACTAATAGGTGTGGATCAGCTACAATCAAAAATATTATAGCAAAGACTACAGCCTGTAACACCTACTGTATGTTTGCACATGGAATTGACATGAGCAATACTGCAGGACAATTTTAAAATCTTAACCATGCAAAGAAAATGTGAAAATGTGATGCCAATGCATATAGAGCCCAAAACTACTGTGGTATAGGCCACCTCTGTAAGCAACCAGGATTTTAGCATTCAAAGTGCAATCTGAGATGATTTAGAATAGCATACAGCATCATATTCAAAGCCATGCTTTGGTCTCAGGTATAAGACAATTTGACAAATGCATTCAGATTGTGGGTAACATGTAAAAGGGAGGTTCAGGTATGCTACAAGCATGCAGATAACATTAAAATAAAATGTACTTCACCAGGACCTCAACAAGGACCTCCTCAAGGGAAACAGAAGAGCAGGATGTGCCATATAAAAACAATTGATCACACATTTGCAAGTCTGGACACATTTCTCTATGTAGCTTTCCCCTTGTATCTCCCAGTAGGAGGAGCTAACAAGTCACACAGGTACGTTTGCTAGCTACTGTTCAAAATTCAGATACCATGCATTCCTTAATTTTATGTGAGAAAAATATGCAGGAAATACTACATGTAGAATTGTTCTGACCTTCTCAATGAAGGTGAGTATGTCGCTTGGTAAATTAAATGGTTTCCAGCAAGTTCTACAATAGGCCTTTCTACCGTTGAGTAACTTGACATGATACTAATATTTTCATTGACCAGCATTTTATCTCAATAGCCAGTTGATTATATTGAGTTCAGTTCCTGTATAGCTATTGCTACCTGCGGCTGTTAGGCTGTATCTATAATACATCTCACCAATGGCAAAATATGTATTCAGGTTAGGACTCATGTCTCAAATTGCAGAACAAAGCTATATAAAATATATTTGTTCCAGCAGCCATCAGTCAAAAAAACAAGTTTTAACAACATAGAAACGTATACGAGTCTATATTAGTTTATTTATTTATTATTTATAGGCCTATTTAGTGGTCTAGTGATGGTAACCGTTTTTGTGTTTGTCTTGTCTACAGTGTGTTGATTCTAAAATGTGTATATAGCAGGATGACTCGTCTATTCTATAGTGCCTATACTGCAAACCAAATATATCCACGAATATACTATACTATACTTATACAGCGTTAAGAATCTGCTTGTGAAACCAAAATATGACAATACCGCCACCTTGTGGAGAACATTTGTGCTTCTGCTACGAAAAGGAAAATACACGACTTGACGAGTAGGCTACAGCCTGTTTTTTATTTTTGCTCATATCTATATCCTCCCCAGTTCAGATAAAAATACATTCTATAAATACAATAGGAGAAAGGTTGAAAAGGCTATATAATTGTGCAATATAGAACACATCATGGGTCTGTAAAGTATGGGTCTATATAAAATAAAAATGTCTAAACAGTAAGTCTAAATTTGATTTAATTTGAAATCAACACAGTAAATAAGTATTTGCTTGCTCTAAAAATAAATATTCATAAATATATAGCCTACTAAGTACATTAATGTAATGTGTATGCTCTAGTTAGTAGTCTAGTCTATACAAGGCAGCAAAAAATCAAGTCAAACATTCCTGGGTATTTCCCCATATCAAAGATGGCCAGTTATTTACAGTATAATATGCCACCAAACGGGTAACACAAGCATGTGTCAATAGCAATGTAATACAAAATTAACAGTTTCAATCACTTAAAATATTAACAACATACAATTAAATAACATACCAAATTGAGGAGCAATTTTTCCAAAAATAATTTGGTAGATTCTGCATTATGGGTGCTATTTTATGCCTTTTAAGGACTTCCATATTCTGAAAAACTTACTCCATCTTGCTGTTAAGTCAACTCAAATGTATTTATATAGCCCTTAATCCCATTACAGTTTCAAAGGGCTAGAGCCCATATTTCACATGGAAACAAACAACACCCCCTAAACCTGCTTCTTCCCCTGGGCTTGGAAAAACTTCAATTAGGTCCAGTCAACAACCATTGGGTCTGTAGCCTAATAGCAGCACTACCCCAACACAGGAGACATGGCTGCCGGATAGGCAGCCACCTCCATCGTCACATTACCCGTGCCCATATGGCAGCATCTCCCTCTGATGACATCACCGAGCAGGAGCCGTATTATTCACTCAGTTTCCAGGATCGTGGCAGCATCTCCTTTTCACCACACTCAGTGAAAGAGGGTCCAGAAACACACAAAAAAACAACCCAACCCAAATGCATACCCATGTAGGCCCCTAAGCAGATGCGAACAACTTTTGCTAAGTTACTAATCAAATAGGTTTTAAGTTTGCTTTTGAAGGTTGAAACAGTACTAGCATCAGCTAGGGAGTTCCATAATAGTGGGGCCCTATGTGAGAATACTCTAAATCCTGCTGATTTCTTTTTTACTTTAGGGATGGATAACAAGCCTGCATTTTGTGAATGTAAAGCTTAAGATGGAACATATGGTATCAGTAGATTTGATAGACAGGAAGATGCCAATCCATGTATTGTGTTATAGGTAAACAATATAATCTTAAAATCACATCTCAGATAAACTGGCAGCCAATGGAGTTCAGCAAGGATTAGCATTAAGCATTAAGAATTTCATAACCAAGACTATAGATTTTAAGTAGGCCCAAGGGTTTAATCACAGCTGTTTTAAAAGCTATAGGTATGATCCCATATGATATGAGAGTGATGTATTAGTTATATTAAGTAGCCTATAGAAGAATTTAATTAGAATAGAATTGTAAATAACTATTTCCAATAATTTTTTCGGGTAGGTGTAGCTTATAGTTGAACACCGTTTTTGCTCTAGTTTTCTGCAAGTTTGCTTATTCGTGCGTGACTCAGCTTTAAACCATGGGGTAGACCTCGTAATTCGAGCAACTCAGTCTTAAATATTACCAAGAGAGTTGTATTTAAGTTATTTGTTAGAACATCAACTGGACCCACATGGTTTATGAAGGGTACGGTGGCCGTTCGTAATTGATCATCAAGCACTGAAATGGTAGAACTATTATCTAATCTAATTAACATATTGACAGTAGTCGAATATAAGATGCATATGGTAGCCTATAATTGATCTTTCTGCATGTATTGGATTGAATTATAAATGGTCAGTCAATGTAGGAGTGCATGATGGTAGGCTACTGCCACATTACAGGCATATGCCTCTGACTAAAACATGCTCAATAGTGTTACAGTAGCATTTATGCGTCGATTCATATATTTTTTTTGAGAAACCTCAAATCAATAATACTCAGAAATGCTTTACTAATGATAACACATTTGCACATGACCAGGGGTCAGATTATGATATAGCCATGGACTTGAACATTGGGAGGGACATATAAAGCAGGGGGTCAGGGGTCCTCCCCCTGAACATTGAGAATCAAACTTCGTTTTCTGTATTCTGGTGAAATTCTTATGGAACAATTTGTGCCTTTTTTTTAAAAAGCTGACTTAAATAATAGTCTACTACACATTTTGGACATAACCTATTCTAATACCTTCGGGTATTACTGCGTCTTTCATGTTTTTATTGTTCAAAATATTGAGGGGTACGCATGGTCCCCACTGGAATCCACGCCCATAGATATAACCTACATTTAATAAAAGGATAGAAAGCTAAAGCAAAATCAGTCTCATTGGACTGACTTAGTTTTGGAAATGTGCTCCTCGCTTACCCCCAAAACTTCAGAGAATGACGTTCAATACCTACCAGTGATTGGAATACATTAGCCTATTTTATTGTGAGACAACGTTGAGCTTGACATTTATTTTACTATGAAGCAATGCCGCCACCTAGTGGGTAGAAAGTATGCAACACAAAACTGTCAGTTCAACACAAAACAAAGAATTAGAGTGAAATACTTAATTTCTTGTTTCTTGCAATCAGTATACAATAAAAAATACATATCTGAAATATTGTAATATAATATTGTAGACAAAAACATTGCTGACAAACACCAGGGGAGAACAAGACCAGTAGTTTCTGAGCAGCTCTTAGGCTAACACGTCATGAGTGATACATCAAACTGAGGGACCTGAGTGCATTTCTTGGCTTGGTTTTCCTGCTCACTGAACTCCAGCAGTAACCCTGATAAAGTGCTTGGTCCTACAGTTGTGTGTGTGTGTGTCTTTATTTGTCTTACCCTGTGAAGCAATAAATCTCACCTGTGGAGACAGATGACGGCTGAGCCAAAGCAAAATGTGAGTCATTCCAATCAGTAATTTCTTTGTAATGAACAATATGTAGCATTCTTCACTCATTTGTAAAACTCACATAGATCAAAGTCAGCAAGAAATGGTTCATTTCAACATGGTTTGTAAAAACTAACATGTTTTGTGCTGGTTCCACATTCAGGGCTTGTTATATAGGGACAGATTGTTGCAGGGCATGAATTGAGTAAATGCGTTTCTGGTAAAATATCTGTACCTACTCTGGGCAGGCTTGATACCAATGTAATCAAACCTGCCCAGAGGCGCAAGGTGATCAAAAAAAGTTGCTGGTTCAAATCCTGATATGTCCTGGCCAAGTGTCTAGGTGTCCCTGAGCAAGACACCTAACACTAGCTTCTCCCGGTGGTTGGATGACACCTTGCATGGCGGACACTACCACTGGTATATGAATGTGTGTGAATGTGTAAATGTGAGGCAATCATGTAGCAGCACTACAGTTGTTTGAGCAGCTGCTAGGTTGGAAAAGCGCTATATGAATGCAGTCCATGTACCATTTGGTTTGATTTTAATGCTGCACATTTCAATACGAGAACAGGGTACGCTTCCATTTATATGTATTTTTAGAAGTTTTACATATGATCCATTATGTTATTTGGGGGACAATTAAGCTATATTTAACTGCTTTTCAAAATAGGTAGTGCATTATGTCACTAAATCGTTGAAGCAGTAAACAGCCATTTTGATTTGAATTAATATTAATATATTTAATATTTAAACCTAAACAAATAGGTGTTATGTTAATACAGACAGGATCTAGAGTAAATTGCAATTGTAATGTGTTAGAGAAGCATGTGTGGGCTGTCATTGGCCCCGTGGTCATTTGTCACATGTGACAGTAGCGTCACAGGACACACACACGCATGTACGTACGCACGCGCACACACACACACACGGTCAAATATGCCCATGTTTCATTAGGTCTACTAACCTTAATCCCCCACCATTTAGCCCCTCCCCTCACTCCACTCCACTCAAACATGCTAATGCACCTGGGCTCTGCTCTAATTGGTCCCAGCGATGCAAGCCTTGCTCCACCTGTGTTCACGGGAAGCCTCGAGTCAGTCCCGCAGTCGGGCCCCGCCACCGCGTGCTTTCGTGTTTCGGTGCTAATGCTATGCAAACAAACACTTCTTTGTTGTTCGGCACTTTGAGCGCCCGTCACAGTGCAAGGAAGGGAAAATGGAGGGGAAAGGAGGAACAGGTTGTCAGGTGGGGGAGGCTTGAATTCATTACTGTGATTACCTGAGGTGTGCTACTTTATAGCGGGGGATAATCTGCCACCCCCCTCCAAACTTCAGCCAGCTAATGAGGGTTTGGAAAAGCTAGTCAAGGTGGAGAGGTGCCGTGAGGAGCTGAACACCTCCTATACCAAGGTGTTATACAGAGGGGTGAAAACAAAGGATGGTTCTTAACTAACTAGCAGCCATGGATCAGTGAAGACACGCAAACAATGTTCTTTCTTTTCTAGCCAGTTTGTTTTTACTATGAACATCACGAAGATGTACATGTATTGTCAGAATCGTCCTCTGGTGAGATTCTACAGTACCTGCAGTCCAACATCAGCTGTGACAGAACTCTAGCCCTATATTTGAACACAAACTATAGAGGTAGCCTTTCCCTGATTAGGTACACAAATCACTGTGGGGACATTTCAAAAGGTGCTGTTGAGGACTGCAGACACCCTCACTATAGTGACAGGAGGTAGATTACAGGCCAGATTAAGCTCGCTCTCGCTCTCTCTCTCTCTCTCTCTCTCTACCTCTCTCTCTCTACCTCTCTCTCTCTACCTCTCTCTCTCTACCTCTCTCTCTACCTCTACCTCTCTCTCTACCTCTACCTCTCTCTCTACCTCTACCTCTCTACCTCTCGCTCTCTCTCTACCTCTCGCTCTCCACATCACCCAGGCCATGGCTTTATAGAGATGGCCTCCATGAGCAAGGCTTATAGGAGAGTCCACAGGGAAGCTGGGGGGAAAGAGCAAGATTGCAGCAGGAGGTTGTGTATGGCTGGGCGGTGGGGGTGAAGGGTAGGGTACAGAGTGAGAGAAGGCTAGAAAGAGAAGCCAGGGGGCTCTAGGGGCTGTAGTGTTCCTGGGAGGATATCGGTGTACATATCCCGTAACTTTCCACTGAGGCCTCTCCCGTCGGCCTTATCACACGGCATCAAAACACAGCTTTGGTCCCCGGAGTGGCTTGCCCTTTTTTTCTTTATTTTTTTTCTCCTCTGCTCCTTGGCTTCCCACGGAGGGCCGCATCCACCCATAATCTACCGCCGTTTCATGTCAAGAGCGCTCCGGCGTGCGAGGATAAGGGACTTGCTCAAGTGCAGATCAATGAGCTTGTGTACACAGCATGCACACGCTGGGGTGCACGATTTAATCGTCTGGACGGTAACCGTGGATTCAGCCACACTATATGGAGTCTTCTTGAGCACTGGGTTTGGATGGTAATTACCAGTCTGAAGTGCTCTGCTGGCTGAGAATGTTAAAAACAGCTGCTGAAAGGGGAAAAATCGAGTCTCTGTGAGAAAACACAGTAGAGTATGATCTACATCCCTCCGGAGGTGAGACGCAGGATAGGCACTGTGAAAATAGTAAACATGCTGCATTATACATTTGACAAACGCAATACTTGGCAGTCTATCTCACACATTGCTTGCTATTTAAGACTGTGTCAATTGTCTGTGTGTGAGACATGCACACAGTACATATCAAAGCAGGTTGGCGTATTGGCAGCCGTGGCTGGAGGGCAACAGGGACTTAAAGTGTGTCAAGGACGCCGCTACTCCACTGACGGACTGGGTCTGTGAGGATGAGCGTCAGGTTGTGATACATCTGTTCCATGCGCTGTATGTGTGCGGCAGACACACTTAGCAGGGAATGGGGAATATGGGAGCCAAGACACACACACACACACACACACACACACACACACACACACACACACACACACACACACACACACACACACACACACACCTATCGCCCTCAGATTCAACTTGTGACCCCTGACCCGCCACCCCCAGGAGCAAAGGTCCACGAGGGGCGATTAACAAGAAAACTAAAAACAAAACAATAACAGAATGAGTGAAAGAGGTAAAGACAGAAGAAAGAGATGCCCGTTGATTATGGCAGTATGAATACGAGGAAGGAAGGGGAACTTTTGAACATCTCGTGATCAAAGTCAATTCCCATTGGAGGCCTGTGTTAACGAGAGCTCTCACAGAAGAGAGTGATGGAACAGAGGATGAAGGAGAGCAAAAGGAGGGGACTCCATTCCTTTACACAGAGAGTGCATTAAACAGACGTGGTGTCACATGCAAAAGGGGGGGTGGTCGGTAAGGGCTGTTTGAAAGCGATCTTCAAAATGGTTTTAACGTCTTCACTCCAGGGGGATGGGTTGTCGTCACAGCCATGGGCCAGGTTAATTAAACCCAGAAGACACGGGCCCCTCCTGCATTTTAATGTCACAGGAACAGCAGTGGCATGCAAGGCCGGATGGCATACCACAAAGCAAGCCAACATGTCAACTATGCCTTACGCATACAAAGGAAACAGTAGGAGACAGTGAAATGAGAGAGAATGAAGGGGGAAAGAGGGGGGGGCATGAAGCTAATTTGCGTGTGACTGTATACCCGCTGTGCCAATGGATTTCTGAGTTATTGTTTGTCATTAGCCACATTACGCTGGAGGACAGTGACTAAAGGAAGGGGGGAAAAAAAAAATCTAGCAGAAATGTATATGGGACAAATATTGACAATAGCTGGCTCTTGGGTATCGGGGAAGAGGAAAAGCTGCAAACTATGTTAATGAATGGTAATTAACCACCAGGGTTTCTCTCTCCTGGATCTCCGCTAAATTGGTCCCCGAGATGCAGCGAGACAGTCCTGGCCTAATCCTTTATTATGAAAAGATAAAGGAAAACGACATCATTAGCATATTGTAAGAGGGAGGGAGGGGGGGGGGGGGCGGGGGGATTAAAACGTGGAATAATTGTGTGTTAATTCTTGAACGGAGGACTCTACATGCGGCAGTTAATTGTAATAAAGAAAAAGAGGGAAGGAGCAAACGCGAGAGGAAAACAAAAGCAATCGCTATGGTGGAGGAATAGAACGGAAGGAAAAAAGGGAAGATAAGAAGGTAGGGGTGTGTGGTCTCTGGTGTGCGGTGCCAACTCAAGGACAGAGGAGACCAGGACCGTGGTTTAGTATTCCAAATGAATAATAAAAGAGCTATGAGAAGAGACAGAGATGAAAGGGTTGGAGGTGGCTATGTCAAGGGTGCTGCTGCTTTCACAGCACACCCCTGTGCTCTGTGTATGTGTCTGTATGGGGGGACCCTTGTTAACGGTGTTTGTTTGAGAAGGGGTTGCATGTTACTGACAGCAACCATGCCGGCAACAGGCAGCTGTCACTCATGTGGGGAGGTGGAACCCTGCTGACCAGTAGAAGATGGACTGGCTGTCAGCCAGTCCAGCTTCCATACTGAGTGGGGCTGAGGTGCCCAAGATGATTTCTAGGCTTTGAAAACTTTTCGTTAGTTACATAGCTAATAGCCTGAGTGTTCGACTCCAAGGTCATGGGTTCAAATCCTGGTGTTAGCCTACTCATGGTTGGAAAGAAACGGATTACTAAAAACAGTAACTGTAATCCAATAGTTACCAACTAAAACAATGGAATCAGTTTATAGGATTTTTATATATTAGATGATTACTTCTAGGACTATTTTCAAATTAAAAGGAAAGTTTGCAGAAGAAAAACACAAAATAATCAGATGTTCTCTTACTAATCTTTCATTAACGTCAATCAATAATTGAAATTAAGTCCTACTTTAATCTGATCCCCTGAGCAACATAAATGGTCACAAAAATAGAAAGATTTGGCATTGCTAATGCAGTAAATTGCTTTAGATGGCATTTCAAAGAACAATGTTTAGGCGTGAAATAATCTAAAAGTAATGAAAAGTAATCAGATTATGTTACTAAATTTAGATAATACAAACATTACGTTAGAGATTATAATTTCCCATAACTGTAACAGATTACATTTAAAAAGTAACCTACCCAACCCTGAGACCTGTACAGTAAGTATCTTTGAGCAATATTCTTAACCCCCATCTGCTCCTTAAATGTTTCAACTGTACTTAAGTGGCTTTAGAGAAAGATGTATGCCAAAGTACTTCAAATTATTTAATTAACTTGCATTTCCATTCAGTTATTTTAACCCCTTTTAACGTATTTATTTGGAAAAAATATTAAGAACATCTGAATTTGAGTCAGGATGAAGGATTTAAGTAAAAAAAAAAAAAGCAGTCAGAATACTTTATTTAAAATCAATAAGAGAAATGGACAATTACAATAAAAAACCTAAAGAAATTAATGCTTTTAAAATGCATAAGGGCCTAGTGCATTTAATGTGTAACAGAAACCTTTGTTAGCCCTCATAGCCTTCCATCGCAGAACAGTATCAGAATGTACTACCCTATTATTGTGAACACACGGTGCTGTACTTGCTTAAACTGTCGACTTGGCATTGCTAGGTCAAGTCCCCGCACCCCAGAGATCCAAAATAAATTAGAGAAAGATGGGGAGGTGGGGGGAGGAAAAAAGTCCACGTCTAACTTAAACATTAGCGTAAGCACTTGCCTTATCACCCCGGGTCTGCGTGCTGAATGGGTGAGAGTGTGGCGGCTCTGCAAATTAGCTTGGCGCTAAAGGCCCTGTCCGACAGACAAAGTGTGGCACGCTAGCGCTAACACAGATGTCGAGAGCTCATTTACAAAAGCCGGGCTGCTGCGCTGCGCGAGTGGCTCAGAGCGAGCCAACTGCGCTTCCCTCGCAAAATGTTGGTTTGCGCTGCCGCGGCGCGTCCGGGGCTCGGGCCTTGGCTCCCACTGAGCGGGTTTCGGGGTGGGGGGCGGGGGTAGGGGAATGAGGGATTGAGGAGGAGAAGAGGGAGGGAGAGAGCAGGGAGGATGACAGTTTTCTGAGCCTCAGCCCGGGGAGTCAGGCGTTTTCGCTGACTGGTGTTGCGAGCGCGGCCAGCTCTTCTGTCAGCACTTTCCTCTCCTTCATCTTCACGCGCACAGCCTCCATTAGCTGGCCAGCAGAGGGGATCTGCAGGGGTGGGGAGAGGGGGAGAGAGGGGGAGGCAGAGGTGTGTGGTGATGGAGGTAAAAGACACAAACACAGTTAAAAACAAGTCTGTTTTGACACCTGGCAGCCGTTCAGAGGGCCTGTCTGCTGTTTTGCAAGAGAGATGAGAAGCCTGATCAGACCTGGGGTCTTCAAAACTTCAGAGGGACAGTTCATCAGTGCTCAGGTCTTTTTTTTATACAGTGAGCAGAAAACACTATACAGCAGTTTGAAAAGAGCAAATACATTTGAGAAAGGGTACACTGTAACATAGTTTACCGTAAATTAACAGTAAATTACTGTAATTCGTTAAATCTTATCATTTTCCATCCAAAGCTACCATTCCCTGAGGTGAACCATGTTTTCATTTCTTAGTTGAACCTGGTCTTACTGTAGCAGACAACAAATTATCTCAAATACTGTTATAGCAAATGGTCAGACAGGATCCCATTTTTAAGTGCTTGGACAATTGAGGAAAACAGTCCGGGGGGCAGGATTTTGATTGGTTGACATTTGAACCAATCAAAGAAATGTAAAAACACACACAGGACCTAAGGTTCCCCAGCCCTGTTCCCACTAATGAAGAGGTGCGTGTGTGTGTGTGCACGTGTGTGTGTGTGTGTAGAGGGACACAGTCCCAGCAGCACATGGGCACATCAAACACACAAACCTACTCCTTAGAGAACCACAACACTGCAGTAACTGCTGAGACATCTACCTCTCTCCGCTGGTGTCCTCTGGAGAGAGTGCATACACACCCTCCTCTCCCTCCACGCACACACCCATACACACACACACACAAGCAAGCTAACTCCACTCAGAGCCACTAACTAAGCAAGGCTGCAACAGAGCCACATGATGCTCTATGCCATAGACATTTTGGCCCTTGAGGAAACATAAATGGGGAACCCTGCTGTATGGGACGGCCTGGTATAACATTGGGTAATTAAAAGCAGGTTAAACACACAGGGAAATAATGGGTAAACATGCCATACTGGTGGTAGTATTGCTAATATACAAAGGCCTCATGGCGATGGTTTAGCATGTTGAACCTATGCAAAAAAACAAAACATGATTTTAATCATTACATTTTCATTTGAATCGTAAAAATCAGATAGACATTGAGTAGTTAAAGCAGCCAGTCTTATTGTTATATCTTTTTATAAAGCGCTTGTTGCTAATCGTCTCCCTGCTGAGTGAGTCACACGCGTGTGCATGCGGATGCATGACTCAGACGCAGAGGAGGGGGCATCATTCCCCCTCTTCTAACTGCCACCCTTGCAGGCGAGCTGAGCCCTGCAGGCCAGTCCGAGGCAGGCTGCGATACAGATGCTGCACCGAATCCCTAGGGCGCCTCGCGGCACAGCTAACAAATGCCCCGCGTTTTAGCCGCTCCTGTCCCCTTTGGCAGAGCGAGGCCATGCGCCAGCGCCGAGCTACGCGATCTCTGTTTTTGGCGAGAGTCCCTGTCCCCGTCGGCAGCGCTGAAAAAGCTAGCGCTAAGCTATGCTAACGTAGAGCTATTACTATTCAACAGGCCCCGCAGATCAGACCTTTGTTCTTGCCTATGATTTCAACCAACAGGCCTCGGTGGTGAACTGACATGTTAAGCTGCACTGACAGAGCGAGACCCTGTGTATGTGTGTGTGTGTGTGTGTCTCCGAGTGTAGATACACGGAGACAAGGTGAGGGGCTGCGAGCTAAAGGTGTTTTCATGAGCCAATTAAATGACATCGCTATGCTATGGCCCGGGGCGCACCTTGAGGCAAGGAGCAGCTCAAAGCTACAGCACTCTGGCGACCGGTGTCAGCTACACGCGCCAACTATTTTCCCCCTAACCGATCGATCATTCCCGCTCTTTTGTCTCGTTCCTTAGAAGACGTTAAGGGGGATTGTTTACAAGGGGCCAATTTGTAGATAGACGTACATGGAGTCAGGGTGTATGTAAATGACAGCAAGGAGGGCAGGAGTCGGAGAGTGGATGAGATGGGAAAGAAAAAGCTGTCTGACTAAACAGTAAACGGCATCACCTTATGTTCTAAACCACAGAACACAATGTCAAATATCAGACAGAGAATGATGAAGATTTGGAGTTTAAGTAATTACTGATGAACCCACCCACTCGACACAAAACTGTCAGTATAGTCACAACATATTTCTAAGCCTCCATAATCCTTTATGAGCACTTTTATTATGCATTCTACTGTGTCATATCGATCAGTTCAGTGAAATGTAATAATCTTTTCAAAGAAACAATCAGAAATCAATTCTTCTCAGAAAATACGGTACAATTAAATGGCCAGTTGTTTTCCTAAAGACGCTGGCTGCAGGCACATTTTATTGTACAGAGATGGAGATTACTGGATCACCTATAATAGCTCTATGTCCCCAGCTAGATAAACTGTTGTAATCTAGGCCGCTGAAAACAGCTCTCTGATCTTTGATCCTCTCACTTTTGTTTGAAAATCTAATTGATCAAAAGGATGAACAAAAACAACATGCTGGGGGTGGGGGGGAAATAAAAACACTCCAGCACAAAGGCACCCTACTAAAAAGTCTTGCATTTGATTATCTCCTATAATGAATATGTCACATTTTCAAAGAAGGGCTCAGGTAACAAAATAATGTTATCTCTCTCTCTGTCTCTCTCTCTCTTCCTCCATTTTCCTCTCCTTCATAATTACATACCCCTGCAGTGTAGCAGATCCCTCTCTCACCTCTTTAGGCCACTAGAGACGGATATGAAAGTGAATTGGACACTTGGGGCCACAGACACTGTAATTAAAAAAAATCTCTACTTTTCGTGATGCGTTCTTTGGAAACATCAGGTCTGTGTGCAACATGAATTTATTAGGCATCTGACCTAAATACACCTCAGAATAAACATGGGAACGCACAGGGTCTTTGTTTTGAGTTCCTACTCATTAGGTGTGGAAACAAGGTGGTTTAAATATAGCAAAGGTGATAACCATACAAAAGTAATACAACCTTTAGATAAAACCTGACACTCAAGAACATTACCTTCATTAACAGTAAAGATTGGCGGCTAAGGAACTGTGCCCGCAGACACAAGAACTGTTTGTGCACCAAACTGCGGAGAAATGCAGAAAAAGCAGTGCGATTGTTCGGTTCCTGTGTGTGTGCAGTGACAGTCAATATGAAATTCAATAAATCTACAGCACTGAGGTCATCTATTCAGTGAGGAAACGTCCACTTTCATCAGCAATTCTCTTCTTGTGCCCACTTCAAGAGGGACTGCCTACTGTGCGCCAAAGAATGACTCTTGGGTCCACTGTAAAGATCAGGCTGACAGTAACCTTGCAATTCTAGTCTAACACAGCAAGTTAAAGCTAAATATTATTTCTCTCCCATTTCAGATTGTTTGTAGACTTAATAGAAAATAAGGGTCACATATAACTGTGGTCCACATACAGTAGTGGTCCACATTGTAATCCACAATGGGATTCACTTGAGTGGCACACATTGTCACATTTTTATTCCAAACTCTAAAAGACGTTCTCACAAATATTATGTATTTTAGTTATACTGAACAATGTTACACATGCTTATATTTAAGTACATTTAAGAGCTAGATCATTCAGGAGCTGGCAAACCAAAACGCTTCAAAACACGGTTTTGTGTACAAATAAATCTTACGAGTTTGAACAGATACAGTAAGACAGTGATAGGTTAAAACTTAAAAAGAAGCAATAAAAATGTCAAATGTTTACTCTGCTTATTCCAACCAATCTAGTCTCCACTTGTCATAGCTACTGTATGTATATAAATCCACTAGAGAGCACTGGAACAAGCTAATTAGCAATTTCTACTTCTGTGACAACCACGTAATAAATGCAGGCTGGGACACAGTGTGCTTTGGTATTCTCCCTCATCTCCCCAGTGCTGTGCTGGTGACATATTTACAGTTCAAAGCCTCAGCTTGAGTCCCTTCTACATGCACACAAACACTCATAACACAAGGTGGCCGGCTTAATTAGCCCAGACATTAAACAGAGCTTAATTACAGTCACTTTCCTTCGGAGAGATGTGTGGGACTGTTCCTTGTCATTACAGGGGCATAACGATGCAAACACCCTCTTTACACTAGCACTGTAAGGCTTTGATATGCTTAACTATAAATGTTAGCGAAGTAATACGCTTGCAGATGAGTCATTACGGCCTGGAGTCACGATGAGACGCCTTGAGGAAAAGCAAAGTCGGCTCTCCTAGATAGTTTACAGTAAATTATGCCATTTATTGCAGCACCCAGGAGGCTAAAGTCAAACGAACACCAACTTATTTCAGTTTGGTTTGGTATGCCTCCTCTGTCTGTGTGAAATACAACATTGCCTGGCTTGTCATGGTCAGGAACCTGATAGAAAGTGATGCCTATAACCCCGTAGCCCTCCCCGGAGGACCGCTATTACCAGGCCCACAGCTCCAAATGCACTACTAAACCAAACCAATGTCCACTCATAAAGCAGCCGACATAGTCAATGACTTTTAAAATGTTATTGTGCTACCATGAGACTTGAGGATAGGCATGGGTGCCCACATAATTGTGTGTGTGCTGTTTGTATTCAATGAGTATGAAATATGATCTTGGGGGACTGTGCATTTATGTGAGCACGATCGTCCTCACACAAGCTCCTCCTGTTCATTACTGGCCAGCAGCAGAAGCCAGTCATTTCCCTGTCTTCATAAAGACTTGGCCCATTAAAGTCTACCTCCAGTCAATAATTAGGAGTCCACAAATAAACCAAAGGCAATTAAATCGATGCTTCCCCAGGCCAGGGCCTGGACCCCGTTGGCCCACGTGGCCACTCCATCTTCACCGCTGGCCTTATTCATGGCGGGCTGCGTCGGAGCCATTACCGCCCCACCCCTCCCCAACCCCCCCACCTTGGCCTGCTGATGATTATTAGCTAGCCCTGAGTCCCTGGGCCCAGGCTGTGTGGGGCTGCCTATGGTGGCGCTCTACTGAGAGGCATAGGGTTTGACTTCATTAACTCACTGGCGGAAGGAGGGAGGGGGCAATGAATGGAATGTTTCATTCGGCTTTGAGTGGACGTGTGGGGCAGTGGGGAAAAGAGGGGGGGGGTAGTGAATGGTTGAAGACACAAACACCCTGTTTTACTGCCTCCTCTCCCTTCACAGACACTGACAACATGGCTCCCCCCCCCCCCACACACACCCCCCCGTTAGCCAGGGGGCCGTGTCTAGTCTCCTTGTTATGTTGTCGTGCAGACCCACCCACACACCCACACACAC
>JAODUE010000001.1:1672617-1683218 GCA_027564755.1 Amblyopsis hoosieri
ACCCGTTAGCCAGTGGGCCGTCTCTAGTCTCCTTGTTATGTTGACGTGCAGACCCACACACACACACACACACACACACACACACACACACACACACACACTGAGTGATGGGTGTGCTATTGACAGGGCCACTGAGATAATAAAGTACTGTCCCACTGGCGGCTCCATTAGGCATCGACACTGACAGGACGAAGCTGTATACTTGCGCCCACACACACACACGCAGACATCTACTCTCGGTGACAGCCAGCCGGTTAAGAACACTCTCTCATCTTTCCTTTCACTTGGTCTATTTCGGTCCCTGTGCCTTTCTAGCTAAAGACGTGCATGTGTGTGTGTGTGTGCACGTGCGTGAGTGGCGGGGCAGGGCAGGATCATGTCACTATTAGGAGAGGGTGTTATTAGTGTCACAGTCAGGGTGACAGGAAAGGCTACTTCACTTCACAGTTCTGCTTGGTGAGACTTTGGTCTGGGATGACAGGGAGCAGAGAAGACATTTTTGTGTTTGGCGTGTGTGGGGTAGGGAGGGGGGGGGTAGGTTGTCACGCAAAAGACACATTTTGCATTTTGTGCTTTTAAAATGTTAGCATGGAGACTAAATTCACCATTAGCGCTGAAAGGTTCTTTCATTTGTGTCTGAATGTGTCCTAGTAGTTGAATACGGAATTACAACAAACACCTCATCCTACAGAGTGAATCTTTAACACTGTGCCAGTATCACACCTTCAGTCACATACAGAAACACCCGGGTGCCTTTAGGAACAACACCTGCCCTGCCCTCAATAGCTTCCCAAAACTAGTGTGTAGCCATGCCGACAGCACGCAGGAACAGACCTGACCAGCGCACCGAGGCCGGTAGCTGGAAGGAGAGAGATAGAGCGCCCCATGAGGAAAGGAAAAATGATAGAAAAGGAGAGAGAGATGGACTTGAAAGGCAATATAGAAAAAGTATGGTACAATGAAGGGTGGGGGTTGTTTGGGCGAGTGGGGGGGGGGATGACAGCGGTGGGGTCCCAGCGGTCCCCTCAGGGACCCAGGGGCTAGTCTCAGCCTTGTCATCCCCTCGCTCTTCTCCAACCTCGCCCACCTCCCCCGTGCTCCTGCCCACGGAAAACGTCGATAGCAAGCTGCCGGTGCCGAGGTCTCTGGTGAACGCTAGCTCATTCTCCCGACATCGACAGGCCCGCCAAATCAATATTTAGTTCCCCACTAACAAGCTGCCTCAGGGTCTGAGGCAGAGAGAGAGAGAGACAGAGAGAGAGAGAGAGAGAGAGAGAGAGAGAGAGAGAGAGGCAAAGGCGGGACAGCAGAGGATGGCAGAGAGACAGAACTGGGACTGAGGTCTGTCCAGCTAAAAGGGAAAAACATGGATTGAGTGGAGAACGTGTGTGTGTGTGAGGGGGCGTTGGAGTGTTAGGGTGGAGAAGGTCAGATGAAGATCTGGGGAAGGAGTGAACAGTGAGTCTGGTGTGTGCGTGTGTGTGTGTGTGTCGCGGTACGGAGGTGACGCATGAGTGCCTGAAGCAGACGCTGACATGAACACACACACACACACACACACACACACACACACACACACACACGCACACGACACTCTCAATCATACACACATCACAGCGATCAGACCTTGACAGCTCTCCAGTAAAGCTCGAGGAGAGAACTCTCAGTTGAGCCTGAGCACACAAAAGCGCACACACACACACACACACACACACAAACACAAACACAATATGCAGTGGCTTTTTCTTGTTTATATGCAGTTTCCATTATTTTGGTTTTCAGATACAGTAGTACAACAGGGGCGAATGGAGCGTTACTTACAAGCCTGGAAATAGTCAACAAATTACTCAGTTGCTGGCTGTAGTTAGTGGCTAATGCGTTCCTATTTCCCCTGTTTAACAGTGCATGTACCTCTACTCTGTAGGTTGCATTACTACGGTTTTACATTTAATACATTTATAATGTTTTTATTTTACTATAAGTACACGTCATTACAGTATGAAAAGCAAGTGTGTAATTTCTCATTCACTGTTTTATGAATACAACAGTGTTTTTAGAAAGGAGATACGTGTTTTCAGATGAAAACCCTGTATCACTCGATACAATGCCAAAATTAAGTGCAGCAAAGTTCCCGTATATATTACAACTTTGTGAGCCTGACCTTTTGTTTGAGAATGTGGTCCAGCTGCTCAATCCATTCCTGATCTTCAGGACCTTCCAGAACATTCTCCGTCATCTGCAATCACAATAAAACACTAAACGCACACCTCTATAATGATAAAAAAATGTAATACAAACTGGGGGAAAAACAGTGGAATCAGAGTTCCCCTGAATGTTCCCTATGTTTGGCAAATTTATCACAGCTACATTAACCTTGCTGAGAGACCTCATCACTGACCCTTGTCCTCATCATTCCCAGTGAAGAAACAAAAGGCCACAGTATCACGGGCCTGTGTGGGTCCCTATTGGTATGCTCCAGGGTAGGACCTGGACCCTGGACCTTGTGGAACCTCCCCGGGGACGCATTTGGTGGCGGTGAGATGCTCATGTATAAACCTCTAGCAGTTGGAGCAGTATAGCCATGCTAACACAAACGATACGTGACACAGAGCGGTGCGCTCCTCTCCTCTCTCCCAACCCTGCGCGTGATACCGCTCCACACCGTGTCCCCGAGGGCCTGGAGAGTACCACAAATATAATCAAACAGTGCTTTTCCCTTTGGCACGCTCCCTGGCTCCTTGCTTGTGGGGTAACAGGGGCCCTGCGGTGTGAGCGCTAGGCCAATTACCATGTGGGCCTCGTTAGTGACGCACGTCCACATAGAGTGAGAGAAACACACAGACACACAGAGAGGAGGAATGAACTGGGATTTACAGGAGAGTCTAATATCCTGGACACTTCTGGGTAATGTGCCTCCGTAGGCATTGTAATACAGTGTGTGTATTGCAGGGATATTATGGCCTGCATTTGTAGGTACAGTGTGGTTCTCTAGGCCTTGGTCTAAGACCATTTCATGTTTTGAACACAAAATATTATAACAGCGTGTTAAGCCTGCATTGGGAGAAATATTTTCTTTGATTTAATATGAAATAAATAGTTACATTGTGCTAAAATTGCTATTATGCTTATTATTATTATTATTATTATATGATATTATGGCCTGAGGACAGACTGAAGAAACCCAATTAAACTATGCTCTGTTAGTAGAATTTAAAAACATCCCGAGAGCAAAAGTTTAGATTTGTGGCTATAATCGTATAACCGTGTTTGTCCGGAGGTGTGCAGTTGTGTAGAATAAAGCAGCGTTTCAGATAACTTCAGATAGCTGTTGAAGCAGTAGAAATAGAGGACGACTTCATATCATCACCTGTTCCTTTACTGTGTCCTGTGGGAAATTCAATTAGCACACACCGTGACTGGCCCATATTGCTCCCTGACACGCGCGTGCGAGCGCACATGAACACACGTGCAAGCCCACTAGGTTGGAGCCTCTCGTAAAGATCCACACACACACACACACACACACACACATTTTTCAACCTCCCTTTGTGACAGAACATTTCCCACTCTACTGTGGGTCCCTGCCCTCCCAAGAGTGCCGTGATCCACAAATCCTCAATTAACACAAGGAAAAAACAGGCAGGCTGCACCCAGAGAGTCAGCAGTGTGCCATTAACCGACATTAAGCGGAGGAGTAGAGACCAAGGTTCTGCCCGCGGGGGAATTCGCCTTCAATGAGGGGGACTTTTTGTCATGGGGGAAGCAGTGCCCTGTCATTGGCTGGGTGGAGCTGAGCGGAGAGGGGCTAAAATTGGTTTCAAGTGTGAGTGAGTGCCTGGTGCACCGGCTCATCATCCCGTGATGGATGTGAGGGGGGCGTCACCAAGGATGGGAGGTTGATTGTAACTTGGGGCTGTTAATTGACCACAAGATAGAGTTGATCTATGTTGGAGGAAGGCACACAAAGTTGGAAGAGTAAAACTGGAGAAAGTTTTTAGCTTTAAGAGGTACACTCCCCGATTACATTACAGCACCCCCAGTTACAAAAGGTCTGCCTCAGGTGACTGCTGATGTTTGAAACGCCACAGAAGAGTGGGTGGTTGCAGGGGGTGATGCCGGCTTATGAGAGCTGTAGTGGGAGAAGAGAGAAGGGCGATTGACCCCTCACTCATACAAAACCAGCACTTTTGCGGCACTTCAAATTCCAGAAAAACATCAAAGAAATGAATATGTGATAACAGTCAATAATTGTATCGGTTTGAATGCTGTGCGTCAGTCACAAGTAACAAGGAATGCTGGGAGTGACTTGATTTGGTTTCCGTGTATGTCTACAGATGAATGCCAATGGCTTTGAAAAAATGATACAGAGGGCTTTGCATGCTGGCCAAGGCTTCCATCACAACAAAAGGGCATTGATGCCGGAAGAAAAACTAGAACATTACTTTCACTGAGATTAAAAGCGACGAAATCTTAAGAAACACAATTTTACCAGATTTGAATTAGCCAGTTAAATATTTTCAGTTCAGCTATGAATAGTTTCTACACAAAACATAACAAATATGAACAGAGAATTCAAACTGTTTTGCATGCATAATTTAGTAAGTAAATGATCTTCATTTAATACATAACGTCCAAATAATCTAAATGAGGGTGAATATTATTTTGCTGTATTATGAACCTAATTATCCAGTAACTGTATTTTACTGCTTAACTGGGAATTTGGAGTCAAACTGGTATCCATGTTTGACCTGTCTCCTACATAGACGACACCTAATCTTATAGAAGACCATAATGTCCCTCCTCGGGGCCAGAGGGTGCAGGAAACCAATGGCAGGCACGGTTGTGTTGAACTCTTCGGTCACATGGTCCTGAATGGCCACAAATGGGCGCGCTGATATTTGCTTACCTGCTCAGGGTCCATCATGTCTGCCAGGTCGCTCTCGGTCATGTTGAGGATGGAGGCGGCGATGCACTTGGCTTTGGTCATGGACTGAGCCGCAGGGCCCATTCTCCTGCTCTCTGCTGCTGCCGCTCTGGCCTTCCTCCACCTCCTCCTCTTCATCAACTGCTGCTTGACCTCTTGAACGTCTCCGAGCAGCTCCTTGGCCAGAGCCTGGAGCGTGGATGATGAAATGGATGAAGGAAAAACAAGAGGGATAGTTCTGCCTGGCGGATGAATAAATGAAATTGATCAAGCTTGCGCCAGAGAGGCTTAGTACATTATGAAAGAATATTGAGTTTGACACTCTTAGATTCTCTTCAGTTTCGCCTCGCGCTCTCTTGTAGGAATGTGGACCCGAGGCTCTTTTTTTTGCCGTCGATTGAATGCTGAGGGAATGCGGCTTTGATATCAAACGCACCCCCAAGTTTCGCTAAAATCTCTGCAGAAATGACAGAGAATCATGCATCAGAGAGAGAGCGAGGGGGGGGGAGGGGTGCAGCCATTCACTTATTTATTTGTGTCTTGCAGTACAACAGGGCAGCATAACGCGGTTAATAATGAAGCCGCGCGGAGCAGTTTCCAACGGGGCCCACTCGAACGGCGATGGGAGCCGGGGCAGGTCGGGGATGGTGCAGTGGTCGGCTGCTAAATGGGAGTTTGCTCTAAATACAGAGAGACAATTAAATGTTAAAGCTGCCACTGTACACAAGAAAGTCAATAAAGTAAACTCCCCTTTGCTTCATTTTCATCTTATTGATCGGGGCAATAATCTTCTGTATAATTCCCTAGTAAGCCCGCTGAAAAGCTGACCTTGGAATAGCTGGTCAGTTGAGAGAAAGCGGGAGACCAGGGAACTCGGGAGAGAGTGCAGCGAGCACACAAAAAATGAAATAGAAAAAACAACAACAAAGGTGTAAACAAATAAACAAGTGAGGCATATGATAAAATCCCACCCACTCGCACCCACAGAACAAAATATGCATTACAGTAACATGGGTAATCACACAGCAGTGCCAAGCCACAAACACCTCCAATCCTCCGGTTCATTGCACATACACACCAGGTACACTTTACATGGGGAGGATGGTGGGGGTGGGGGATAACACCTTTAACGGTAGCTTCAACAATGCAGTTACAGCTAGTTTAAAAATACAGCAACTACAACCTCCATTACTGTAAATCTGTTCAATTACTGTTAAGTGTCATATCATAATCCACTGAGAACCACCACCTTTCACACACACACGCTAGTTCTATATTTGTTACTCCCATGAAACAGGGATGAAATCGTAATCCTTTCCTGAAATAAAAAAAAGAAGCCTTTTTTATTTATTTTCTCCTCTAATCCCAAAGCAGTTTTCCCCCTAAAGGAACACACAGTTCATTAAGCAATGGCTGAAAATTGTTATTTATTTTTTATTATATACACGGCCTAATAGGTTCACCGTCACTAGTTGAGGGTTACATTCAATTGACATAAACCCCGCACATTGA
The DNA here is from genome assembly GCA_027564755.1 of Amblyopsis hoosieri. Lineage (NCBI taxonomy): Eukaryota > Metazoa > Chordata > Actinopteri > Percopsiformes > Amblyopsidae > Amblyopsis > Amblyopsis hoosieri. The sequence continues at coordinate 1,679,054 of JAODUE010000001.1, forward strand.
ATAATCCAGAAAGAGATTAAGGGGTGAATTTCTCACTCATTCTCTGTCCTGGGAGAGACAGAATTAGGCGGGGAGCTGGGGAGGAGAGCCCTAGCTACACACACACAAACACAATGTATATGTGTGATATTGTGTAAGGGGGAGCCCTTCTGCCACAATCGCTGTAGCTGGAGGGCCAATTTAGACAACATAAGGATTAAGGCATGGAGATGGGGATCAAATAAACAGCAAAGGCATGTCCTTCTTAAAAAGCTACCACCACACAAGGACACAGACGATCATTTAAAAACAAGGAGAAGATTATGCATTATGTACAATGCACTAATAGCAATATAATTGGCTTCATTATTACTAATTCAGTATTTGAGGTAACCATTATTAGCAATTACTCACTACACCTATCATTTAAAATCCTTACAGAGCATAGTACAATACACCGGGCTGCATATTGTGGTGTAGTCACATCCAGGGCCATTGTTTAGTAGCTCGGCAGCAGCGTATATGGCCTCGGGTGTGTGTAGGGGCCAAAAGGGTTTGCTGGCGCACAATAAAGAAACCGTGTGTGTGCGAGCGCACGCACACACACACACACACACACACGGCCCTGCGGTTGTGATCAATACATGACAAGAGTAAATCTCCTCCGGACGTCAGGCGGTCCAATCAAAGGGCTTGGTGTTCTTATAAGGGATCACAGGAGCCGGGAGGGGGGTTGGGGGGAGACAAACAATGATGTGAATCCTCAACAACACAAGCACCACAAAGGCCTCTGCAGTCTGTGTTGTGGGAATGCAGAAAAGTGAAATGGGCATCTATACGGCATGAGTCTACGGTCACTGTTAACGTACATTTTGATTAGAATATTAGCATTAGCATATTCAGTGTGATTTATATCCTTTTGTTGAAATTATTAAATTCCTTCTTTCCATGAAAGCTGCTAGAAAGCTGTCTGGCATGAGAGCCACTTGGTACAGTAGGTTTGCCTCGGTGCCTACAGCCACTACAACACTCCCACGTCTGCCACTTGTGCGTGTGTGTGTAGTTTGCAAATGCAGTGGCGTCACAATCCGTCTCTGCCAACCCCCCCAGCACCTAGGAGGGGCAGGTGTTGACGGACAGTCTTTATCAGGCCCTGCCAGACACACGCACACACACACACACCCCCCTCCACCTCTCAAGGTGAAGGAGTGATGGATTAGGCCTCAATGGAGACTGTGCCTAGTCCTGGGGATACAGTATGCTGACAGCTGTGCCCTGCTGCATGTGTGTGTGTCGGTACACTCATGCGCACGCACGCACGCACGCACGCTAATATAATGTGGTTCATAGGTGAAACAATATACATGTTGGATTATGTATTTAGGATTCATTTTAATTATACAGAATGTCCAAGAGGCTGAGCGTGTGTTCACATTAGCACCGTTAAATCAATGCAGCCTTCACAAACATGAAATACTAACAAGTGAGTTCAGTTCAAACAACTTAGAAACAGTATTGAATGGGTGCATAAACCTTTGGACAAGGCAAGGTTACTACAGTATTTAGATTTACATTTGCTTGTTTGTTGCCAAGGTTTATATTTTTATTCATAAAAATATTTATTTAAATGTGCTCTATACAATATTTTAAACATTAATATAGCAGCAAACAACTAATTCATATGTATAGATATAGTGGAGTGATTGCGTCCTGAGCAGAGAATGATTTGTGTTGTAATCCAAGCGCTGGTGTTCTTTGTTTTCATATCCGGGCCGGCTGCGCATACATGCATGCATGGATGTGTGTGTGGCACACGAAGAACTGGTTTTGGTCTGAGCTGCTGGTGCACTTAAGGCCCCAGCATACTACCAAATGTAACACTGTAACACCTTGCAATGCGGATGAGCGCTCGGGCTGTTCCAAGCATGCTTGGACGCGTCTGCTTATTTCTGTATACAAAAATACTTGCTTTGGAATTAGCTATATTTATATCTACGATATTTATGCGCACATATTGTTTCCTAACTAAGATATTCGCTGGAGAGAAATATTTTGTATATGCCTAGAGCACTCACTGTGAGCTCAGCAGGACATCCATTGCCGTCTGTAGTGCAACAGCCTGTCGCATACGCAGTCAACACGCGCGTCTGCACGGACAGAACATTTTGGAGGTGCGCGATATTTACGTCACACACACTGCACGGACCTCCGCGTTACGCAAATGCGGAAACTACGCCTTACGTGTGACATCTAGTAGCAGAATGCCACGTACTGAAGAGCCACAATAAAACAATGTATTCCATTCGACATACATCTTCACATCAGCAGGGGCTGGCTGCAATAGTGGCAGTACCTTGATGAAGACATGGAGCTGCTCTACTTGGGAGTAGGCCAGCCCCAGGCGTCTCTCCACCAGCTCCATAGCCTGGGTGCTCTGCTGAGCCAGGCCCTCCATCTTCCTGGTGGCCATCTGCTGTAGCTCTGCCATGGCACGCTCGCCGGCACCCACCTGGGCCTGCAGCGTCCCCTGCTGACCCTGCAGGGTGTCCAGCCGGGCCTGCACGGCCTCCACTTGATGCTCCTGACAGAGGAAGACACGGGGCAGAGCCGCATGAATGAACACCACCACATGAAGGGCCCACGCAGCTGGAGTACAACAGTGGAGCTTCGCAAAGGCTGACCAACATCCTCCAGAGGGAGGGAGCACAGGAGAAGCAGGTGGGTTTTTATTCTATTATACCTGAAAACAACCTGAGTCGTGTTGGTAAGTGTCTAAACAATTTCCTCTGTGTAAGTTTAAAGTTCGACTTTGTCACCGAGTTACGCAGTTGGTCGCTGTGCATGTCAATCAAAATACCTCTCCTGTCAAGTAGGCGGATCTTGATGCAGTTAGTGACTTTACTTATGTAAAGGCTAGATCTGCGAAACTACCGTAGTCACACACACACAGACACACACATACCACTTCTCTATATTACCCTGCGATTACACAGACGACAAATGAGAGCGACAAGCTTGTGGTTACCAGGATACAGAACTAAACAAGCAGGAAAGATGAGGCCGCTAGCTTCAAATATGTTTCCTCTGTTGATGTCAAATATTTTTTCAGCAATGATAATCGGCTTTTTTCCCCATAGGACATGTGTCAGAGCCAGTGACACCACAACCCAACAGTCTTTCAATCATATATCTGTACAAAATGGTGTGAGGTCAAAGTATACAGCCTACACATTGTTGAGGTCAACAAATCAAATATATTGAGACAAAAAATGCAAACATGCGACGTGAATATTGTAACTATGAAAAGATGATGATGATGATTATTATATCAAAAACCTACCACAGGAAACCAGACTTTCCTCTGGTTTCACGCTACCAGTACCTTCACTTCCATTAGCAGTCATCGTGTACCGCGGCTAAGGATTTGAATAAAATAGACCTCTAGTCTATTTCCGCCCCGCCTAGCAGGCTTGAAGCGGCGACATCGTCGCTCTGAACTCCGTGTGAACGCAGGGTTAGGGGGCGGCCAGGAAGGATGACTGGGTCTGATGACGTGTGATGCCAACAAAGCCATGGCAGGATGTCCTACCCTCTTCTGTAAGTCCTCCTTCAGCTTCACACAGGAGGCCTCGTGCTGGCTCTTCTCTGACGTGGCCACGCTCAGCCTCCTCTTCAGAGAGTCGATAAAACACCTCCTGTTGGAGGCTTCCTCTGACAGGCTCTTCACCTGGACAAGGGTGGCAGGCCACAGAAAGGCATTAGTCTAGTATTTATTTACCTCACTGCTGGTTGACTAATGTGTGCCACATAGAGGTTGATGCTTTTCAACACGCTACATCACGTGACAGAGCATTCCACACTGGACCATGACCGGACCTTCTTCTCCAGCTCCTCCATCTGGCCTCTGTAGCTCTTCTCCGTCTCCTGGGCAAACCTCATCCTGGTCTTCAGATCCTCCACCAGCTGTCTCTTCATGACAATGTCCCTGTCAGCGTGGCTCACCCTGACCACACACGCACGCACGCACAACATGGAAATACAGAATCTGTGTAAGCAGCAATGCTGGATAAGGCGACACTTGAACATATGTACAGACTGATACGCGCGCGGCGCGCACACACACACACACACACACACACACACACACACACACACACACACACACACACACACACACACAGAGAGA
>JAODUE010000001.1:1685338-1701112 GCA_027564755.1 Amblyopsis hoosieri
GTACGCCACTCGACTACTACCAACTGCTTACTGAGTATTCGGACATACTACTAATTGTGACGTACTGCTTTTTGCCTGCTATATAGTAGACAAGTACGGGTATTCGGATGCAGCCTAAGACTTCGCCGGCACTTCAGCCACCGTGACAGCCCACGCTCCCATCCCCCTAACCCCTAAACCCCCGTGTGTGCGTGAATGGGTGACAATGTGAGGCACTCCTGTAGGTTGGACAAGCGCGATATGAATGCCATTTATTATCGTGTGTGGAGAGGGGTTATATATCATGCCGTGTAAACACTATACACAAGCACACACACACACACACCTTGCTTCCGGCACAGACGTGGCACCAGACTCCACTCTGTGCTCTGGGATTAACTGCGTTTGGTTGCTCAGCTGTGTATGAATACATGGCAGTCTCGGCTTCAGCCCCTCCAGCCTGGTGTCTGGGTGCGACATTCATGTTACCTGGCAGTGGGTGGGTCCCCCTGAGCATGGGCCTAATGGAGTCAGCTATGGTTCGCTATGTTCGCCAAAGCTGTTTGGTTTAAAGGTGTAGTCAGCGATTGTAAGCCATTGCATTTTTACGTCAAATCCAGCGAATATCTCCTTATTGTTTGCTAGCTGTCCGTTGTGTGTGTGCGCTGAAGAAATAATCTGGTGTTTCTATACAACCCTGCCTCTGTAAATAGGAACACAAACCAAGTGGTGCAGACCGTACCGCACGACCGTATCCCAGCCTTGGCAATGTGTGTCTAATGGGGGGGCTTCTGAAGGAGAAGGTGTTTTCGTTTTTATCCAGTTGACTGCCTTTAAGGGTGGGCACCTCCTCCGTGCCGCCTGTAGGTGTCGCCAGGCTGCCTGACGTGGGAGGAGCCAGACTGTAGTTGGCGCCTGCTGTAGCTCGCACCGACCAGTGGCTACGCCGCGATGCGGGAGGCTCTGGCCCGGCAAAGGTCATTCCAGGCTAGCATCAATCATCTCCGACCCGCAGCGCCAACACCTCGCCGGTCGTTGTTTCAACCTTCACCCCCTCTTTGACACCCCCCCCCCCCCCCCACCCCATCCTCATCTCTTCACAGGCAGCATCCATCACAGCCCTCGCTCCATGGCCTCGCTGGCTGCAACACAAGTGGCGAGAGCTTTTATTTCACACTTCTCTGATCCTCTCATGGTTCTGTTCTTCTTCTTCTTCTTCTACTTCTTCTTCTCTGCTGCTATTCCAGTTCTCTTCTATATCTTGGCTATGTTCAGGTCAGTTCAACATTATCCTCAGACTCAGGGTCCATTAGAGAACACACAGACAAGATGCAACACACACAACACACGACACATTAACGTTACCGTGTCCTTCTCCAGCGCTGCTCTCGCACCTCGCGGCCCGAGACCGGACCAAACCGGGCGCGCTCCTGGTCTCCCGCAACGGCATGCTGACAGACCCTCACATTAAAGGTGGATTCAGCGATCCTGTTGATGTTTGATCTCGAGCAAAGCAAAAATCACCCCTCGCCTTCAGTGCCGCAGGGTGCTATGTTCTCTGTGAAGATATAGCGGCGTAATGGCGTCCTGAGCAGAGAGTGACATCAGCTCCTCTGTTCTCTGTTGTCATTGCCAAATCGACCCCACGTGCGTGTGTGTGTGTGTGTGTGTGTGTGTGTGTGTGTGTGTGTGTGTGTGTGTGTGTGTGTGTGTGCGCGCGCGCGCGGCGGCACGCATCAGCGCGCAGTGCGACAACAACCACCGTGTTACAGGTGCCAAGCCTCCACTCACAGCTCACTGGCTTCCTCCAGCTCTCTCAGCTGCTCCCTGACAGTCCTGTAGCTGCTCTGGAGAAGACGCAGGCGCTCCAGACGCTTCCCGTGAGCCCTCTTCAGCTCCTCGCTCTCCTCCGTCTTGGAACATAAAAACACATCCGTTTAATTTTCTACACAGCCAAATGCCACTCTTTAAAATGTCTTGGTTCGGTATAAGTGGACCGGTTCAAAAGCTACATGCTCCCCCCCAGGTTCTCCATTACGGAGGGTCTGATCCCCTTCTGTCTGACAGACGGCCAGCGGTTTGCTATTCTCGCCCTCTCCCTCCTTGACAGGCGTTTCCATTCTGCGCGCGGCCAATGGAGACGTCATTACAGGACAACATCTGCATGGCCGCTCAACAGGGCAGCTTACACGTTCACATATAGCAACAGCACACGCCTTCCTCGATCCACCCCACCATCGAGAGAATACTACTGACCAAACAGGCCTGCCCCTCATCCGATGGTTGTTGTGCTGGGAAGGGACTGCTGACATGGTTGTTGACAGCTATTAAAAAACACAGCCATGCTGGACTTTAACAGAGGAAGGGAGTAATAGATTTCCCTGACAGGAGAGCCCCTTACACACACACACACAAACTCCCATTACTTTGACCTCAAAACGCAGGACAAGCAGAGGTGGACAGACAGCAACACAGGAGAAATCAGCTAAATCAGCAGAAGGAAGGGAAAGAAAGAAAAAACAAGAAGATAGAATGAGAGGAGCGGCTGAAGGAAGAGTGAGAGGACGAGTTCGGGCCGGGTTTCTGCTTGAGCGGCCAGCGCTTGGGAGAGTTGTGGGGCGCGTGCTGAAGGGAAGGAGCTTGTTTACTGCTGATATGACACGGCTGCCCTGCAGAGAGGGAGATGTGAGCCCTCAGCCCTGTTATTATTAACAAGGACAAAGAGAACACAGACAGACAGACAGACATGCCGACTGCCAATGTGACAACTATGGATTTCCCCACCCCCTCCATGGTTTATTCACAGAGGACATCTGCAACACATCCTCAGCCTGGCTCCAGCGCGCCTTAATGAATGGATGGGGCGAAGAGGAAGGGGGGAGGGGGGGCTGCCATGGTGCGAGTGGCAGGGCATTAGCCACATCATGGCTTCCCAGGCTCCTTAGCGCTCCCCCTGGGCAGCCCAGCGCCGGTCGTCAGGCCACAGACCCCTGCCCACCGATCAATACGGCCCCTTACCCAGCCGCCGTGGACATCTCTGGATGTCCTCAAGCTGAAAAATAATTACACAGCATCTGACGCTGTTTACGCGTGGAGTCTGGAGGTGGGGGGGGGTTGTTTGTTTGTCTGCTGCGGTTAGCTGCTAAGGTCAATGTGTCAGCAGAAGGCTGGTGTGCCCAATTTGACAGGCAGCCTGTTGGAAAGGCTCAAGCGGAGAAACCAAAGTGAGGGTCTGCACGCAAACTGACGGGAGGGTGGGTCTTGACCGCGCGGACGCTGCCCTGCCGGACAGGATTAAGGTGCCCGGGCGCCGCCAATCGGCTGTGCTGGTCCCACCTTACGATGAATGCCTCTCTCCGCAGTAAACGCAAATGGCGCTATTAACCCGGACAGCCATGCGTGTCCCCTGAGACGGTGGTTAGGGTGAAGTGTCTGACGATTATGTAATTCACGCACTTGACATCTGACAGGAAAAATGGTGTTTAATGTGTTTTTCCAGGCACAAAGAGAGATGACCTACAGTGTGCACCTCACTGGTCAGTCTGAGGGACGGGAAGCCAATGGCAGGAGAGGAGGAGCCACTGTGGGCGGGGGAAGGGGGAAGGGGGCTAGCTGAGGTTGTGAGGTTGGGGGTGTTTGGTTAAAAGGCCACGAAATTGACAAGCAGCCACAGGCAATGTGACGGACAGGGTGAATAAAAATAAAAAGGATGGAAAGGAAGGAAAATAGTGGAAGGAAGACGTCAAGAGTGCACGTGAAGGTTAAACGAGCAATGGAGCGCATTCGTTAAGGGGTGTGGTGAAGAAAGGGGGAGGGGGGGGGGGGGTCCTCTTAAGTCCTGCCCGCATCCACTTTCACTGGAGCAGTTTCGCTCCCGCTGTTTCACTGCCTATGCGCGTGCGTGTGTGTGTGTGCGTGTGTAAAACGCATTGTTAGAGAAGGTCAGAGAGGAGCTAGCGGCTAACAGTAGTGCAATTGAAGCCTTCAGGAAACAGGGCTGTTACACTGCCGCGGTGCTTCTTGGGTTGGGAGCGGCCCGATTGCAGCAATCATGCCAGAGAGTGTGTCCACAGCAGTGGGCCACTCCATTAGGCCGCACTGCTGCAGCGGCACACACCACCACGCCGCTGGCTTCAGCGGACACACTGTAAGCTAACCAGTGGCTCACAAGACAACGCACGTGATTGTCTTGAACGGCGGGGGACGGCGTGGGGAGACGACAACGAGATGAGAAAAGATATTACGCAGAGAAATAAAAGGCATGAAAGGGAAGCCAACACAGAGAGAGAGAGAGAGAGAGAGAGATAGAGAGAGAGAGACACTATGTGTATGCAGGTCAGTGATGTTTGTTACCTTCAACTGGAGCAGCTCCTCCAGGTCCTGAATCCTTTGTTCCGCTTCTCTAACTCCTCCTCCTCCTCCTCCTCCTCTTCGCTCCTGACCTGCCTCCACCATGCTAGCTGGGGACAGAGACCTGGACCGCTGCACAGGTGCACCCTGGGAGTTTGCATGGCAAGTAAACACTGTGGGTTTGCGTCAGAGCACGCTTCAGCTGCGCACACACACACAATCCAAAAGCCCTGCTACAATTAGTACGGGTGGAAATGCTGAATGCCAATAACGGAATTATACCTGTTCATATCATTCCCCTCTCACCTTGACTGACACACTTTATCGTCAGTACGCACACACACACACAAATAAATACACCAAAGGAATATAGTAGAAGCAGCAGTGCGAAAGAGCGGTAGGGAGGAGGTTTAGCTATGTAAGAAAAGTGTGTGTGTGTATAGGGTGAGAGAATGTGCAAGTGAGAGAGAGCGGGGGGGGGAGTTGCAAGGAGAGAGCGCCAAAGGTTTCTTTCTGCAACTGGCTAATGAGTTTGTTCATTTCCATTTACATTGTTTCTTTGACAATAATGATGTCCCATTAGGGGAGACTAAAGGGGCTATAGATTCCGGAATGTGCCGGGCTTCATTATAAGAGGTGGGCAGGGAGGCCGCTCTAATTGCTCTACCAGGGGCCTCCAGGTTACACTTGATAGGACAACTGGAAGAGCCGCTGAGTGGGGAGGGAGAGGGGGGGGGGCGATGTTAGGGCTTGCCAGCCTTTTCTGGAGAAATAAATAAAGAAGCGCAGAGGTGCTGCAGAAAAGCAGTGGGAACAATATGCTAGCAGAATATGAATATGAGGAGATGTAGGGGCCTCCCGCGGTGCTGGGGAGGGCTGACCAGATGGCGAGCTAAAATATGCAATGCCACTAAACGGCATGGCAGTCCTTGAGCCGTGGAGGATGAGGAATGCAGGGGAATAAGGCAGCGTCGGAGCACACAACTTTACAGTTATCCGCTGACCTCTAGAAAGACGGGCCAGGCTTTGTTGTCCTCAATGTCGTCAACTTCTGAAGAACGCTCCATAATCAAACCCATTCAGTGTACATGCTAAAGCCTGCACAGGCCCATTTCACCTAGCATCGAGTGCGGCCATATCAAAGGCATTAAACGGAACGAGACAAATTAAATAGCGGTATCGGGAGAGCGAGCGCCGCCTGTTTGCCCTCTCAGCGGGCAGTGCGTGTAAGCATTGTGTGCTCTGAAGTTGGCCCGAGGGCTGTGCTTGACTCGTGTGACCCGTTGCCACGGTGCCAGCCGGCTGTCCCAGCTTAGCCTTAATGACGCCGTGGCACCAATTAGCAGACAGAGCTGCATGTTGCTCATCTTGTGCGCACATAGACGGGTTAGACGTAGCGCCCAAAAGGAGAGGAGCAAGTTGTCCTAAGTTAATCAAACGTCCATATGAAGTCCCGCCCCTACAGGCCCAAATCGAGTCACGCTAAGTGCGCCGTGGCTGATGGCGGGGGTCGATTTAGCGTAGTGAGGCGCTGAACAGGCCGAGACAACGGAGGAAGATGACCCGAAGACGATGATAGATGACAGGGGCCCGCTGCAGATGCTCGCTGTGCTCCAGTTGGACGGCTGTCTGCCGTCTGGCCGGCCACAGGTTCAGAGGACACACCAAGGCCTGTGTGAGTGTGTGTGTGTGTGTGTGTGTGTGTGTGAGAGAGAGACGCTCTGTATTGTGACATTGTTGTTGTTAATGTTCCACTCCACCAGGCAGGGCTGAAGGATATATTATAGGGGGGAGTGAGGAAGAGGGGGGAGGGGGGTGGGGGCAACAGAACACCAGGCAAAAAGAAAGATGTTCCCGTCATCTACCTCGTCTCGACAGCTGGCTGGCGGCCATGACCTGACCTGCTCATCGCACCCTGTAATACCCATGTAAACACAACGCGCAGAGCTGTGTGTGAGGGAGATACACGGAACAGGGGCGCATTTCTAAACTTGGTGAGAGATGTAGGGAGAGGGAGACTGTTTACTAAAGGGGTTAGTGTCACCGGCTCGGAAGAAAAAAAAAAAGAGAAAACATTCCATGGACCCATCTCTAGGGGAGAGGGGTCACCCTCGTCAATAGGGCTCTTTATGGTCGCAGTAGCATGCACTGTGTGTGTGCGCTTCTGCGGCTCTCAAAGCGCGACTTGTTCAGAGACGGCCGGGTGAACACCAATAATGTATACGTGCACACAGCCGCAGAAAACACACACACACACACACACACACGTGGACACAGAGCAGATAATGTACGCTGTCGTTCAAAGGGTTACGTTTAAATGCATCAACTGTGACACAGACGCATAAAAGGACACTGCCAAACAAATGGCCAAATACAGGTGAAGCATTAGGACTGTGTGTGTGTGTGTGTGTGTGTGTGTGTGTGTGTGTGTGTGTGTCTCCTGAGGCAATGGTCATATAATGATCACTGATAGGTCCCAGGCCTTTCCATTCAGATCAAAGATGGCGATAGCAGGTGTATGTACAGATCTTAAAATGGGAATCGTCACAGATGTTTCTGCTGGTAGTGTAATTGGTGTGAAGTTATTATAAACTTAGTTGTTCCATAAACTTTTGAAAAAAGGAAACATCTAACTAAGAACCAAGCCAATAACAAATGTCCCATTTTTGCCTCAACGAACAGTAAACATTAGCAGGCAAACTGTACTGGATGTGTGTGTGTGTGTGTGTGTGTGGGTGTGAAAGGGGCTGTGCTTGTGTTTTGATCCAGCAGGGTTTCAGAGAGGCAACATTTCCAGCAAGGTGCCACACCTGACATGCCAGATGAATTGTTGTCACAACTCCATCAAAACTGTCTGTAAAGGGCAGGTTGATTGGATGAACCATCTGGTCGTTATCGCTGTCGGCAAACCTAAACCACGCCCGTATACAGTAGCTATCAATACGACACTGATTTATAAGTCCAGTTGCTACTCGGACACATTCTAAATGATTTCTAGGCTTTCCAGACAGATTCTCACGGCAGAATTAAACTGAAGCTTGCAAGATCTGGATGGTCTCGCGAGGCTACACTCCAGTGCAGGGGTGAAGGTGTTATTTTCACTCTGAAAATGTCAGAGAACTTTGTGGGACACATTTTTTTAGCCAACATGCTAAAACATTTTTAAATAAAACACAAAACAGCTTTGTTAACTTGCATATTTATGCATATATAAAGTAATTTTATGTTGTATTGTTTTTTTTTTTTTATTGTTTGATGTACCGGGCTGGCCGGGAAGAATGTCTCAAAGGGCCGCATCCGGCCCCTGGGCCCGACTTTGCTCAGGTCTGCTCTAGCGGCAGCAAGTGGCCAAACCTGCTCCAAAGACGATCGCAGCACAAATCAAAAGGACGTGTCTCCAGGACAGGCTTAGGGTGAGAGGGGTCAACCATAAAGCTGTCCTGCCAAAGTTATGAAAGGAACATTGAGGAGATCAAAAGCTTGTTTTTGTTCATAATGTACTGGTGGAGTGGTAAACTAGCCAGTGCCTGGGCCTCAGGCATGCGTGAAACACACAGCACACGCCGAGCAGGGGAGGCTGTGTGTGTGTGAGAGAGAAGAAAAAATAAAAAATGTCTGTCTGTGTGTGTGTGTGTACATATACATACATATACACACACGCACACATATATACACACACACACATACATACATACACACACACACACACATATACACACACACACACACATATATACACACACACATATACACACACACACACACACACACACACACACACACACACACACTGTCTCTCTCATGTATATACGTATGTGAGAGAGACAGTGTGCGACGAGAGTGTGTCTGTGCGACGAGTTCAGGACAAAGGCTGATCAATCATATGAATCACCATTCTCCCTCCGCTGTTCTCTTAAGATGTGCCGATCTAAGCTACAGCATGTCATGGATAAGGCTGCCTATGTTGGCTCTATTGGATGGCTGCACCGTACCTGCTGCAGTCTAGTGGGAACATCCCGAGCGGAGCTGGGGTTCAGGGCCTGGTATTGTGCCTCTAGGCTGGGATCACAGCCTGGGTCAGAGATAGAGCCCAGTCTTAAGGCTTGGGTGTCTGCCCGCTCAGGCAGCTCCTGTAAGATACAGAGGACGAGAGAGAGAGAGAGAGAGAGAGAGAGAGAGAGAGAGAGAGAGAGAGAGACTCTGAGGTGACTAAACCCGCAGTTACATTCACGCAGGCTGCAGGCGATGTGTAGTGTTGCACAAGTGGAGTGCAGAACAGCTGCCAGCTCAAGTTGTGAGGAGGGTGTATCACCATGACTACCTGTCTTATTTATCAGTGTCCAGAAGCACACAGCACCGCCAAAACCAACGGTATGAGCCCTGGGCGAAGCAAATGCCCCGCCCAAAGAGGAGAGCACTGGATTGCATACACACGTTTCTGCTGTGTATAAATAAAATTCCCATCTTGTTTAAAAAGGGTGTGAACAGTGTTACAGACATTACATACATTGTCCTGTATTGTACCCGTCTTTGTCTGGTTACCAACGGACAGTTTCAACAGTCAATAACAGGCCCTGGCAAACTTTCGTTTTAACGGTCACAGCTGGAGAGTGCAGCATGCGTATTTTGGACAGCTTTCAGCACAATGCTCCATCCAAATGTACCATCATAATTCCCCAACGAATTGGATTTGAGGATAGCGATCATTTTCGACAAACTAGTTCAACTCTGCTAAACGCAGTGATGTCATCATCGCATCAATTGATACCCTCTAAATAAGTGACAACTAACAAGTTTAACATGTCAGACCACGCACGCAAGAATGCACACCACCAGCTCTAACTAGGTAATTGGTATAAAATTACCGTGGTATACTGTATTTGATGCATTGCCGTTTTCTATAGATTGTGCAACTACACACACACCACTGAGTAAAAATTTAAAATGTACTGTACTTTACATGCACTTGGTGATAAACGTATGTCCTTTAAAAAAGTTTGCACCCTTAAAAACAGCAAATAAACAACACACACCAACTCTATCACCACGCTGCACTCTACCACCTCTGCCTTATTCTTCAGCAATTCAGGTGTGAAAACAAAGAATAGCTTTACCTGCCATTGAAACAACAGCCTCCGTGTCAACAGCATGTCTGCTCATCACTTTAACGTACCGTCTTTGACGAGTTGAGGCCTTCACAGTTCACACCTGTGCTGTTGTGGGAGACCAGGATGTCATCACCTATTTTTTGGCCTTTTTTCTCTCCACGAGTTCTGATTGCATTATCAGAAACCTGGCATCTGGGCGTGACCTTGCTAACTGCCAGGGTAATCAACTTTAACCAATAGGGAGGAGAGGGGATGATAAATTATTAGCGAGGAAGATTTTGTTCACGTTTTATTAAATTGGCCTGTCAAAGGGGGTCGGCCAAATTATCTGGGGCCTCGTTTATTGGAGGCCGGCCATATTGGCGCATCTGTTACAATTATTTATAATTTCCAGGCAGTCAGGAGGACTGACTGGGTTTTTCGGCATCAGCCACATAAAGCAATTTACAAATTAACTGATGTGGGAGTGTTTGAGTCTATTTCCCCACTCTCGCTCACCATCTTCCCCTCACTGAGTTTTGGCCAACAGGAATTGGGAAAAGAGAAGCAAAACGGAAGAAATACACCAAGGCAGAGAGGAGAGCGAAACAAGCAAACAAAAGCAAACAAAAGCAGAAAATATACATAGAGAACAAGATAAGAAGAGAGATTGAGCAAGGGACAGGAAGAGAAAATGAGCAAGAAACTAGTGGAGGGGTGAAAGGAGAGAAGGAGGAGGAGGGGGGAATAAAAAAGAAAAAAAAAAGGTGAAAAAGCTGGTGCTCGGTAATTACCGAACACGATTAGGTTCTTGGGGGAACTCGTCTGGCGCTCGTGGCCCTCACTGGTGAGGATGCGGCAGGCAGGACCATATGGAGCGAGGCTTGTGATTGCGCTCCCTGAAGCTCATGACCCGTCTGTTGCTGAGCCCTTGAGCTGAATGTGAAATGAGACTTGCCAGGCCTAATGCTCTACACATGCACCATTTATGCCACAAAACAAATCTGATCACTGTTAATTATGGAGCAGCTATAATCAGGAGGGGCCCCACCCCACCCCCCACCACACACACACACGCTGTGCATGCCAGAGCGACAGCTATACAACAACCACATGCACACACAAGCATGTGGAGTGGCAAGGTGTGTCAACGTGCACGGAGAGGCTTTGGAAGAGACACATGCGCACCGCCGGCCCCAGACACACGGTTTGTATCCTGGATGATGACTCCAGGGTCACAGTGTGTGTGTGTGCACACGCTTGGAACGGAAATACTTTATAGAAGGACAAAGCAAGATGAGCTCACTGTGTGTGTTTGTGTGCATAGCCATGGGTCCTCCCACACAGTCTGTTTGACCTGTGTGTGTGTGTGTGTGCGCGTCGGCAGCGGCACATGGCTGTGGTTCATTAATGAGGCGAGCTGTGCTACGCAGAGACTCCAGTCTAATGAGAGCTGTTGAGCTGGTAAAACACACCACTGGAGTCCATGTCATTAGCATGTCTCCATCCCTGGACATGGCACAGCTCCAAACACACACACACACCTTGATAACACTATCTAGTTACAGCACATAAGCTAACACTACACAGAAATGTGTCTTGAAAATAAGAACCATGAAGTATTGATACCAATTTGATTACACGAAATGAGGTGAAGGCTAGTAAATAAACAATGTCAGATGAGAGATATTAACTGATAATATAACTCAAACTGATATGTGTAAAAGAACCAACATTACAATACTAGCACCACGATGATGGCTAAAGAGATTAAGTATGGAACAAACCAACTTTAAATCTCTTTACTCTAATGAGAAAAAGACAAATATAATTTAAAAAAAAGCTTCTTACCATTTATTTTTGGGACAAAAAGTTAAGGGCCAAGAACTGCAAGAAGTTTAAGTAAGCGGGATCCACCATCAACCAACCCACACCGGCTGATGTGAGCCAGTTGGTTTATCTTTTGGTTGAAAATTACATGTATGTCTATATATCCCAAAGCCCTGCAATCGTCTTTCATTGTAGCATTATGGTTTTCATCGGCTGCTTCATTGGACTGATATTAAGGATGATGCTGATCAAAAGAAACACCTTGCCAGAGCCAAACATGACCCGGCATAACAAGGTGCGTCTGTGCGTGTGTCTGAGTGCGTGCGTGCATGCGTGCATGTCTGTGTGCATAACTGGCACTTCAATTACACATCTGACAACTTTTTGATTGGCTAACATTAATAACGAGCCGGCAGCAGATGTTAACAACCATCACAGGTAGTTAGGGGAGAAGCGCCACGCGGGCTACTGTGAAAATATTAAAAATTAAGAAAAAAGGGAGGAAAAAAAATAAAAAATAAGTAGGGAGAGGTCACTCTGGGAATATGTAGCGCGGCTGCTTTGACAAGCCTCAATCTGTGAAGAATGTACCGTTAGTGGGGACTCGTTTTGGAGACAGCTGTTGTCACACACCGCCAGTCCTTAAATGAGGATGTTTGACAGGCCAACTAACAGACCCATGGTTTAGCCACAATGATCACATCTAGTGTGTGTGTGCACGTCAATAATTCGTCTGTGTAGAGCATGACAGAGGGTCAATATTTTTGCAATATCGGCACATATCCATTTGCACATTTTGACCTCTATATTGACGTAAATAAAAGATTATAAGTGCGTAATCCATGAGCAAGATTCTCAACCCGTATCTGCTATTGGTACTCAGTGGAAGTTGCCTTGGATAAACATGTCTAATAGATTACCAAACAGTAATATTAGAGAATATGTGGCGTTATTGACAAAGAACTAATTACCCAGAGCAATCAAGTTATTTTTCAATAAAATAAATCTTAAAAAAAAAAAAAAAAAGCCTATAGGATATTGGTGTCAGTTATTTGAATTCCAAATGTCAGCATTTAACCGAAAAAATGTATATAAATAAAAAGCTCTAAAATCGGTGTTAAAAAATTCCATAGTTACACATTAGTAACTTACTTGCAACGTTCTTGCATCCAGTCCCAACTTTTTTGGAGTGAATAAGGATGCCTAATGTCTTTTTCCAAAAGCTGGAGTATAAATGCTGTTTTGAATGACTGCCCGCACAAGTATAAACTCACCTCTCATTTTGTGTTGAAGGCTCCAGAAAGCCTGAGGTCTGCTATTGATCATAATATAGCGGTTTAATCACTGCATGGCTCTGACAGTAGCCAGACAAACACGTAATGGCTGTGAATAAAATGACAGTCAATTAGGGAGCATGGTGCAAAATGTTCATTCTAAAAGCTACTGCTGGTGGTGGCAATGAGTGATTCAGTGATTTACCCAGCCAGACCCTACAGCTACTGTATATGCCAGGGCAGTGGGCCCATCTCCTCTCTGCTTCTGAATATATCTCACCATCTACAATGTAACTACACAAAAGAAATAATCTAGTGCGGCTCTAATAATGTAGTGTTTCTTTATGGTGACAAAACAGAGGTGGATCAATGAGCGATTACAGTTTCACAATTGTGTAATACAGCACACACACCAAAATAAACAAGCAGGTATGGGTTAGGATGCATGTAGGTAGGCCGATGCCAGGACTCAGATCACTGGAATTAAGACAACCCTCATAATATCTACAAACAGAAATGAAGTGTTTGGCTGCTGTCTATTCCAGCTTCTCTCCAAGCCTCTTCTACTGTAGTTGCCAGCAAATAGTTAACACAGCTTTAGACAGGCAGTCAATCTGGTTGCGCGATGTGGAAGCATTAAGACACAATGGGTGTTACTGTTATTCCTCTCACACACACACCCCTCTCTCCATTTCCCAATGGACCCTTGGTGGGAGGGGTGTTCAAAGCAGTCGTTCTGGTCCGTATTAAAATGTTTGCTGTCTCTACCCCTCCCGCCCCCCCCCCCCCACACCCACACCCACCCACGCACACCTCTCCCCGTGCTCCCGTTGCGATCAGCACTTTGATCATCTCCAGCAGAAGCTTCCACCCAAACATTTAACATTAAAATCAAATCTGCCTTAACAACCTGAGCATTAGAATTTAACAGGTGTTCGGGAAGAAGTTGTTACAGAATTTGCGATTACATGCTGGAGTACGCACACGCGCACACACGCACACACACTCTGTCAGTGCAATTATAAAGTGGGAAACAGAAAGCCCTCCTGACTGAGTGCTACATCTTGGGATACCTGATCTGTTCACTTTGATGTCAGTGGGCAAGAAAGTTAAAGAAACAAAGCAGCCAGACAGCAGCTACATGTGTTGAGTAAACACAAGTTAATACTAATCCCTAGCATAGGTTTCTGCATTTCTGCATTTGGGTAATTACCTCACAGCCCATAAAAGTATGTGATCTGCTTCTTGACCCGGACCCTGTCGGTGTAGTAAAACACACAATGCGTGCACACAGCAATGTCCACATCTCCCCTCAATGTAGTATTAATTACTGGAGAACACTGCATAGCAGTACTTAATTACCACCTAATTGATCCATTTATATTTCAAGGGAAGTTCAATTAATGGGGTTAAGTGAGACACGGCAACTGTAACTCACTTAACATTTGACCGGATAGCTTTTAGCTTACACAGTTTGGGGCAGTGATGTCTGAATGTCAAATAAAGCAAAGACAAATCAATTAGGGAGCAAAACAGCTTGATATAAATTATGGAAACAAAACCACTGGAAAAGTTTTTTACTGCATGCAAGCTACATAGGCTACAAACAAAGTCCTACCACTGTTGGATAAGTGCAAGTATACCAACTAGGACTGACTGTCAGATGAGTTGAGTGTTCACAAAAGTACCTTTAGCAACTCCCACAACATTGCCATTAGTATTACCCACCAAGTGCACTGTGTGGTCAAAGGAATGCCCATCACCACATCATTACAAGTTATTAAAGGACACTTTTGTAGATAGCTGCAGCCCTAACTTGGCACTATGGTCCCTTGTCCCCTATAGAGCAGGCAGGGTGTTGAAAGGTATGGCAAGCTGAGGACCGCACTGGCTCGACTGACAGCAGTAGAGTTCCACCCCCAGCATAGTCATTCGAGACCATTACCTGCCTCCAATTAAAATCACCTCTGCTGCTGTCTGAGGGGGAAATACTTCCCAGATACTTGGGTGGGTGGAGAGGAAAAAAGAGAAACTAAGTGAGAGAGGGTGTGTGCCCAGCAGTAAGAGAGAGTGAGAGAGAGAGAGGGAGGGAGGGATTGGACAGCTGACATGAAAGACGCTGACACCGGCGCTAAGAGAGATGGATAGCTCAAGGGTGGACAAGGGTGTGTCTCAGTTAAAGACCAGCACCGCCACAGGCCATGGTATTACTGTGCCAGCTTGCCCGCCAACGCACCACTCTCTTCTCCAACGCACACAATTAAATGCTGGCTTTAGACACTTTATTAGCCAGATAATGGTAGCATAATGCATTTATATATAAAAAACAACAACATGCAAATGCAGAAGAAAAACAGCCTGGCAATTATGTCTAGAAATAATATTTGATTGTGTGCATACATAGGCTAAACAGGCTGGCGGTCATTTCTCCGTGTAGAGAGAGCAGTCTACTATGTGGCTGTTTACATGAAAACAGTACAATGGCATTTCACTCATATTCCAAGTATCGTGTGCTGCTTACCCTCATGAAGTAGCGTAACGTTCACTGAGCATAAACAGGCCAGAGGCCGTGTGTGTGTATTGTGTCACGCAAACATACCACTGTAACACAAAGCAGAAATCTAAATGTGCCGTTACAAGCTGTTAAAAACAAAATATATCAATCACTTCAGCATGTCCCACGTGTCTCCATGGGTGGTCTTATTCAGGGATGCCCAAACAAAACAAGTGTAGCCAGTGTTGCTTCAGGTTGGACACGTACCACGTACACGTGGTCTTACCTTGACGTTGGTCTGTCTGTTCAGCAGGGGACTGACAGTCGGCTGCTGAGCTGGCAGCTGCCGGAGCTGCTCCTGGAGCTCCTGGAGCTGCTCCTGGAGCTGCTGGATGCTCTGGTCCCTCTGGGCCAGCAGGCCGCTCAGCTCCTGGTGACCCTGGCGGAGCTCCGCCTCGCTGGAGACGAGCGCCTGGTAGCTCTGACTCAGCTCCTTGTACAGCTGTCAATGCACAAGTTGGGAGGTAAGGGGGCCAGGGAGCAGGGAGAGCATCAGATTAGGGGGGCAAGGAGACCTGAGTCGAGACCACGTTTCCACGGAGACGGGGAGGGCAGGGACTTAGGGGATGAAACGAAGGCAAGCCACCAGGGGGGGGGGGGGGGGGGGGGGGGGGGGGGGGGCGTACCCAAAGGGCCACGTTTCCCGGGTTGATGGCCCCCGGGGAAAGACCCCACACCCCCAAAAAAAAATAAAAAGTTA
>JAODUE010000001.1:1719054-1729727 GCA_027564755.1 Amblyopsis hoosieri
CTCTCTCTCTCTCTCTCTCTCTCTCTCTCTCTCTCACACACACACACACACACACACACACACACACACACACACTCTACATTTTGTATAGACAGATTTTAAGTTATATATGTACAGTATCAAAGCACTCATTAGCTAGTTTGTTGCATTGTGTGATTTTTGGTCGTGCATTTTTAGTACTGACATGTATTTCATGCTATTGACTTGTGGAGATAATTCTATACACCAGAGAAGCTAAGAGCAGAGAGCAAAAAGCAAATTACCCCTCGTGTCTTTTGATGGGGTAAAGTGCTGATGGTATAGTGCTAACAGGTACAGTAGCATCATTATTGTGAAGTTGTTAAGAGGTTTTTCTGACTTACACTTCTTTGATACCTCTTCTGCGTCAAAGTACTATTGCAATGTTTTCTTTAACAAAGGATGGGTGATTGCAGTCTTGATATGGCATAGCTCCTCAGCTCCAGTAAAGTCTGATGGTGGGTCTTGGCAATGACAGAAGTAATATGTTGCTACGGGGGTATTGGAGTCATACAACTATACAAAGTAGTGGCAGACTGTAGAGACTAAACTGAGTGTTTTAAAACAAATTGGACTGCAGGCACCCTCGTTTAATAAAATGCACAGTGGGAGACACACTAGATTTACAGCAATATACTGTACATAAGATAGACATTAATTACATTTCTGTTGCCCAGCACACACAGTAAAAATTCAAATATGCACACACACTATCCAATTCCCTCTGAACACATAAAATAATGTGGTCTGTGTTCCTATGTTCCTAAATTAAATGAAGTTTCAGAATGTAATGAATAGAGTTTATAGCTGTTATGACATGAACATTTAAGATGTTGTTCAGTCTTAAACAATCACACAGATGGGTACCTGTTTGATGACCAGAGTTTGATGATAGCAGCAGTACTGTGGTGTGGAGATGGGTTACACCAGCAAATGGTTATTTAATCAGGTTTAAATCGCGCTTGAAACTGTAAGCAATATTTAAACTGTAAGATGATATGTGCAGATTTCAGGACCCCCCCTTCCCTCCCCGTCACCCTCAGGATTTGAACATTGTGATCAATGCATTGGTAAGGACATTATAAAAAATAACGTTTAAGTTTGATCATAGAAATAGCAGGGACCCAGACACTCCCTCTAATTCTTTATTTGCGAGAAATGATAATGCACATTTTGCAGAACTCAGCTTTTAAAAATGCCCCTACAGCGTTTCCCCCCTTTAAAACATGATTCCTAGGTTCCTAGCTGTAATTGTGTGCTCCTTTAATTGATTTTGTCCAGAACTAATTACAGCCGTGGTTTAAAATAAACACTTCATTGTCACTGGGTGGCTTGTGTCCGATGGGGAGGGAAATTGACATTCGCTTGTAATCCATACGTTCTTTAGCAGCGTTAGAATGTAATTCATGTAGACACCATAGAAATACCAGAGACCTTGGGCCCCGGTAACAAACGGGAGTCTAGTTGTAACCAAATGGCTCAGTTGGGAGGTATAGGGTTATGTGGTATAATTTATATTTTATAGCTCCCTCCTGCACAAAGTCTGCTCCAAAATAAAGTTGTTCAATGTTGTTCCATGAACATTGAGTGAAAGAAAAGGTTCAGCTTGTGATGGAAAATCCAGACACCGGCTTGTTCCTTGTTGGCCTGGAGTTTTTCTTTTGAATTTCCTTTTGTAAGAGGCGATGACACCAAACACATATTCTGGAAGTATGTTGTTTATACATTTTGTTGGTTTTATTGGTGTGTTTGTGTGTGTGTGTGTGTGTGTGCACGCGAGCACGTGTGTGTGTGTGTGCGTGCACGTCATTAGTCTCCCCATCAGTACCTCTAGAGGCATGGAAAGAGCTCCTCAGGCCATACAGAGTGATTTGATTAGAAGAGAATAATTTGCCCTCAAGGTGTCTTTTCTCTCCCCTCCAAAAACGCCAGTGGAAGAAATCCGATATGACAAGATAAGTGGTGGCTCATGAAAAATTCCCGAGGACTGAGAAGTAGAATGTTGACTTTGGAATTATTGCCCTAAGTGTCTCGTTCTGTGCCAGTAACTATGGCTGACAATGTTATTTTCACCTGAATAGCCTCTGAAAAGATTCCTCAGGTTCTAAGTCGTGCATTTGTCTAATTTTAAAAACCTTTGTTAATGAGCTGTCCCAAGGCAAGACAAATAAACTTCACACTTAATTCAGGCCATTTTCATCTCCCTCTTTAGACCAGGCCTCCTTAATGGTATGCTCTTATATAATCGTATATGTTTTAAAGACAGATTCACAGCAGACATGTCATGTCATGGTCTACGTCGGCCTTGTGCTGGGCTCTGTGATAGTTTGGCATTTGAGCTGCGGTAATCACTGTGTCACAGTATATAGCTGACTGTTATGGGCTCTATCAAGTAGGAGCTGTTGGGACACATTTTTATTATGTTGCCTGTCGGTAGTTCATCTCACTACAGTTTTCATTGTATGTAATAGATAAGTCTCAGTCAGATCTTTAGCTGGCTAAGGTAAACATGTTGTATAATCAGGCATTCTTTATGGTATAATGAATGTATCTAGCTTCTTATGGGCTTTTTCATGTTACTGTATGTGCTTCAAACATTGCACTTAAAGCGCTACCGAACTTTTGCTAAACTCTCAATTCAGCAGCGTAACCTTAACACTAAGTCAATAGTCTGACAATTGGGGTGAATTAACCCCTCATTTGCAACAGGTACATGCATTTTATTAATGTTTTATCCCATATTGACTGCCTTTGTTTCTCAAAATCGTACTTCTAATGTGACTACAGTGCTGATCTTACTGATATTGTCAAGGTACTCCAGTTTGTTGTTGTATAAATTCATTTAATTAAGGTATATTTCAGTATTCTCTTCATTATACAAAATATATAACACATTAATTCTACATACTTGAATACATTGAGTAACATGCATGGTATTATTTTTGAAAAACAATAGCAGTCAACTGTGGATTATTATGATGAATTCACATCTGCGTGTGGACTTTGCGAGGTACAGTGTACATTATAAGGAAATTGCAGTCGAGGGCTTTATCAATGTTCACTTCTATGTTATGAGCATTAGTATTTTCTGTCCATTCAATCTCTTAACTGTTTAGACCAGTTGTAAAGGTTCAAACGCTTTATCGAAATCCTGAATATGTTTCTATTTACATTTCAAATATTAGCCTTCAAACAAAATCCGAGAATGATGTCATTGTGTGTGATGTCTGTGTTAAATTAGGTTGTGAACATTGTTTTTCATGTGCCCAGTGGGATTTGTGAGTTCAACTAAAGCTCTCTCTGTTGAGTTATGTCACGCAGGGTGAACCTCATGCAATTATTGCAGGGTGAGAGAGTGGGTGATGTCAGGCTTTCAGATGTTAGCAGCTGTATAGCTAAGTATAGATGTGGCATACCTGCCAGATCGACTCTCCACGGTTGTAAACTTTTACATCCAAGTTCTTTGCAGTAGAAGTGATTTGGACTTGACCTCATGGCCTGGTGGTAACCTATACTAATTCAATAGAGCTGATTTGATCAAATACAACTGAAAGCTTCCTCCTTTGGGTCTGCGATTACCTATATGACAACTACTGAAACATGACATTTGCCACTTACAGCCTCTCCTTTTAGGTCTCACACAGCATCCATATGTTCTAAATGATTTCCACTAATTATTTAGCTACAGTTTATCCTATTGCATCCACTGAACGTTTGCCCACAATACAATACATCAAACTGGATGACACATTGAAAAGTCCTACGCTGTGATTGGTGGTGACACAGGTGCTAATTATGGTGGTAATCATAGTAATTAAGCAGTCTAAGGCTGATGGGATTTTGTGTGTTTGTCTGTGACTTAACTTTGTGCTCACTGTGTGGAGGGCTAACCTGAATGTGCTCGTGCTTTCAGAGCTGTGGAGAAATCTGCTTACAGGTAGTCAGAGGGGGACAGTGATGCTTTTGAGACAGACATGAGACACGTCTCAGAGAGAGAGAGAGAGAGAGAGGGAGAGAGGGGGAGAGAGAGGGGGCGAGAGAGAGAGAGAGAGGGAGAGAGGGGGAGAGAGAGGGCGAGAGAGAAAGAGAGAGAGGGAGAGAGAGTGAGGGCCTCTTTCATGTAACTGCACACATTCCATTAAGGTACTAGCAGGGAGAGGCACAAGACTAGACATGCGTCCCCCTCGTCACTCTCCTCACCCCCCCTTCCTCCTCCCTCTCTCCCTCGCTGTCTACCAGCTTTTCCTCCCCATGTGACCCCTGGGCCCTCAGCCGTCCCCTCTGTCAGTGACCTTAACATTTATCAAAGAACCCCATGGTGGAATTCCTCTGCAGCATCTGTGTCCTGGTGGGGGAGCCAGACACGGCGCACATGGACGCACGTACGCGCACGTGCACGTACACACACACAAGCTGAGTTTAGCGCACACTGTCGCACACAATGTGTTTTCAAATATTGTGACTGTGGAAGGGTTGTCCTTGCACTTCTCTCAAGCTAAGCAAGCCGGCCTCCAAACGCACACACACGTACAAACACGCACACACACATTTTCTCTGGTTTCTTTATTGTACCTCCTGTCACTTTGTCCTATTCATTTAACCTTTCATTAGAGCCAGCAGACATCCCTGTGTGTGTCTGCTGAGCCTCAGGAACAATGCCAAAAAAGCCCCACTGTCACAGTTATTAGATTCCTCCAGCCCCCTTTTACCCCGGCAACTCAATATTAAGAGAGAGAGAGAGAGAGAGAGAGAGAGAGAGAGAGAGAGAGAGATCACACATCTCCCTGGGCACAGGATCCTCTGGACTTGTCAAGGACATGTGCCACATGTTGATAAGAGACAGGTCTCAGACAGAGAGAGAAAGCGAGAGGTAGAGAGAGAGAGAAAGGGGGGGGAGGGAATGTTAGGTATGACAGAGAAAAGGGGGGGGGGGAGGATGAGAGAGGGGACATGAGGGGTGGGACTGTCTTGTACTGTGGAGGAGTCACCTAAAAGCACAAGCTGTTAGCGGAGGAATTCTCTGTGTTTAGTGGATGGACAGCCATGGGAAGGACAGACATGGGCCTTCAGTTTGCCATTTATCCATGTCTGTCTGTCTGTATGTCTTGTCTGTCTGTCTGTCTGTCTGTCTGTATGTCTCTCTCTCTCTTTGTCATTCAGTATGTATGTCTGTCTGTCAGTCAGTCAGTCAGTGTCTTTGTATGTCTCTCTCTTTGTCATTCAGTATGTACAGTATGTCTGTCTGTCTGTCTGTCAAAGACATTTCTCTGTGTCAATCAGTCAGTCTCTGTATGTCTGTTTGTCTGTCTGTGTCCAAGTCTTTCATTCTCTCTCTGTCTACACACCTGTCTGTCTGTCTGTCTGTCTGTCAGCCTCCAAGTGTGTATTTCTTTCTGTCTGTCTAAACATCTATCTGTCTGTTTGTCTGTCTCCATGTTAGTCAGTGAGTGTGTATGTGCATCTTATTGCATGCTGAGACACCTTTAGAGAGAACGCTTATTTTACAGTGCCTGCCAGCTTTTGTAAGCCAGTGTGTGTGTTTGTGTGTGTGTGTGTGTGTGTGCGCGCACACCCATCGCATGTGTGTGCCTGCGTGCACGCCAAGGTGCATGCACACTGTATTTTCTCCTCTAGCAACAAGCCAGCTTATCTGATTATTTTCACACAATTCATGATGTAAGGAATGCGGGATCTCTCACTGCAATGCTGTGCTCCTGGTCCTCTAACAGAACACACAAACAACAAGAGCAATAGATTGTTAATAGACAATAGAAGAGTTTTATAGGTGTACAGTAGATTTATTTGGGCTTGACAAACGAAGACAAATGTTAAAAACATGGTCTGATTGAGCGTGGTATCCATCATATGCAACATGTGTGGCACTGTATTGCATTCTTGTTTCAAAATATGTAAACTCAAAGAAATCACAGACTGGGTTGACGGTTATAGCTAATTACAATGTGATATAAATTATATAAACCCAATTCTCTGTATTTTTATACAATAATTAAAAACAGTGATAGATGAGTAATTCATGTGTTCAAATTGACCATTTGAAAATGGTTCTATGTGGACTCCCAAACTGGACTGGTTGTGGTTCTCTCAGCAAGACAGTGAGAGAAGTCCAGCGCTGGCCAGGGGAGTAAAGATGTGTTGAGGTCAGCAGACGCAGCCGTGATGCTCCACCAGTGATACATTAGCTAAAAGGGATCTGGGCTCGGAATGGGAAGACATCGGTCACTCTGGTGGGGGCGGGGTTGGCGGGGGGCAGTGAATCGCTCACCTGTCACTGGCGTGCACGCAAACACGCACACAAGAATGCACACAAACACGCACACATACACACACACACACACACACACACACACACACACACAGACACACATGCACAGAAACATGCACACAAACACGCACACACACACACACAAACACACACACGCACACACACACGCACACACACACACACACACTGCCCTAAAGACGGGGCAACAATGTGATCCCTGACCAGAAGCCATCAAGCAGGGGTCGGGATGAAGTCCATCTTTCACTTCTGTCACCCCACCACTCCTGTCCCATTCTCTCTCTCTCTCTCTCTCTCTCTCTCTCTCTCTCTCTCTCTCTCCCTATATATATATATATATATATATATATATCTGTCAATTCGATCTCTCTTTCTCTCTCTCTCTCTCTATGTCTCCATGTCTCTTTCTCTCTCTCTCGTTCTCTCTCTCCCTCCTCTCTCGCTTTCCCTCCTATCTCTCCCTCTCTCACCCTCTCTCCCTCTCTCTTTCTCTCTCCCTCCCTCTATCTATGTCTCTCAATTCTATTCACGTTAGCTGTATTAGCATGACAGGTATAACAACAGTATTGCCAAAGCTAGAGGGCAGGTAGCACTCAATAAGAACAACAATATTACAAACAATAGGACAAACTGTCCCACAGTAATAACACCAGTGGTAATGACAATAAGAACAATAGTCGGTATAATTTAAAAGACACAGTCATAGCAATAATAATAATAATAAAAATAATAATAATAATATGTACAGTAACAACAACTATAATACAATAATAATAATTTACAACAAAAATAAATAAAAGATGAACATATAGTAACAGTAACGGGATGTATTATGGCAGGTCAGGTTATAGCAGACATCATCTAATTACTTGTCGCCGTTTCTCTCTCTCTCTCTCTCTCTCTCTCTCACTCTCTTTTCACTATCCCTATACTCTTTCTTTCTCTGTGTGTGTGGGTTACTCATTGGCTCTCAGGGTATGACAAATGTGTACAATCATTTTTTTTTAGATTTGTCCTCCAATTTGTTAAAATGTGGTATTACGGTATGTTGTAGAATTTCTGAAAGTACGTCTCTCTTATGGAGGCGTATTTGTCACATTTGAGGAGAAAGTGCATCTCTGTCTCTACCTCACCTGTCGTGCAGTGACCACATATTTTGGATTCTATTGGGAACCAGGTTTTTTTGTGTCTGCCTTTTTCAATGACTAGACTGTGGTCACATATACTTGGTCAGGATATGTCTCTGCTTTATGTATTTGACAGTAAAAAGATATTCAACCAATTCATAATTTCTGTTTAGGGCCAGATAACATTGGAGTTTGTTTTGTGCTTTGGTTTGTTTAAAAATTTGGTTTAGTCTAATTTGTGATTTTGAAGCAGTGCTGATCTGAGATGGAACAGTGTTAGTAGGTCTCATTATTAGCTGACTGAAAAGACTGTTTTTGGGGTTCAGTTCTTGGGTTTGCAGTGCTTCAAATTGCAGTGTATTATGGGCACTTTATTTAAGATGCATCCAAAATGTGGGTGTTCTTTTCTTGATTATTATTATTAATGAAAAATGGCCTAATTCTGCCCTGCATGCATTGGTGGGTGTTTTTCTTTGTAAGTTTAATATAATTCTGCAGACGTCTGCATGCAGGGTCTCTATAGGATGCTTGTGTCATCTAATGTGGTCATGCTGACTGAGTTGACCCCACACTTCCCTTTCATACAAGGCTATTGGTGCGATTTTCCTATTAAATATTTTAGTCCAGATTCTGATTGGTATGTTTATTTTAAAGGCTCTACAAGCCTTCTCCTGTAGTGCTTTCATTGCCCGACCAAATGTCCCAGAGGCTCTGATTTTGAGCCCCAGGTAATCATAGGACAGGGTGTGCTTTAGTGCGGTATTTTCTAGAGTGAACACATGTCTGCTTTCCTGAGATCTGGGCTTTTTCTAAAAGAGAATTATTTTAGATTTGTTAAAGTTTACTGTCAGGGCCCTGTTCTGACATTATTGTTCCAGCAGATCCAACTGCTGCTGTAGACCCTGCTCTGTGGGTGACAGCAACACTAGGTCATCTGCATAGAGCAAGAATTTCACTTCCTTGTTGTTTAGGGTGAGGCCAGGGGCTGCATATTGTTCCAACAGTACCGCTAGCTCATCAATGTAGACATTGACGAGCGATAAGTTGCATCCCTGGCGGACACCTTGCCCTTGAGTGAAGAGGTTTGTTCTTTTTTTGCCAACTTGTTTTTGATATAAATTGATTTTATTATGTCATAGTCTTTACCCCCTACACCACTGTGGATAATTTTATAATATTACCCCACATGCCAGATTGAGTCAAATGCTTTCTGAAAATTAATAAAGCATGCAAAAATCTTTTTTTGTTTGTTTTGGTTGTTTTGTGTTGATCTTTAAGGGTGTGTGGGGTGTAAACATGATCAGTAGTGCGGTGGTTTGCTAGGAAGCCAATTTGTCCTGTACTCTAAACATTGTGTTCCGTAAGGAAGGCCAGCATTCGGGCATTGCTAATGCTGCAGAAAACCTTCCCCAGGTTACTGCTCACACAGATGCCTCGGTAGTTATAGGGTCCAGTGTGTTTCCACTCTTGTGTATTGGGGATATAATGCCCCTGACTCCAGATCTCAGGGAAGCAGCCAACGTAAAGGACCAGGTTGAACAATGTAAGCAGAGCCTGCTGCAGCTCAGGAGTGCTGTTCTTTAGCATCTCCGTCCTGATGCTGTCAGGGCCGCATGATTTACCTGCTTTGAGTTTTTGTTATGTTGTTTTCTAATTTTTTGGTTGTAATTTGGTAATCAAGTGGGTTCTGATTGTTCTTGATAGTTGTTTCAAGTATTTTCAATTGATATTGTATTTGTTTCTGGTTAGGGGTTAGACTGTTAGGTGATATTTCTCTTAAGCTCTCAAAATGTTTTTTTCCAAATATCACCATTTTGAATTGTTAATTGTTTGTTTTCAGTTTTGCTTAAGTTGTTCTATCTTTCCAAGAATTTATTTTGGTTAATAGAATCTTCAATTTCTTTCAGTTTTTTTGATTGTAATATTTTTCTTTATTTTGTATTAGGGTCCATTTGTATTCTCTCAAGGTTTCGACATAATTCTGACACAGGTCGGTGTTTTGTGGTTGATGGTGTTTTTGGTTGGACAGGTTTCTTAAATATTTTTTGATCACACACTCCTGCCCCTAGAAAAGTTAAATACGCCCGCAAGATTTCCCAATGCAGTCCCCCTCTCAAGACCACAGTATACAGTATGCTTACAGTATAGCGGTGGGGCTTACAGCAACAGTTTGCCAAAATAACAAAAACGGTAGGCCTATATCATGACATGGCCTGATTTATTAACCACCATAATCGCCATATTTATCTTCACCGTCATTAACACTACACAGCAGAGAATGAAACAAAAATGGTGCTTACCTTACTGTTCATTTATCCAAAACAGCCTAGAAAACACCCATAGAGCCATTTGCCTCATTTACCTTGCTTTTCACTAATCTCGTGCAGTTATAATAATTGTAGCAATTTAGTTGGTATATTCAACTTTTAAGGCCTACTTTGTTGCTGATGCTGCAGTCATGGCTGCAGTAGTTACCTGCTCAATATTCTATACATAGTCTACCTGGTCACTGCGCATGACCTCATTGATCGCACCTTTCTTTTATTAAATATGATTTAAAATGCATCAACAAGTGATTTACAAGTAATGTATAGCATATGGAAATAAAACAATGACGAAAACAAAAAAAAGAAAAAATAGAGAAGTGGCTATTTATTAGGTTTTGACAGAAAATGAGGTGCCGGATCCAATCAAATAGGTGCCGGTCCCAATCTGAGAGGTGGGGGAGCGTGCGCCGGCTTGCTCCGGCACAAATGAAGCACTGGGTCCATGTCAGTGATAGCGTAGTCGACCACACTAGTCCCAAGAGCTGAACAATACGTGAACCTCCCCAAATAATCTGGTACTACTGTTAAGCATGTATAGGCCTAAGGAGTGACAGAGGTGCATTAACTCTTTACCCATTTTTTTGACAATGCAGTCAGGATTGTTTCTCAGAGGAGTGGTGTAGGTTAGGTCTGGAGAAGGCTGCCTGAAGATGTGACTGTTGCCAGTAGTATCAACTATATCAGGCTCATGACTTGTTCTAGCATTCATGTCTCTGATCAGCAGGATGCTATCCTGGGCTTGATAGTGGTTGATCTCTACTTGGAGATTGTCAAAAAGGTTTTCATTGAAGTAGGGTGACTCCTGAGGTGGAGTGTAGGCTGCACATATACACTCACCTAAAGGATTATTAGGAACACCTGTTCAATTTCTCATTAATGCAATTATCTAATCAACAATCA
>JAODUE010000001.1:1729827-1742327 GCA_027564755.1 Amblyopsis hoosieri
AGCACCTTGTTGAATCAATGCCACGTAGAATTAAGGCAGTTCTGAAGGCGAAAGGGGGTCAAACACAGTATTAGTATAGTGTTCCTAATAATCCTTTAGGTGAGTGTATATACATCCATATTACATTTGATGGTGATTTTATTTAATTTGACCCAACTATGTGTTGGTCCTCTTTGGATTGATTTTAATTGGCTTGATAACTCCTCTTTGTACCATACAATAATCCCACCTGAGTCTCTGTTTAGTATTCTGCTTTAGAAATGGAAGTATAATATCTCTCTCTGTCTCTCTTACTCTCGCTATCTTTCATTCTCCTTCTATGTAGCATATTTCATTCTCTCTGTCTCTCTCTGTCTCTTTCTCTCGCTCTCCGTCTCTATGTGTCTCATACTCTATGTCTCTCTATCTCTCTCCCTCTATCTCTATGAGTTGTGTTTAGAATACTGTGTGGTATCTCAGTGATTTTACTATATACGTTATTTATTTATCACTTAGTTTTAAGTAACTCATAAGTTACTCACATGGTGTAACTTATTAGACCATCTTGTAACTGGTTGATGTAGAAAATAAAGGTTTGTAAAAACTCTATAATCTCTCTCTCTCTATGTCTCTTTCTATATGTCTCTCTTTCTCTCTATGTCTCCCTCCCTGGTGAGCGACAGGTGCTTTATTGCACTTGGCCTGTCCCTTCAGTTGGAGCGGTGGCCAGCGTGAGCTCGGCCTCGCTCTTCCTCTTCTCCATGGTGCTATTCCTCCTTTCACCCTTCCTCTTGTGCCTGCAGGCTATCTGTCCACCCCTCTGCCCCCCTGTCTCTCCACCTCTCTGATTAGACCCCCCAGCCTTTTTCCATCTCTCTGGGCAGTAATTGATGGTGGTGTTATTGTGTCCAGTTCTCTGGCCCTAAAGCCATTCCTCCAGGTCAGCACCGCTCGGCTCTACAGCTCGGAATGGGGGTGGACAGTAAAACGTGTGTGTGTGTGTGTGTGTGTGTGTGTGCGCTGTATGTGAGCACTAAATCCACTGTTGCCGCTCTTGCTTTGTCTGTTTAAGCAAACCCTGATTGGTTTTCACACTGTTCTTTAAAATTCAAAACCATCCTGACATTCACTCTTGAACTTCATTTTGTCATTTAAAAAAAGGGACTCAGTGCTCTGTCTCAAGCGTAATGTTTGCCCTTGGCGACCATAGAAATGCACACAGTGGCTGTGAACGTGCTCTTTGTTCAGTGGTCCTTGCTTGTTGGATATTTCCGAAAGAAATGGAAGGCATTCCATAGAGGAATTAAGTTGTGATTAAAGTGTAGCGTGTAGGGCTTTTGAAAGTGTCCCCCGTAAACCTCGACCTGTTAAGAACCTTCAAAGTTTTTACCGCAAGTCTTGTTTTGTTGCATGTACATTTAGCACCTTTACATTGTGACTGAAGAATGTGGAAGTCTCCACCAACAATACTTCATAGATTTAGGGAGCAGGCTGCAGTGCTTGTAACGCATAATTGGTACAGGAAGAAGTGTTGTGTTTGTCTTATCTCCAATGGGCATCTAATCTTTCCCGCTGTCTCCCTCTCTCCCCCTCCTCTCTCTTTCTCTCTCTTTCTCTCTCCATTTCCCTATCCTTTCATTCCCACTCTCCCTCTCTCTCAACACAGGCCTTGTATTTATTACCCTCTAAGTAATCACTTTGCTTTCTCTTTTGATAGACTGTTATTGCTCTAACTAGCCGAGGTCCCTATAGGTATTTGGAGGCTTTCCAGTTTTATTAGACAAAGGCCTCATTATTCAAGACCAGCATTAAGACCACCATTTGCCCCCTAGTCACATGTATCCAGTTGCAGCCAATTCATATTATAGCCCATACACAATAATATGTACAGCGCAAACATACTCAATCCCATGTGTCATTGTTAAATATGTAAGATATTTTAAAATCAACTGAGAGAACTCCTTTCAGTGAAAGAAAGAAAAAGTTGATTGCTTTCTTGCTGTGCATCGATGTGGCCTGTGTTTCAAATTAAAGGCTATATGCAGACCAGTTGTGCATTATGTAATTATTTTTGTAATATCACATATCCATTAAACCAATATTTGTTATAATTTAGGGATGGCACAATCCAGT
Source organism: Amblyopsis hoosieri (assembly GCA_027564755.1). Lineage (NCBI taxonomy): Eukaryota > Metazoa > Chordata > Actinopteri > Percopsiformes > Amblyopsidae > Amblyopsis > Amblyopsis hoosieri. The sequence goes on from JAODUE010000001.1 coordinate 1,731,940, forward strand.
TTTTCATTCCCTATACCGATACAGATACCGGCACTTTGGGTATCGGCCGATACCGAGTACCGATCCGATTCCAGAGTTACGTTGCAAAGTAAATAACAGCCAATCTATTTTTTAGGACTTAGATAGTGTGGCCTGGGTAGGTTAGACATGGCTGATGCTTGGCAGTAGACCTACGCGTGTAAATTAATTTAATTGGACTAGCCCCATGGATCGATGACAACTGTCATACCGATCCAGCTATTTAAGTCAATATCGGACAGATTTCAGATCTCAGTATCTTATCGGTGCCATCCCTATTATAATTTAAACCATTATTGTTATAATTTAGGTGAAGCTGCTACAATACAGTAAAATATGCTGTTACACTAAATAAAAAAAGCAACAAATCCACAAAAATCTAACTACATCAGAAGTGGGCAATACAGACCATAACGCACAGGCATAAATCATATTTAAATATCTTTGAAACGATTTAGGATTAATACATTTGGGTTTTTTCACCACCTTGATAAGACCTTGCGAATCATGGCGGTGTTCGTTTTGTTTACATCCAGAGCTCCTGCAATTTTGCGGCCCTGAACATGGCTCTAATTGGCCAAAATGCATGACGCAGACAACCTCTTCGACCAATAGAAACTAAAGCTACAACAGAGATAATGGCTGGCAAGATGGCTGGCAAGATGGCTCAATGAAAGCATTCGTTTCCGGGTTTTTCGCTGTCGCTTGGTGAAAATCTAGTTGCGTCCATGCGCTCTCCTGATCCAAGTGTACGCACATGAGAGATTATCAAGATGCATCTTGAACGATTGCAAGAACGTCGAACGATAGCTTTATAAATGTTAGGTCTATTATTGATTCATTGCTTTAGAAATGGCAAACATTTTTACCACAGTAGAAGCTTTGGAAAGCGAGTTGGAAAACGAGGTGAAGAAAAGCATTTCCCAAACAAGTGCTATAGGCAAGATACATATTTGGAGATGGGGTATGTAAGTTCAAATAACATATTTATCATGAAATCATGTAATACAAATGTGTTCATTATAGTTTTTTATGTTTATGGAACATTATGTTGTTTGTATTTACAGTCTGTTGAATCCATAGTGCCTTATAAATTTGTTATGTGCATTCGTTGTATAATTTGATGTAGGCAATGTATGGTATACAGTATTCTATTAGAAACAAAATATCTATAAAAATACATGTATTTGGTATTGTTTCAGTGACGAGTACTTGTAATTGTTATAAGGAAACATCCAACATTATAACCCTTTGTTCATCTCTCATACCAAGGACCGTCTTTCATACGAATGCTCCCACACCTTCCCCTATCCAGGTAACTTGAGGTCATTGTGAGGTCTACTGGTGGCCTGTTGACATTGAAAAGAGAGCCTCCTGTGCTAAATGCCCCTTTGAAAACAGGGAAGCAGACTGAGATTATGATGTAATTCTGTGAGAACTGAAGAGGTAAGTAAAATAATTCAACACGACAACATCGCAGTATATGGCACCTTCAGATGGACAGCTGGCATCATTGGCATGCCTTTGTGGCATGCCTGTGTGATAAAGTTAAGATGTGTAAAAAAAAAAAAAAAAACCTAAATTATTCTGACAAGTGCATTATTTCAATTTTCAGGTAATATTTTATTGTAAAACAATGTAAATTTGTATAGAACTGTTCAACATGGTTGTATGTGAATTCAATAATAAATCAAGACAATCTAATTTTGCTTATTGAAATTCTTTGCTATATTGTACATTTGTCACTCAAATACTACCATATAAGTACAAAAACATGCATGCTTATATTAGATTAGGTTCTTTTGAATCCATAGATATCAAATACATAGTGATCCATATACATGACATATTGTTTATTAGCATAAATGTAGAAGTAGTAAAAACGAACAAAACATTGCTTAGTCCCTAATATAATGATAATTTTACCTTGCTATTTAATGTTTGTATCCTATAACTATCTAACTATTTAGTTATTTCTAATGCGGTTTGATTATTGTGGATTTGTTTTTTTTCATGATGTACTAACTGTATTGCTGTAGTAGCTTCACTTAAATTATAACAAATAATGGTTTATCCTATAACCTGTAGTTAAAGCATACCTCCACCAAATAACTTTTAATGCACCCAAAATATCAGCATTTCTGTAACACATATTTTGCTAGGGACTTAATTTGAAATATTCTAGTATTGTGTTTTGTTTGTATTTGTATTTTTATGTTGGCTGTATTTTTTTTAAAGTAAGTTTTACCTGTAATCCACTTCCCTGTTTCTTATTAGCGCCCACTGCATTAAACACTGAAGAAGTACACCCCTGATCCATTGTCACAAAGCACCCTCTATCTACCCTAGCCTCGCCAGATCACGAGTTTGACTTCACCGTGAGAATCAGAGCTTGAGAGCTGGAGAGCTTGAAAATCGTGGTATTTCATGCCGGTAAGCATAGTGTGTGGCAAGTTAGCGTCGTACTGGCAGCTACGGGTGTGGTTTAGTAACGTAGGCAATTTGCAAACAACTCCAGTTGAAACGCCCGCCTAGATAATACAATATAGCATCAGTTTTATTAGAATTTATTAGCATTATTTCTCAATGAAAATGTATACTCTTCTCCTGATTTTTCTACTGCAAGAGTGGATAACAACAGACTTTGCTATAGTTTACAACTTCGTCCAATCACATGCAATGTTTTTTTGGAAAGAATCTTCCTTTTGAAACAGTTTCAATGGACGGCTCCCCAGATGGATGTGTCTTAACAGACACAGAAATCTGGTGTATCAGGTTACCTCTACCCTGGGGTTCAAACTAAACTAACAAACAGATACAGGTTTCTGTGCAGAGACAGTTTAGGGCATCACAGATTTGATTTATTTGTTGAAGCTTTTTAATATTATCTTTGTAGCCACCTTTGCGTCCAATATAATGTTTGTACCCTTTTAATCGATGGCCCCTTATTGGGTTTCTACGTTTGGCCCGATAGCTCATCACACTGTAGCCCCTCTGGCAAGAGGATCCAAACTAATAAGAAAGCTCCTGATTCTCCAGGGTCAGGGCCGCAGATGAAAGAAGTTATTAGCAGTGAGAAGATGTATCTGCGACTGAAACCAGATTTCTGACATAGACTTTGACTTGACTTGATCAAGTTACTAAACTAAACTAAAGCTTCTTTGAGTGACACTTAGTTAACTATAGCATGAGTTTTTGAGTGCAGTGGAAGTTGAAACTAACCTAAGTTTCTTGAGCTGCAGACCGGCCATTTTGCTTTCACTTTTAAATTTCTTGATCTGCTGTTAGATACTGGAAATTTTTTGAGAGACAGAGAGAGAGAAAGAAAGAGAGAGAGAGAGATAGAGAAATAAAGCAATGTACTGTAATGAAGTGCTATTTTTACACAGTACATTACAGCATTTACATCTCTCTTATACGTTCAATATACTTTAGGCCAATATATTAGTAGCCTGTGTATGTTAGTGATTGTGCTCGTTCATATGTGGGTCGAAAGAGAGGGGGCTTCTGGAGAGGAAGAAAAAGAGTGCCACTTTGGAGTAAAGCTGTCATTACTCCAGCTGGCACGCTCCCTCATAAATACTGATAATGAGATGCTTTCAGCAGCCTAATCATTTGCCAATGTAACTTGAGAGGAACAGTCTTCCCTCTACTTGCGTCTGAAGTTCACATCCACTCACATGACAGTCCTAACATGCTGTTGGCTACAAGGAAAGACTGTAGAACATCATTCTGTTTTGATTGGAAGGATTTGCAATGGCCGCAGTTGGCCTTGTCTTATATTTTTTTCTTATCTTATCTTATCTTAGCTTATCTTATATTAACTTATCTTATCTTATCTTAGTTTACCTCTGTTATTGCTTTAAGCCCATTGCACAATGCACGTGGAACTCATGCGGAGCTTGAGCGAATTCATGGCTGTTTCTTTGCACCCTTTCTGTGGATTTGATCCGGCCAACCCCCCAGCACTCTATGTAATTTTCTCACAAGATATCTTACATTACATTGATCATGCAGTATTGACAATATATTATGGATGTTTTAGGACAGTAAACGTTGAATCACAAGTACAGTATATTACCATATGACGGGTCAGGAGCTTACCTCTACGCACAGTCTTGGTTCTGGAATCGTTCTCCTGGATAGGGGATGAACTTTATTCTACTCTGGAGTTGCCCAGGGTGTGAGGCGCAGAGCGCGGTGTGGGGATACTAACAATCCCCCGTTTGAGCGCTGCTACGTTGGAGTTTACCCCGGTGAATGAGAGGGTCGCCTCACTATGACTGTGGGTTGTGGGGGGATAAACTCTGACTGTTGTTTGTGCATATGCACCAAACCTTCCTGGAGACCCTGAAGGGAGTTAATGCGGCTCCAGTAGGGGACTCCAAAGTTTTGCTGGGAGACTTCAACGCACACGTGGGCAAAGATGGAGACACCTGGAGAGGTGTGATTGGGAGGAACGGCCTCCCTAATCTAAACCAGAGTGGGCGTTTGCTGTTAGACTTCTGTGCTAGTCATGGACTTTCTATAACAAACACCATGTTTGAAAATAAGGATGCTCATAAGTGTACGACGTGGTACCAGAACACCCTAGGCCGAAGGTCGATGATCGATTTTGTGATTATATCATCTAATCTGAGGCTCACTCGGGTGAGCTGGCTACCGACCACCATTTGGTGGAGAGTTGGGTCTAGGGGTGGGGGAAGACACTGGACAGACCTGGTAAGTCCAAATGGGTAGTGCGGGTGAACTGGGAACGTCTGGAGGAGGCCCCTGCCCGTGATATTTTCAACTCACACCTCCGGTGGAGCTTCTCTGGCATTCCAGTGGAGGTTGGGTACATTGAACCTGAGTGGGCTTCAAAGCTTCCATTGCTGAAGCTGCGGCAGAGAGCTGTTGTGGCCAAAAGGCCTCTGAAGAAGGAGGCCTTTGGGAATAAGTTGTCCCAGAAGACTCCTGAGGCGGTTGCAAGGTACCGATGGGCCTGAAGGGCTGCAGTATCAGCTGTGGCAGAAGCCAAGCAACGAGGAAAAGGTTTGTAGAAGCCAAGGAGAAAGACTTTCGGTCAGCACTAAAGTGTTTCTGGAAAACCGTGCGCCACCTCAGGAGGGGGAAGCAGGGAACTATCCAAGTTGTGTACAGTAAGGATGGGATGCTGTTGAGGTCAGCCAGTTGAGGTGGTACGGGCATCTGGTAAGGATGTCCCCTGGGTGCCTCCCTAGGGAAGTGTTCCAGGCACGTCCAGCTGGGAGGAGGCCTCAGGAAAGACCCAGGACTAGGTGGAGAGATTATATCGCCACACTGGCCTGGGAATGCCTCGGGATCTCCCAGTCAGAGCTGGTGAATGTGGCTTGGAAGAGGGAAGTTTGGGGTCCCCTGCTGGAGCTGCTTCCCACTAGGGTTAGGTTAGGTTTATCAAGTTAGGTTAGGTTTATCAAGCATTACCGTGTTGCATACAAAATGTGTGTTCATGTTGGTCCATGTGGTTGTATTAGCTTCAGTGTGTTTGCATGTGTTTACAACACATCGTTCCCATCATTTGCGTTCTCTGCATGTGTATTATCCTAAAAGGGTTTGGAAGATTCCTCACTGCTTCAGTACCACCACATCAAGGACTCTAGACCTCTTGTCTGCCTCTTGGCTCATAATGTATCTTTGGAGACATTCCCATGATATAGTACACAGGATGAGGTGCTATGAAAAGCAACCATTAACATAATAGAATATTGCATGTATTGGCTAGGTGTCTAACTCTCTACTTGGGAACTTCCCAAAAGCACCGTATGTCATCATCCACTGCTGATTAAAGAGCATGCCTGATCATTTGAATAGTTCCTGACACATTGCATCTCTCTCTACATGGTTCTGGTCAAACAGGAATGTCATTATCAACATTTGGGATACATTTAAGGGGCATTGTTTATTGGGCCTGCTTGATTGCCTTCTGTCCAAATCAGAGGGTACAGTTTGTAGGGGCTGCGGTCTTCAGGGACACACTGTGTTGTGGACTGTCTCAACGTGCAAATAATATTCACTCAACCGGTTGCTCTGCAGGGGAACCAGGGCATGGCTCTTGGCTCAAACACACACGCACACACACACGCACACACCGTTGTACATTTATGCACCAGGGACCTTATGGCCATGCCAGTGAGTGGCTTTGAGGCGGTGTGTGGTAGAAAACCCATGTTTGTCTCCACGTCACAGATAATTACCCCCTGTGTGAGTTTGCTTGTCACATTGGAAAAAAAGAGACCCTTCTCATTGACATTGTAATAAGGGCCGCACCCCATTAGCAATTAATTCAAAGGATGCTGTGTATAATGAGAAGAGTGTGTATAAGCCTATCTGCATGAATAATACATTTTTTCTTTCTTTTTGCTTAACTTTTAAACTTTTTGTGAAAAGATTCTGCAATATGTAAACCTTCTGCAGGCATATATTTAATTAATTTAATTGCATTTGTTTATTTTAATTGTCTTTTTAAATTGTATTTTTTATTGAGTCTGACCATTTTCAGTATTGGCCACATAACTCATTGCCATAGCCAGTGGGTTGCTAAAAGATGATATCTGATCATCCTTGTTAGTTTTTTTAATCTGCAGTGCTAAGTGTTAATCTATAATCCGTTACTTGACAGAAATAATAAGACACATTAGTAGTGCTAATTATGTACAATTACACTTCATTGAGCAAATAAGGCCTGCATCAACTGCGAGGTTAATCCTTTAAGTCATTGCTTAAAAGGTGATAAATGCTCCAGGCAAACACATTGACTGCTTTTGTAAGGCTTTTGCTCTATCTTCTCTGCAATTTCTTTCAGAAGCTTATATTCCATTTTTGAAGCTTTGTGGAATTCATGTTTTGGTTTTCTCAAGGCTTTCTTGAACAATGTTGCTAGCCATGGTAACATTAGCATGTCCTCTTTCACTTAAATAAATAATAATCATGGACTTTTTTAATACTGAATTTAATTGAAAAAATTTTGAAAATGGCATAGCCGTACTCAAATTCTGATAGCATATAGGATATTCCTACTGAAAAATAAAATATGTAGGCTATTTCATCTTACAGTATTTTAAATATGTGTAGGTATACAGCAGGTATTAATATTTTAGTTGTCAATGTACTTTCATATTCTATTACTAGAATCTACGTCTTTCTATACATTTTCCTTTTCATATTGAACATCATTAAAATCACAGATGTTTTTATATATCACTGGGTGTTTGTTTGTATAAAAGTTTGGACTGCAGGGTTGTAGTGACATGATGTTGTTTGGCCTTCTTCCCTTCTTCCTCTGGAGACCTGACTTTGTAGCAATCCCAGCATCCTTTTCACTGCTTCGCTGCATCCATACTGCACTAATGATCATGGGAGTGGGCAGCTGCTTAATGCAGTCGTGTCATCAGAGATGCATTCTGAGAGCAGCTCCATTGCTGTTGACGGGACTCAAATGTATCTCCCGTACACAGGCATCCTGGATTTAACGGGCAGATGGGCTGATGTGGTTTTTGAACACTTAGGTGAGGTGGTATTAGATGTGTGTCATATCAAATTTGTAATGTGTGATCCCAGACATGCATCAGATCACCTTTCAGCTAGCAGGATATTGCTGAATGCTCAGGACATAGCATGTAACGACATTAAGCTAATGCAGCATGTCACATGTCATTCTTTGATTGCAGCACAAGGGGAAGCTGGTTGCTACTCTACTCTAGGGAATTTAAATCCAAATCCAATGAAAGAAACCTGAAAACGGCTATTCTGTATTTACAGAAAATCTTTTCTAGCCTTGCGAGACCATCATGATCTAGCAATAACCAAGTATCAATTGATCTGACCAACCAGCGTCGTAGTGATGGCTACGGGCGTGCTTTAGGTGTGCCCACAGCGAAAACGACTTGAAAACAACAATGACAGACAGATCCTACCAAGTATCCTATCAACTACCAAGTATTTTTTTAAACCGTTTCAATGGACAACTCCCCAGATGGACTTATGTCTAACAATCTATCTGGTATGTCAGGTTAAAGGTATAGTCAGCTATTGCAAGCTAAATATAAGATAATAAACTTTTTGTAAAATTCAACAAAAAGTTGCATTTCACTATCTTACTGTTCTTCTGTGCGTGTTGAAAAAATAATCTGATACTTCTACATAGCCCTGGCTCCGTACATGGGAACATAAACAAAGTGGCGAACACCGCTTGTATCAACAAAGCCGTAGCACTACGCTTTGCTTCACAATGCATTTCGATGTGTGAAACGGCGCCGCGGAGGACTGCGGAGCGATACTGTTTTGATTTGAGCTCGAAGTTAGTAAGACTGACCCTGATTTTAAGTAATTTCCACCCAAACCCAACATTCTCATGGACCTGCACTCTTGACCAATCAAGGTCCAAAGAAATGCCACCTGTAGTCCAGCCCAGGTGTATCCAATCCCAATCTCACACTCCAGTGAAGCGCTCTTGTCCAGTATAGCTAAAACAACAGGCCACCAGTTGGAATAATACTCTGCAGTACGTAAATTGCATTCAAGCGTGAAGGGAAGGGTACATATGTAGTGCACTGTACTGTGCACTGTTAGCGTGTGGAATGCTGTATGGATCTGTAGACGATAATATGTTAGGTGTGTTTTGGTGTACAGTATTTCTGGAAGTGTGTTCAGTACAGTAGATGTGCATCTGTAATCAATTTGCATTTAATTTTATAGCAACTTACTGTAGTTACTTACTTAATGCAAGAAAGACGAAAGAGCAAATGTGAGCCAATGAGAGATGTACCAACAGGACAAAGCTGCTGTTCCCACAGATCAGCCCAGATCCCCATGACTAGGTCTCTCTCTCTCTCTCTCTCGCTCCTCTGCTCCTGTCGTCCTGCAGTTCATATTTCAGTTTGCTCCCAGGAGCTCACAGCTCTGTGCCAGACGGAAATTCGCTGAGGCTGCAGGAGCCCCCTCGGAGGCCACACGGAGGAGGGACAGGAGGGGAACAATCAAGCCCAGTCCTCCCTTGCTCCCTGTCTCCCTCCCTCCCCCCTCTCTCTCTCTCTCCCGCTGCTGCTCTCTACTCTTCTTCTCTTCCTTTACCCCCACCCCCACTCCTTCTCTCTCTCTCTCTCTCTCTCTCTCTCTCTCTCTCTCTCTCTCTCAAGCCTGCCAGGCTACACAGGTCCTCAGGGTGCCTTGCTCTTGGCTCAGGTCCCGAGTCCCCTCCTCCCTCCTCCTCAAATCCCCCCTGCTTCTCCTCCACCTCCCTTCCGTCTCCTCTCCTCTCCTCTCTTCTTCCCTCCCCTCCCTCCCTCCCCTTACCCCCGGGGACGTCTAGTCCCGGGCTGTCCGTCACCGAGGGTGTTTACTCGCACTGTGACAGGCAGACACATCTGGAGCGCATATTCACCAACCTCTCTCTCTCTCTCTCCTTCTCTCTCTCCTTCTCTCTCTCTTTCTCTCTCTCCATCTCTCTCTCTCTCTCTCTCTCCCACCGCTGCCACCAGACACATTCCACCAGATCATTTTGGGGCCCTTTGCTGTCGTTATGGCGATATCACCTCTCACTTTCAGCAGACTATGCTCAGACCGAGGAAGAAATAAATGCACACGCACGCACGCACACATAAAAGGAGGAGGAAATACACGCACACACACACAAACCACGCACTCACAGTATAAACACGTGCGTGTGTATACGTGCGCACGTTTATTTTCATCCATTTTCCTCTCTTTCACCCCTCCAGTGGTTTTGCAGTTGCATGACAGAAACTGGAGTGAACCACCAGCAGGGGTGGGCTTGGTGTGTGTGTGTGTGTGTGTGTGTGTGTGTGTGCGTGTGTGTGTCTGTGTGTGTCTGTGTGTGTGTGTGTGAGGGAGGTTTTGGGGGAAGTTGGGGGCAAAAGTCAGCCTACGCTTGTCCAATTTTCTCTTCCTCTCTCTTTCTCTCTTTCTATTCTCCCCCCCACTCTCTCTCTCTCTCCCTCTCTCTCTCTCTCTCTCTCTCTTACAGCTCCTCCTCTGGAACGCCATGACTACTGGCATAATGAAGTGACACTCTCTCTTTGTCCGGTGTGTCTGCCCCCCCCCCCCAAACACCCGTCTGTTTTCCCACCATTCCTGTACCGCTGTGTGACTGTGACGGCTTGTCATCTCCGTGGAATGTCCTGCTCTCCCACTTTGTCCCCCCCCCCCCCGATTTGGCGTGAAGCATTTGCTCCTGGTTTCCGAACGTGCGTATGTATACACACACACACGCACGCGCACACACACACACACACACACACACACACACAATCACACCCACACGTGCGCAAGCGAGCATACACTCACGCAAAAACGCCAGCTTTTGAAAATGTGTTCATGCAGATGTTGTCCAT
>JAODUE010000001.1:1745943-1758513 GCA_027564755.1 Amblyopsis hoosieri
TATATATATATATATATAGAGAGAGAGAGAGAGAGAGAGAGAGAGAGAGAGAGAGAGAGAGAGAGAGAGAGAGAGAGCATATATGCTGTCCATTAGTCAGCTCCTGTACAAGCCTAAAGCAGGCACCCTTGGTCCCTAATGGCTTCTCAGCAATAATTGCTACACTGTCTGCTCTGTTCCTATTCACAGCTACATGACATGCTACAGCCACTATTACACTTGTCCGTGTGTATGCTGTACTGAGAGCATCTCTAAGATGTGCGCTGCTTTACAAGTACATAATAGAGCTAGAACAGCAACGGTCCAACAAAAAGATGAGCCATTGAAAAGAAAGGGCTTCTTTTCTGTTATTTCCCCCACTTTGTCCATTTCCCCCCTTGTTTCCTTTCCTTCCATACAGTTTTTCCCTCTCAGGAATACAAGCGTCACCGACAGCCTTCATCCAAACGTTATTGGCAGAGTAGGAGGGGTTTGTATTTCTCATAGTGTCCTACTGTACTGTATGTGTGAACCAGGATCTCATGAATGTCTGCCATAACATACTATTTTTGGAAAATGTTTTGCTTCACGTGTGTGAATACATTCTGACCTATACTCCTTTTGTCATACGATTAAGTAGTTGCTCCCCGGTTAAGTTACCTAGACAGTAAAAAGTAGCATACATTGCAGAAAGGGCCCCTATAGTTATGTACTATACGCGCAATAGTATGTGTATGTGTGTGTGTGTGTGTGTGTGTGTGTGTGCGTGTGTGTGTGTGTGTGTGTGGGTGCGTGTGTGTTTGTGTGTAGAGGGAGAGAGAGAGAGAGGAGTCTCCTAGGTCCTCCAACTCAGCCCAGGTTAATGGAAACCATTATCACACATAGCCACTCTGTCTGTACAATCAAAGCGGCTCTCTCTGAGGGAGGCACTTTGTCACACACACACACACACACACACACACACACACACACACACACTTGTACCATACAGTATCTTTCAGCAGTACTATCTTGTCTAGCTTCCTACTGTGCTGTACAAGCTGTCCTCCAGCCTTTGCAGAAGAGGCTAATTGTTTTAGCATGTACCTGCCATTCTCATTGTAAGCTGTAGGCAAGGCTGAGGGTAATTTTACTTAATTTTAGAGTCAGTAACTCTTAGCTAGCACGTCCCTAATTTACCCCTACCACTGTTGTTTCATTTCCCTCGCCAGCTTTTTTTCCCCCTAGTCTCCCAAACCTGGAAACACTTTTATTTCACGCATCCATTGTGGCCCCAGAAAACTGTTTTTCCTTTTCGCCACTTTTACAAAAACAGCTCTAGCGACACACATTTCCCCTGCTACATTAGGCGCAATGCGCAAGCTAGCATCAAACATTTAGCGATATGTCCAGTACACCCAAAGAGCATTAAAGCGTGCCAGCTGCTTGTCACAGTTGCTGACAGTGGACAATTTTGGACAGATTTGTTCTTTTAAATTCGTGCCACTGAACAATCAAAAAGCAGGCAGTGATTTTTCCAGAAGATAAACGAGATCATCTCCCACAATTGTATGATTAAGGCCACAGAAAAATGACATTGTATACGTCCCACTTCATTTGTGATCTCAGATAAATTAGATGTGTGTGCGTGTGCACACAATGTGTTTATTTGAAAGCTTCAGTGTCTGTGATGATTTTGTTTATCTGTGTGTTTGTGTATGGAGGCATGCCACTGCCTCGATGTTGATCCTGCTTCAATCAGGGAGGAGTTGACCCATCACAAAAGCCACAAAGCGCATCGTAAATATGCAAAAAACCCACACGCACGCACTCTCTTTCTGCAGTAACCCGTGGTTCCTTATAAACAATTTACATTGCTTTCTCTCTCCCTTATGCAGACACAGTGCAGCGCGTTAGTGTTGTGTTCAGCTAATCCCACTGTTTGGGCTTCGCTGGCGGCTCTGTACCAGGATGGTGTGTGCATGTGTGCGTGTGATTTTGTCCTGACTACCATGATAATTCACCTCACACATACATTTAAGGGATGCACCCCACCATCCTTTTTCCATATTTACGCGTGATTCATTTGGGTTCTCCCTCTCCACTCTCATTACCTGCGTTCCTCCTTCTTCTGGCAGTGGCGCATTTGTTTAGCTGAGCAGTGCATTTCGTCCTTCTGCCCTTGATTGAGGTTGACCCATCCATCACAAGCTCACGGTACACACAGCATATAGACTCAATGTGGCTTGGCCTGCCCTTTGTATCAATAGCCTGGGGTACAGAATGCTGTTTAGATTAGGCGTGCGCTAATGTCCCAGCTGATCACAACCTATTTACTCCATAGCTCTTTATAAGGTTAAGCACAGGGCAGAGGAGGTTTCAGTTAAAGGTCTGTCTACCTCTGAGTGTAATCACAGTGCAGCTGTGTGACTTCAAATTAACGTTTTACATGCAAGCTGAAATGGCATGCAGGATATATTCGACAGGATAGTGTATCTTTTAAGGGTTTCTCACTTCTGTTTCTAATTCTCTTGCCCTTTGTTTGTGTATTTCCCATACATGTAGTCATTGTCAATTGTTTTCCTTCACTTGCTTTTCTGTTTTGCACTATAAACAGCTCAAAGCTCCTTTAATGTTTTAGTGGGTTTGAGCCTGATTTCTCTTTTTAATTGCCATATGAGGAGCTCTTGATTGCCAACTGGCTGTCAGGTGGAGCCAACTAGGGCACCTATATAAAAGCTATCAGAAATAAAGAGCTGACATCTGATGCAGCTCTATATTTTATGAGTTGAGAAAAGGAAAGATTACGTCAATAAAATCAGTGTGGTCTGCCTATTTTCTTGGTGGGTGGTCCCGAATTGCGCCATTTTCCACCTTGTTAACAAACATAATCACCTTCGTCAAAGTAAAACTATTACTTGTCACCAGTGTGCAAATCTAAAATCGGACCGGGCTCTCTTTTATGCTGAACCAGCGTTTTCTAAAGTCTGAATACAATTATTTAGAATGGTGTGTAAATTATGTTTATATACATTATGTATATATTGTGTACTGTATTATACAGTATGAAATGTTATTAAAACAAGTTGGGTTACAGACTACAATTCACTTTTTGTTGGATTTCATGCCTCACAAACTTGAACCAAACCTGCAAAATACAGACACATGGATGACACACGCAAATACAGTACATGCACACACACACACACGCACACACACACACGCACACACACACACATGCACACATGCACGCACGCACACACACACACGCAAATACAGTACATGCACACACACACACACACACACACACACGCACACACACACACACACGCACACATGCACGCACGCACACACACACACACGCAAATACAGTACATGCACACACGCACACACACACACACATACACACACACACACACACACACAGTCCACATGTCCCCGGCTACATCCAGGGGTTCCCCGGGGGACGGAGCATCAGACGGCTCCTCTGGCTTTGATCACCTCCTCTCCTGCTCCCACTAAAGCCCCCCTTAGAGAGGAGGTGTTGGAGGGAATACCACAGCTAGGTGGCTTGGACGTTGTGACGGGAGGCCGCTTAAGAGCAGATGATGAAAATAAGAGCAGAGTAGATGATAGATAGATATTGTGTGTATGTGCAGCCGTTGTGGCAGGGCCTTATATGGAATATGAACAGTGTGTGATACAAGATGTGATTTGATGAGATCAGCTGGAAGCGTACAGAAGCCTGCCCTGCTTTCGTTTCAGTGTCCCCAGCATCATTACCAGCAGAACGCTGCTCAGCCTTATCTACTGAGGCAACTGATACAGAGACAGTCCTTTGGTACACACACACACGCACGCACACATGCACACACTAGTACAGCTCGTGAGAAGATGTTCCCCATTGGCCATCTCTTTTGAGGCTGATAGGGTGGTATACTAGCAACTTATTGGAAAGACCGATATTGCATATTTATATGCATATTTTTCAATATGATGACATCAATTATTGTTAGAAATGTTTTAGCTTAGTTGAGTATTGCATTAGTTAATCAAACCATCTTCGCGTTGGAGCTATAAAGACGTGATGCTAGATTGTGTTTAAATACATTTAGTTTAAATTAATAATATACATGGCAGATGTACAGTATCATTATCAGAATTTTTGTTTAGTCCCAGATATTGACATCACTATCGGAACCAAAAATCCTCAAGAGTAATATTTTGTTGGTTGAGTGTGTATGCCATGCTGATGAAATACTGTATTACACCGCTCCCCAGAGTTCGGTTCGAGTCAGGAGAGGGCAGTCAAGTCCTTCATTCTGTTTTGTTTATAACATGCACACTTTTGTGCCCACGCACACTCTGTGCCACTTCATTGGACGTGGTGAGCTAGTGCTGTCGATTTCTGAGTTCGGGCAATTCAGTCACGCCGTCATTTAAAATAACTGCTCAGGTGGGAACGGCGTGCATGTGTGTGTGTGTGTGTGTGTGTGTGTGTGTGTGTGTGTCTAAGTCGATCTTACTGACTCCATCCCTTTTAGTGGCTGCAAACTCCACACCTGTTCAGCCTAGCGTGATAACTCTCTCAAGCGGTCACATTAAGGCTTTGAACCTTGAACACACACACACACACACACACACACTCTCGGACATAAACAGTCACACAGGATTCTACTATACCATTTACGTAAACTCCAGTAGAACCTAATAAAACATGGATTCGGTTTTGTGTTGAGCCATATGCTGTTCAAGGTTGACGTCATTTGCACCTGCTGATGTGACTCTAGTAATGTCATTTGACACGGCTTCACTGATGTCCTCTTTGATGTAACTACCAACTAAAAGATGCGTCCTCTCAATTGACTCCTATACCTGCACCTTTAACTTCTCATGTAAACTCGACTTCATTGTTTTCTATCGCTCTCCATTTGTCTCTTACTCCTGCCCTCTGTTTATGTGTAATGATGTTATTGTGGTCTGCATGTATGGCACTGTGTGTATGGATGAGGGGTATTTAATTGGTTTCTTCTGTCTTGAATGGTAGCTTGAAGTCTGGTGTAGCAAAGTGTCACTACTAGCAGCCAAGCACATGCACAGACAAACACGACAAATCTTTTTTTTTCTTTCTGGTCTGGCAGGAATCTGTGCCTAGCTACATTAATTGTATATATCCGTGTGTGTGTGTTGGTGTGCATGTGTGTGTGTGTGCGTGTGTGTGTGTGTGTGTGTGTGTGTGTGTGGGGGGGGGTCACACGTGCGCTTTTCTAAAGCTAGACACTGCTGTAGGGGGAAGATGTTACTGTTAACATGTGTGGGCAGACAGTGTTTGTCTGTCTAGATAAGCTGTTACTGTAACTACAGTATTTACCCTTATTGGAAATAAGTGGACATATGTTCTTAACTAGCTAGCCTGGTAAAATAAAGTGTTTAAAACATTTCTATTTTATTACATTAACTGTATGTCTCATAAATGTATTGTAGTGCAGTAAAGGCAAACTTTGTAGAGCTGTTACTGTAACATGCCATCGGTTACAGTGCACTGAATTTTCCAGATAAATATGCTTTTACATTGGGAAGTGTGTGTGTGCGTGGGTGGGTGTGTGTGTGACCATGGCAGTCCTGGAGGGGTCCTATATGGAAGCAATTACTGGCAGCAAGGGCCCTCAAACACCCACAGTGCCTCTCACTTTGGGCCAAATGGAATGTACTCCCCTTCTTCCTTCTCTCTCTCTCTCTCTCTCTCTCTCTCTCTCTCTCTCTCTCATGTGCAAAATTACTTTCGTATGAGCCTCAACAAAGGGGCAAGGTGAAACCCCTTTCCGTTTTTTACGGGGCACAAATACACCAGCTATATTTTAATTCACATCACACATTTACAATTTACACAAACAAGCCCTGAAAATCCCAGCGCTAATTGGACGAAGCCTAGCGTGTGTCCTCGTGCGTGTATGTCTCCATACACGTGTCCACGTTACATGGGTGAGGCGGCCATCTTCTGTTAACACCCCAATGGGGACCTAGCTGAGTGGTTAGTATGCACAGCCTCAGCCAAACAGAATGTAGGTGCCTGGGGGGTCCCCGCGTCATGTGGCTTGGGTGAAGTTTGCTGGCTGCTGGAGGGCTGGAAAACTGCTCAGTCCTTCACAGGTGGCTGAGTGTGTGTGTGTGTAGGATTCAGCAATATTATTTACTAACTACAGCATGTGACCTACGACAATCTTTTTAACACATACTGTGCCAGTGTTTATGTGAATGCGCGCAGCTTGCTTTGAACCTTTTTCATAATTGGAAATTTTGCGTGTGAACCCAAATACAAATAAAACACACGCAATTCATCGACTAAACATTGAGCCAAATTAAATAAACGTAGAGAAGAAATTCCACAAAACTACTCTTGGGGGACAATCATTTTCACCTCGGATGCCATTATTCTGTCTGTGGAGCACGTGAGCAGGGACTCACTCCAACGCATTGTCTTGTATTTAACTTTCAAATGAGCGTAATAAGTCGGAACTAACTTGGCGGTTTGTGTCTGAAGTGATTATTCCTCACTTAATGCCTGTTCACTGGAATGGGAGAAGACTTGGACTACACTGCAATACCACAGGGTGTGGTGATCCCGTCGAGTGACGGCAGCCAGTTTTACTTGTCAAGGTTTTTAAACGCACATGTTCTTACACACGCACACACACACACACAAACACTTTTCACGTAACAAACCCAGAATTCTGATCCTCTCTCAACACTCCTCAAGACTTGGCTCGTGACATCGGGCCTACATTCCCTTCCCATGAGTCCTATAGCAGGGCCGGTCGGCAGAAGGACCCCAGATTGTGCTGGCTGCCTCACCGCCTGCCTCGTTTTGGTAGCGCGCCTGGGCCCTCCGTCTCAGTAACCTTGGTTTGCTCCCACTGTTTGTGAATTCCAACCACTCCAATAGGACCGCACTGTCCCCGACAAAATGCTTTCTGGCATTGGCAGCTGGACAGACGTGTGGGAAAATGAAGTAAAAGCTCAGATTCTCTTTCAGGCAAATAAAGAAAGGTATAATTGTGCTATTTCACTTTTGGTGAGATTGTTGGACAGAAATGTATACAACTTTTAAGAGATACATTATTATTTGTTATTGGTCAAATTCCCAAACTATGTTTTACTTTTCCTTTACTGCCCACTCACACACACCATGCAAGTATAATTATTGCTGTTACACGCAGAATACTTTTGCACTTCAGTATATCAAGTATACATCTCACCATCAAGTTTATACTGTACAATATATTGTACTGTGCACCGATGAACCTTAATTGATTTGTGCTCTATTGATGGAGTACTGTATCCTATGACATCACTGGTGCGTTAAGTTAAACAGGTTGTGATTGGTGGTTCAAGCCGCGCTGGAAGCTGTGATAGGCGTTCTGGTGGTGAAGCCTCAGGTTTCATTTTGCGTCTGTGTTCCATGTCTGCCAACACCCAGACCTCTGGGAATGTTTAGCCTTCAGTGCTAGTCCTGCTGTCTATGGAATTTCAGGGGCTTCAGTCCTTTTTCATTATGTCTATATATCTTTCTCTGTTTCTTCCTCATTCATCCCATTCAAAGCATCTTCTAAACTCTGTTATTTGTGGTACGGTGCTGGAGAGTTTGTGGTTTCTGGGATTGCTGTATTATTCTAGTATTAAGTATCTAGTCCTTCGCCATAATCGAGTAAGAGGCTTCCCTGGCTTAACATATCGTATTACTGAGGACGGAATAAATATCAGTGATTCTCTTTTTTTTTTCAAGGTCTCGTTTAAGTTGTGTTACATTTAGGCTACGATAATGTGTTGTGTATTGTACCATTCCACAGATTTATTAAGACACATCTTTCACTCCAGGCCACAGCAATTATGTCTGTTTATGTGTGTCTGATTTTGATCCTGTCTGCTCGCCTGTCTCACTGCCATTGCTGTCATCCATCTAGATCTCTCTTTAAATGTCTCTGTTATTTTATCTACTGTACGTGTCTGTCTGTCTGCCTTCATGCCTGTCTGTCTGTCTGTCTGCCTGCCTGTTTGTTTGTCTGCCTGCCTGCCTGCCTGTCTGTATGTATGTCTGTCTGTCTGTCTGCCTGCCTGTTTGTCTGTCTTCATGCCTGCCTGTTTGTCTGTCTGCCTGCCTGTTTGTCTGTCTTCATGCCTGCCTGTTTGTTTGTCTGCCTGCCTGTCTGTCTGCCTGTCTGTCTGTTTGTCTGTCTTCTTGCCTGCCTGTCTGTCTGTCTGCCTGTCTGTCTGCCTGTCTGTCTGTCTGCTTGATTGTGTACTGTGTCACAGCACTAATGGCCTCTGCTGAGCCAACACTTTCTAAATGACACTCTCCTCAGTTCAATACTGCTGCCCTACAGCCACTGCCTACCCCATTTCTCCTCCTCTCCTCCGCTCCCCTCCTCTCCTCTCCTCCCTTATCCTCCCACTCCTCTCCTCTCCTCTCCTCTCCTCTCATGTGTAAAGGAAAGCAGTGTGCTATGTTGTTTCTTAATACTCTCTCTCAACACACTATATGATATAGCACTCTGCATCCCCTTTGACACACACACACACACACACACACACACACACACACACACACACACACACACACGCACACACACACACACACGCAGTCTTGCACACACACACACACACACACACATTACTGAATGACTGTAAACTGCAGTAGCTCCCTGGCTCAATGGATAATCTCTTTGTTTATTAAAGTAAACTATTTCACTTTCTTTCTCACTAAGCACTAATCTCCTTTTTGTCTTTCTTTCTGTTGTCTTTCTCTCCAAATCACTTCTCATTGTGTCATGCATACGTGTGTTTTTGTGCGTGTGTGTGTGTGGTAAGATGGAACAGCTGTGCTAAGTAGATCTGCAGGTTCCCATGCCAGAGTGCATCCTGGACCCAAACTGCAATTCACAATAAATGCAGATCAACTGACATTTTAACACCTTCAACGGCATTACGGCATCACCTGTGATGTGGTAGCCACAGCAGTCACTTTTATTACCCCTAATATTTATGTCCGCAACACACACACACACACACACACACACATTGGATGATTCCCTCTCAAAGTTACCATAGCATTCTGAAGGACTGTTAAAGAGTGGCAACATTTTGGCACTGGCAGCTCTTAACTGGATTGCTGTAATTATTCATTGAGAGACTGATGCCTTCCAGGGGCTGAAGATTGATTAGGTTTGATATGCGATTGGGTGTAATCTGTCTCCGACCAGGGCTCCTGTCCAAATTGGCAAGAACAATAAAAGGAGAGAAAGTTCTTCTTGAGGAGGAGAGGAGAAATAATCATGGAGTGGATTCGAGCAAAGGAAGATGGTGGTGGGTGGACAATGCGAAGAGAGAAAGATTAAGGCATCCTGTGTCACGTCTCTCGTGGCGCCTCCGCTGTACACAAACCATCAATCTGCAAACAACAACAGCACGGCAGCCATTTTGTTTTACAGTCGAGTCAAGCACATGCTAATTTATTTTAGTTTACCATTACTTTACAATACCTCTTCTGGTGGGCATAATTGTGTGCTTGCGTTCAAAGTGTTCTTTTTGTTTCGCTAGTTTTGCGAGCCAGGCCAATGAGGTCTCATTCTCCCAGACTAAAGTGTGTCTTCAGCTAATCCCAGTGTAAGCATGGCACAATTTAAAACGCTCTGATTAGGTTGCCGGGTCCCACAGGTATGGAAGATATAAACTCGTGACATACTCACGGTACCCATATACACCCAGGAGACCTATCTTTGTGGTAATTAAAGGAGTCTCAACTGCAATTAGCTGGCTTTATAACATGTGCGTGCGCACGCACACACACATACTGTGCAGATATGCATGTACACAAAGGCATGTGTTCACGCATGCAAGCGGCTACTGACACAGACACATCTAACGTGCACATTTAGGTCTCACATGAAAACATGCATGGTTCCACACATCACACCCAAGTCAAAACACACTGATTCACATTGGAGCACAGCTCCCGAGATCCAGACAGTTAAGGGGAGAAAACGGGTTCAGAAAAACAGCCTAATTGAAGGTTTGACTCTCACGGAGTGATCCTGATCAAATCAGATTGAGAGCCTGACCTTGGCCAGGGCCACTTGTGTTCCCTTCCCCCTGATGGAGAGGAACGTATGGTCCCGGTGCGCGGTGGCCAAATGGCCTGTCTTCATGTCTCTGTAAGCACCACATTAGACCAGAGCTCTCCCAATGTGCTCCGCACCATCCGCAGGAAATCAAAGCTAGGCTGGCCTTAATGGAGCCAAGACACACACAGGCACATCCCGGCTGTGGAGAAGATGGCGGAGGCACGGCCCCCCGTGGAGCCTGTCAAGGGGTGGGAGAGGGCACACTTGCACGTAGCAGGCAGCTGCAAGCACACACACACACACACGCACACACGCACGCACGCACACACACGTGTAGGTGCAAATACCTCTTTGCTTTTGCCCATAGTCCATCTCCAACACACGGTGCCCCTCCCTCCATATTTACTTATTTATTAGGGCGATGGCTGCAATGACAGGGCCACTCACTCTCAAAAAGCCTCCCAGGCTCCAGGACGTCCCTTCAAGCGGCAGCGTAAAGATTTTAAGAGCCCCGGGCCTGCGGCTTGATGATTTTTGACGCGAGTTAGCGTGTAGCAGAGATGTCGGGTGCATTCAAGGGGCTAACTGTTGTAATGCGTTTACCGTCCAGTCTCATCCATGTGTGGGCACGCACCTGTGTGTGTGTGTGTGTGTGTGTGTGTGTGTGTGTGTCAAAGCGAGGGGAAGTGTCTCTTAATAATTTACCCACTGGATTCTCCCCCCTTTCTACCATCCATTCATTCACAGCCTTTTTATGTCTTGCCTCTGGGAATGCAGAGGCTACCTTTATCCCTTCCTCTCTCTCTCTCTCTCTCTCTCTCTCTCTCTCTCTCTCTCTCTCTCTTTCTGGGAGTGATAGAATGGACAGATCGTGGGTGACAGAATGTGTGTAGCGAGGGGAGCAAGGAGAAAGACCTGGGGGTGGGGAGATACAAGAAGATGAAGTGAAGAGCCAGAACCACACAGGAATAAATATACTGGACAATGTCGTATTTAGCTGGAACGGGTATGATTCACCCTCATCAAACAGCACAGTGCTCCAGTTGCAGCATACTCTTATGGTAACCCCTAATAGTTATTGTCTAATGTGTCTTACTGTACTGTATGCAGTGGCACACACACACACACACACACACACACACACGCAGACACACACTCACACACACACACACGCAGACACACACACACATAGACACACACGCACACGGACACACACACACATAGACACACAGACACGCACACAGACGCACACACACAGACACACACACACACATAGACACACAGACACGCACACAGACGCACACACACAGACGCACACACACAGACACACACACACAGACACACACACACACACACGCACACAGACACACACACACAGACACACAGACACGCACACAGACGCACACACAGACACACACACGCACACAGACACACACACACACACACAGACACACACACGCACACAGACACACACACGCACACATAGACACACAGACACGCACACAGACGCACACACAGACACACACACGCACACAGACGCACACACAGACACACACACGCACACAGACACACACACGCAGACACACACGCATGCTGGATCTATGGTTCTTATGCCTGCCAGATGTACATTTACATTCTACAGCATTTCGCAGATGCTTTTATCCAAAGCAACGTACAGTACAATACGTACATTAGTGAATAGCTGAATTGGTCATGCTAGTCGTGGTACGGAAACACATTCTGTCAGAATAATGACAGCAGTATGTCAACACAGCTAATAGCTACACATTTGACAACATACATTAACTTTTAACATATAATTCAATCCACAACATAATTGCTAGCAGCCTAAATTCCAGCAAAGTCAAAGTGCTTAATGTTCTAAGAGCTGATATAAGATGTAGAGAGGAGATCCTTACTACCACCCCCCCTTCCCCTCCCCTCCTCCCCTTCCCCTTCTCTCATCGCCAGTCAAGGTTCTTATTCTGCATGGAGCCCATTCTGAGGGAAGCGAGGGAACGCCAAGGTCGCCCGCCAAACCCGTGGCCGCGGATGTAATAATCAAACAACATAACTTGGCCGCCAGTGCGTGTTAATATGTGTGAGCTTTCAACAAAAGTTGACCCCCCCTTGCCGATGCCAATGGCCGCATATGCAGTATACTGTACTTTAATATGACTGGATGTACATTTAACCCCTCCACACGCACACACATGCACACACACACCCACACATGCCCACACACACGCCCATACACGCTCACACACACACACACACACACACACATATATTGTAATTGAATCCTGATGGTGGAATCTTCTTAGTTTCTATCCCTTTTTTCCTTCATCCGCTAAGCAGATTTCTGTCTGTGCGTGGTCTAGTATTCAATTAAACACACCTGTATTGAGAGGAGAGGGCAACAATCGTATTAACACCCACAACACGCACACACACACACACACACGCACACACACACACACACACACACACACAC
>JAODUE010000001.1:1769213-1784275 GCA_027564755.1 Amblyopsis hoosieri
GTGTGTGTGTGTGGGCCAAGGGACCTCTACAGGTACTGGCAGCTCTCTTCTAGGTAAAGGAGAAGGGCTGCCGCCCACTCCTGTGGCGCACATTACCCATCTCCCCTTGCAGCAGTCATTACCCGTGACAGAGGTCAAGACGGGTCGCGGGCTAAGCACTTCATCGGCTGTAAAAGTCAATAAAGGGCTCATGTCTGTCCGTAGCGCCCCTTATAGTGATCTATTTTAGTTGGAGCGCTCTACGGATGTGCGCTTCCTCTATGTGTGTGTGTGTGGTTGTTCACGTGCACGTGCATGTGTCTAGTAACCATCTAGCCAGTGGGGTATGCACATCATGACTGGCTGTGATTTCTCCCAGGCAGACTAATGCCAGTAGGCGGTCACTGTACGCTTCACTGTAGCCTTAATCCATTGTTAACCCCGCTAGCCGTAGCCTTCCATACGGTGTGATGGTTGATCTCCGCCTGCGCTGCCTATATCTCCATCTCCTCTTCCTCCGACCCCGCAGCATTGAGCATTGGCTTTCGGTTGTTTGCTTTGAGGAGCTGAATCTTGTTTGCGCGTATTAATAAGTCAAGGCGGATCATCCCCCCTCCCCGGCCCCTCGTAGCGCCACAGTCTTCCCTGCTTACTGATTAGCCATCGCTTGGCTCCGTACGCAGAATGCCCCCACCCCTACACACACATACCCCCCCGCTTCATACCAGCGAGGTGCGTGTGCTAGGCTAATTAGATTAATTCCGATGCCTGTAATGATTGCTCGCCATCTATTTTTAATGGTTGGCGCATATCAAAGCACAGCAAGCAGCCAATACTAGCTAATACAGACCCCCTTCAAGCCCACTTTGGGCCGAGCATCATATGGGGGCACTAGCTTAGTGTCACAGACTAAGAGTACTGCAAGAGTATGTATGTGTGTGTGTGTGTGTGTGTCTCTACTGTACATGTTTCTGTCACTATAAGATGAGATGGTTAGGTTTAGCACCCGTCTTCCCCCAAATCAAATAAAACTGCAACAATAACAATGACATAACACTACAGGACATTTCCAAGTTGTCGAGTGTGGGTGCAGAGCACACTTACGTACATTTAATGTCTTTCAACAGGACAATGACATGTAATACAGGGATAATGGGCACTAAGAGAAATGTCCATATTTAACAAGAGTTTAATTAGCTTAGGTTCACCATGCGCTCACTGACATTTTTAGATTTTATGAACCTTTTCTTTCCCGCCCTGCGTCTCTTGAAACGGGCAAAGAAATACCATTCATTCTCTTACTGTAGCATCAAGCATTAAGCCATGGATAACACCTCTAGCCATGGGCTTATAGCAAAAACGTTCATGAGCACCTTTTTGTGCATTTGAGATGTTCCTCATCTTTAATGGATATATCTTAAGTCTCGTATCTGTGCTCTCATGCCTCTCTCTCTTCACTTTGGCCCTGTAAAAGGGAGTATAAATATTTGAGAGGCAGCAGTTCACAAGTGGATGAAAAGGATTGTTTAGCATGGCCATTTAGAAACACAAGTGTGAAATGAGAGGTTATAGTGTTAAAAAGAGGCTAAAGGGAAGCTAATAAAGCACAAGGTATAAACACACATGGTCAGACACAATGAGCGGTCTGAATTGATGAATAAGAATGACACACCAAACAAGTGCACTGAGGTGACACACTGTGGTCCCACACAAGGTACATTTTAATTAAAGCATTTCAGGAGGTGCTCCCTGTAATTATAGCTGTTTGTCCTCTGAGCCTGATCGGTACTTAAACACAGTGTATTTACGGAGGCAGCACATGGTGTGTTAGCCCAGCATGGAACACTGTAGATGTATGAGTGTGCTACCAGTGTAATTCATGCTCACATTTGTGAACAATAAACGGCAACAGTGCGCAAAAAGGAGGCTTCTGTAAACTCGTACATGCACGTACGTGCAAACAAACACACACACGCACACACATGCACCCACACACACACACACACACACACACACACAGGGCACACCACCTTTGGAAGAAAAACAAAGCTATCTTTTCCAGACACCCTATTGTGATGGTATCTCCACGACCGTCCATATATGGATCCTCCTCCCTCTGTTTTAATTCACTCTCTCCATCTGCCCCCCTCCTTCCCACCCATCCAGCCCTTATCTAATCTGCCTATGCCACTAATGGCAGCCATTCCCAGCCATGAACAAGTGCCATAATATGCTCTGGTAAGCCGTTATGATGTGAAATGATGCTATTGATTGGCTCTCCCCCCCACTGACAAAAAGAGGTGGCAGCAGTCACTTATTACTGTTAATGAGCTGTGGAATGGGCCCCTAGTGCATAACACACACACACACACACACGCACACGCACACGCGCACGCACACGCGCACACACACAAACACAAACACGCAGACGCGCGTGAACGTGGCGGCATACATGCCACAACATACTCTCAACACACACACACACTCACGCCCACGTACGTACGCACACACGCATGCACGCACACACACACTCATCACTCCTGCCTGTCTGTGTCCCGCCACATCTCCGCTCGTTAGCGACGGGATGTCCCACCATGTGGGTGAGTGACGAGCTTTTAATGGCCGCCACTTTGCCGCTGTCACGCGGCGCTTCCCGACGCAGGCTGTTGCGTCTGCGTCGGTGTGTTGTTGTCGTCCTGCGTACCTGCCGCGCCTCTAATGAACAAAGTAAATAACTGTTTTTTATTTTATTAA
This sequence comes from Amblyopsis hoosieri, assembly GCA_027564755.1. Taxonomy (NCBI): domain Eukaryota; kingdom Metazoa; phylum Chordata; class Actinopteri; order Percopsiformes; family Amblyopsidae; genus Amblyopsis; species Amblyopsis hoosieri. Next base: position 1,771,947 of record JAODUE010000001.1, read on the forward strand.
AACGGGGCGTGGGTCTAATGTCTGCTAGCATAGCATAGCAGTGCAGATGTGTGCAGATGTAGAGTCACATGATCTGCGTATGCTGAGCCAAGAATATCTGGGAGGTTTGGTGACACACCGCTACTCTTAGGCCACAGGCGTAGATCTAACTCCCAACGCCACAGTATGCCATGCGTATAGCGACGTTATGAATAAGGGTCTGCGTGCGTGTGTGCGTGCGTGCGTGCGTGTGTGCGTGCGCGCGCGTGTGTGCGTGCGTGTGCGTGTGCGTGCGTGCGTGTGCGTGTGCGCGCGTGTGTGCGTGTGTGTGCGTGTGTGCAGCCGGGGCCGTGTTTTCCGACCTGGCAGCCCCTCGCAGGGATAATCCACGGGACATTTCCAATCAGCCACAGTGCATGTGCGACACGTGCTTTTTTTATCCATTCTTCTCGTCTTTTCATCTTCCGCCACCACCAGAACGCTTCCTGCTATTTTCTTCCCAGCTCGGGACAAACTAATAACAGATGTGGGAGTCTTGGAACGCACACTCTCCTCTGTCAAACCCTCCCTCCCTCCCTCTCGACCTCCATAGCTGTGACTAGTCTGTCACAACCTTTCACTCTCTCCTCTTGTTCTCCCAGTGGCCTGCCCATCCCACGTCCGCTATGTGGGGAGACGACAAACAGCGCCCCACTCCCGCCCAATTCCCAGTGATTTCCCAGTGAGCGCACGTGTTCCAGGTTTATTGTTCCCTTTATTGTCCATCTACGTCCCACATAGTCTTATGGACTCTCCCTTCAAGGTCCCTAAGCTTACTCCACACAGTGAATCAGAGACTCATCCATATCTGCTATGGATGAGTCTCTTCCTTCAGAGGAACCACTGTGTCATAGCACTGGGTCAGTTTGTGTTACACATTCCTTAGAGTGACTCATTGATTCACTGGAACACAAAGTGGAAGCGCATTATAACTATAGCGTATTTGCCAATAGTGTCAGTGACATTATACAGTGTCTTCAGTGCTCTGCCACTGTCAACCATTCTAAACAGCGACATGTTTTGCATTCGATCCTCTGACCTTATAAGGGCTGAGGGTGCGTTTAGTTTTCTACATAAGCAGCTAGTGTAGGTTTAATTAAGGGGTTCTTGAAGAGCGCACACAGTGTTTCTGTGCAAATCAATTGAGTAATTTAGTAATTAAACAATATCTCAATAGCTTGCTTATTTATCAGCATCTCAAACAAATAAATCAATGAGGTATCAATATTGCCTTGTGGAAAATATTTATTTATAACGCTTGGACTGGAACAGAGGATCTAGTGAGATGTCTGGGAAGAGTCAATATTTTCATATGTAAGACTATGAAATTATGACCTAATATGTGCGATGAGAAAGCTAGTTTTAAAGGCTTAATCCCTTGCCTGGTCCAGGGGAGGACAGCAGAATCAGAATCAATGAGGCTTTAGGCTCTTGGAAATTAACACACACACACACACACACACACACACACACACACACACACACACACTCACACTCACACACACTTACTATGCTAGTCCCACTGGATAGGAGAGTATATCATATGTGACAAAGCCACACACACACACACACACACAGAATAATAATAGTCGGTTAGAATTAATACCGCAAACAAGAGGTTATTGTGAGATGTGCTATTCTATTCTTATAGCACATGTACTTACACCAAAAAATGTATTTATATTCTACACACTCACATGTTGGTTTATTTTCCTAAGCAAGGCTGTGAAGTAGCTTGTGTATGTAACCCCCTCACCCGTCCTGCTGGTGACAATACCAGGAAAGACACGGACCCTTTAGCGTTCACTAAAGAGCAGCAGTTTCCTGCACACACCCCGAGAATTAAAATGTCATTACTTAGCTGGCACGGAATAGAGAGAGAGAGAGAGAGAGAGAGAGAGAGATAATTCAGCAGTTTCCTCAAGTCTTTCATTAGCCAATTGAATGAAAATCAAATCAGCCCTACTGAAGGCAATGCCATGTATCTGTCTTAAAATGAGATCAGCAATTAACGTTATGGAGCTACAGTAGCTAGCAGGAGCCGCTACTGTAGCTCCCTCTATATGTTACTGTGTATATGTGTGTGTATATATATATATATTTACCTGCCACTTTTTAAGAGGCTTTGTCTGGATGGTACATGGTGTGGCTGGTACAACACATGGTGTAGATGGTACATGGTGTAGATGGTACAAGGTATAGATGGTACATGGTGTGGATGGTACATGGTGTAGATGGTACATGGTGTGGATGGTACAAGGTGTGGATGGTACATGGTGTGGCTGGTACAACACATGGTGTAGATGGTATAGCTATCCCTGTGCTGAGTACCATTACGACCTCCTAGCTGTGTGGACCAGGTAGGTCCACCATGTTTCTGTACACATACGCATGTTTCTGTAAACATACGCATGTTTCTGTATACATACGCAGATGAAAAGATTGGTAGGGGGCGTGTAGAGGACAGCCATTAGACCGCACAGAGGGGAGCGGAGGGAGAGCGATGCTGGCTGGTCTCGAGACGGAAGGCGGAGGTAAGACACGGCGGTACGCGAGCATCTGGCGTGGCGACGCGGCGCGCGCCTGTCCCCATCATTAATAGTGATGAAATCATTTATGCCATCAGCGCTAAACGAGCCGGTTGAGAGACGCTCAGCGCACACGCTCGTCTGTCTCCAGACAGCCTGGCACACATGGACTGCACGGCAGGGCGAATAAATGGATGCGTGCGTGTGTATGTGTGTGCGCAGGCTTGATGGAAAGCGTGCTAGGTTTTTTGTTGCTATTTTATTTTAGCTCAGATGAACACAGTTGTATTTGGGTGAGAGGGGCTTATTTTTTCATTTCGGGTTGAAGGCTGCACTGAGGTTGAATGGAGACATGTACTGTAATGCAAGGACACAACGTCACGCACTAACACAGTGCACACTGGCCTTTTATTGTGGAGAGGTGCCAGCATCTTCTGATGCTGCTGTTAACAATTATATAATGTGTGTGTTCTGTCCCATAGTCTCCAGGTTTACAGAAGCATCCCATCTGAAATTACCCTTGTGGTTACAAGCAGTATTACAGGTTCACATCACCCTCTGCCCCTTCCCCAACAGCTGCAGGCTCAGTTGTGATTCAACCATAAACAGTAGTGAGCTTGGAGAGGAAATGTGGGGGGTGGGGGCTCACATCACAGTTGAGGAGTGCTCCTTTAAGTTAACTTTTTTTTTTTGTCAACGAGAGGCGGGCTGAGCATGAAGCCTGTATAATGTGTGTGTGTGTGTGTGTGTTACATATATGTGGGTGCAGGGAGGGTTGAGGCAGAATGGGTGGGGGGAGCTAAACCCTTCAAGCAAGAGATTATTGGTTCGCCGCAATTTACAAGAGATGTGCCGTCATTAGAGCTGTTGCTGGTGGAGAACCAAACCGCTGGCTAAATCTGCCATGAAATACTAGACTGCTGCAATAAAACCTGAGCATCTGCACCAAAGTGGAAGCAGATGAGCTCCGTCAAGGATACACTGTGTGTGTGTGTGTGTGTGTGTGTGTGTGTGTGTGCCCCCCCCATGTGTGTCTTCTGTGTGATGTTGCCGTTGGGATGCGTAGGGAGGCAATAGTGATGTTGTGCATGTGTGACGCCACGTGGATGTCTACAGTTAAGTGCGGTGTACAGTGTGTGTGTGTGTGTGTGTGTGTGCCCGCCTGCCCGTGTCTGTATCTCCATGTTATGGCCTGCACAAGTATTGGGGCCACAAAGGAAATCTAGTGCCAAGAACAGCATAGCTACTGGCAAGCAGCCATATACCACCCCTAAGGCTTATGTGATAGGGTTTAAACCCATGGGAGAGACCCAAGTATGGGGGAGTTATTACGGGTCACCATTATAATACAGTGTCCGGTTTTGCTTTGGCATTCTGCTGGTCCAGAAATGCGTACTCGTCAATATCTGATCAAAATCGCCATTAACAATCTGGTATAAATCAGGCACAATAACAAACTGTTCTCATTATACAAATCAAACTACAGTATTAATGTTTAGCATTACACTGAGACAGAGCAGAGGTTCTGAGATTTATAGATGACATTAAGACTGAAAGGAGAACATTATGGTGCTTATTGTGAATTAAGGCACATGCTTTCAGCTTTGTTTGCTTCTGGGGAGAGGTCACAGTATCCTGTTACCCCCTCAAAAACATGGCACACTGGGGACGAGTGGGCGTCTTTCCATTTTAGTCCCAGACAACTTTCTTTCCAATGCATTGCCTTATGGTTATATAATGTTATTTGATCATTGGAAGGCCATGCTGCTTGGTGGGTTACACTATGCAGATGTACAATAGCGATTGGTTTATTAGCCTTATAAACAAAGAGAAGTGACATGTTTGTCTTTTTGGCAGAGCAAAGTCCTCCAGTGTAATCCTGGAAATATAGCCGTGCTATGGTGGAGTTAAGTCTCTCTATGCTCTATGATACGATTGGTTGACCCATGTTGTGTTGTGTGTGTGTGGTATTTCATAAAGGAACATTTACTTTTCACTCTAGTGGAAATGAAGCCCACAGCTCTAAACCACCGTAGACTTTCCTTTGTACCTTTATTCGTTCCTTCCCTCCCGATTTCATTACTAAACGTCCCTGCTGCCTTTCCTCAGCGTCGGTGGCATCTATTGACAGACCACTTTATTCTAGACATATCTGGGGGGATTCAATTGCAAATGTAAGCAATGGTAAAATAAATGCCTTCCTCTTAATTCCTGAGAGTCTAGTCACTGGGAATGTCTATCCGAGGAGCATGGGGAGAACTTGAGGTGCAGCATAAAGACAGGAAGGACAGGTATAATCTCTCCATCATGCAGCAGAGATCAATACAATTGAGCGAGTCACTGCCTTTATCAATGTGTGACGATTCTATTGGTTCGACTGGTCTCTGATGGAGAGTCTGTTAAAGGAGCACCGCTGTTTGTTTATGCAACCTAAATTACAAGAACAGATTGGGGGGGAAAGCTGTTATTTTGGTTTGCAACTCCAGCACAGCATGCCCCAGAGTGGCTGGCGCCCCTCTCTACTGCGCCCCCTACAGGGATCATATGGTCTTACAGTTCTCACTGCTGGCTTGTATTACTGGATGGTGTCCGTGAAGCCATGTACAGTAGAAAGCTATGCAGTCAGCAGTGCTGGGAGAGGGGAAGCAGGGAGGTTTTAAGTACTACCTAGAGCCAATAAAAACAGGTATCAGCCTGTGCAGATGTATAATTTGACTCTCTCCTGTGTTTTTTCACCTAATGCCGAGGCGTCACACACACTCTTGCACACGTCTTATAAATCTGATGTTATTTTCCCCCTGCTCTCTCTCCCTGCTAAATCTGTTGGCCATTTGCAAGCACCGCCAGATTTATTTCATTGTAGCATACATTATATCTTTGCTGCCTTTTGCTCCATACGTACGACATAGGTCTGGCCGTCTTTGTTTGCTCCAAACATTTACCACAAGGAAGTATGCACGCGGTATGGAACTAGCTAAATGCATGAGTGAGATGACAGGGGAAAGAAGGGTGAATGAGAGGGGAGGTGAAGACAAATCTCAAGGCGTCTTTCAGTGTCCAAAGATAAGGCGGTTTCTGGCCGAGCCAGGGCAGAGTCAGCAGACTGCTGCAGTGTATGTTTTACAGTGCCTCTCAACAAGTCCCGTCCATCCCCGCGGTGCGTTCAGCTTCCCTGTCCCCTGCTGACTTGAGAGAATTTTAATTTTTTTTTTTTTTAATGAACGGTTCAATATCCAATTCATTAAAGTGCCTGTTTCATTCGATGCATTTTCTCTACTCCAATCGGCTAAGACAAATCAAGGGGGAGCTAGCCAGGAGATGATGGGGGGATGGCCCACTTGATGGACACTCAGATACACCCAGGCAGTGTGTGTGTGTGTCTGCGTGTGTGGAAGTGTGGGGGGGGGGGGTGCTGAGAGACCCAAGGGGCTCCAGTGGACTGTGGCTCCTCTCCACAGGGGTCTGAGAGGGAGAGCGATATTCTGCTGTACTGCCGAGGGACGGGATCTGTAATTGGCTGGGCTCAGTCCTCCTGCGTGACACTGCCATGTGACACTGAGGCCAGGAGGCGGGGTTAACAACCGGCGCATGGCACACGGCCAGTTCTGTCTCTTTTCCTCAGAGCGTCTAGCTGGCAGTGAAAAGACAGAGAGGCATTTTTAGGCTTTAGTGGAGCATTAAAAATGTGTGTGTGTGTGTGTGTGTCTGTGTGTGTCTGTGTGTGTGTGTGTCTGTGTGTGTGTGTGCATGTGTCTGTGTGTGTGTGTGTGTGTGTGTGTGTGTTTGTGTGTGTGTGTGTGTGTTTGTGTGTGTGTGTGTGGGGGGCGGTCAGGTGCTCGTCGTTGTTGTTGTTACACAGAGGGCAGCGCCACCAGTCCAAATGTATTGATTTCCCGCCTTGTCGAGAGGCAGAGAACTGTCATGTGGAGAGCACTGACCTTGGCCCGCACACTAAGACAAGTATCCCCCCCCGCACACACACACACACACACACACACACACACACACACACACACACACACACACGCCTCCCACTGCAGCAGACGCAAGACACAACGGCAGCCAGCAACAACAACTAGCTGGCCCACCGCTTGTGTCAAGGCCTGCCCGTGTGTGTGTGTGTGTTTGTGTGTGTGGGGTGCGTAGGGGATCACAGGGGGTGGTGGGGGAAGCCTCAGAGAGAGAGACAAACAAACAAGAAAGGAAGGGAGAGGGTGGTTAAAAATGGAGAGGCATGGTGAGAGGGAGGGAGGGAGGGAGGGAGGGAGAGAGGGAGGGGGGGGGGGAGAGAGGAGGGAGGCAACAGTCAAAGCCCAGGCCGGTTCCCCAGAGCTGTCAGTGGGCAGCCTGGTGTCTGGCTATCACAGCGTTTGAAATGACAATAGCTTGACTTGTATCTTCCTCCCGAGACCCAACATCTATCGGCGGAGGGAGCTACAGGGGCGGACAGAAGAAAAGGCCGTCTGATATAGGAAATGAGGGGGGGGGGGGTGGGAGCTACGTACAGGCTACAGCGAAAGAAGAAAATGGTGAAGGAGAGAGAAAGAGAGCGTATTATAATCCCTGTGTCCTGGTACCAGCGAGCGAGTGTGTTTTATGTGTGAGCTCCGGCAGGATTAGACAGCCATAAAAAGGCTTGTTGTCACCTGCAGCTACACGGATCAGCCTCAGCCACTGAGGAGCCCAGCCAGAGAGCCAGGCGGAACAAGCTAGCCTACAAAGAGCTTTCCTCGTGTTAGATCACTGGGTGACAGACACTTAAGAGACCCGGCTTTAGTCGCACATCTCTCTTCAGATCAGGGTATTTTGCTAACAAGCTCGGCAGCGAGTTCCTCTTTTTCGTACACTGGGGCTTATGAATAAAGGACACTATTTTTTTTTTCATTTTAAAGGGGCCAAGATGAAGTGCTCTGTATGAAGTTGAGAGGGGATGTATTCACAAAGTCTCTATTTTGGAATTCTAAAGCAGCGTTGGCCTAATTGAATTGGCTAGCTTATTAGTGTAAGAGACTGCAAGCTTGGCTATAAGTAAGGGGTTGGAGATTCGAGAGGCTTTAAAGGGCTGTGTTGGTTTTGGTTCTAATTTTACACTCACTCACACATTATTTCCCCCTCAGCCACAGTTAGTCTCGGCAAACATAATCTGTGTGTGAAATGGTATAAGTAGCATATTTTCCTCATGAATAGCCAACACTGGGAAAACACAGCAAATCGCATTAACAGAGTCAGTATAGTAGGCTTGTCATCTACTGTATGGATAACTTGGACACATGCACATACAGTAGCACAAACACACACACACACACACACACACACACACACACACACCATCCTATTAAATAGCATGTTTCTCTACTTGGATATCAAACTGTTCCTGCCATTAAAAGTCTGTTTCAAACATTAACAGGGGTGTAAGGGTTCCACAAAACTATACTGGCCTGATTGTTAACAGAAAACTAAATGTCACCCTCCACAATTATCCCAAGCTCTCAAGGGAGGCATCAGGCAGCTCACCCCACTAAATCATAATGTCAGATGCTGACAGACAGTGCTAAAACGGGCTACTTCACCCACATACGCCGCTCTCTTTGGGGGTATCTCCTCAACACTGTTACACGCAAATTACAGCTCCCCTTAGGCTTCCCGGCTGCCACGGGGCACTGTGCCAAGGGGAATGCCCTGCTTTGACACATGATGAACTTTGGGACAGGTGACCAAGCGGTCCGTCCTCGCACATTCCTGACGCGAAAGCGAGTAATCACACGCCAACACAAAACCAGCATGCCGTTTTCACACCTGTCATAAATCTTGGAAGAAATATATAGGCAGTCACTCAACTGTCAACATCCAAAGTGAAAAGGGATTTAGGCAACACATTCTGGACAGATAAGATCTGGTTTATGACACTGTTTCTTTATACGTTATTCCAAAAAATAGCAAACTTTATAGCCAGTCCACTTACACAGTGGAGATACACTGCATGTCCTAATTGTGTATTACATGAATGTCATCTTGTTTTGTTATTATTTTAGTGAACTTCCTTTCTTTCTGTTTTATTTGAGTGTTTTTTTTTTTATTCTCTTCAAATGGCTGGCGCACTGTGTCTGCTCCAAGTATTCCCTACTGCCCATGACATACTGGAAATGCCTGGTTAAGTGCTGTTCTGACATTAGCTGAATGTAGTCACAGCATTTGGCCCGGGGACAAATGCTAGAAAGGCCTTATTAAAAATGGATGCCAACCCCCTCCTTTTCCCTTCCTTGTCTCCCTGATGAGTGTTTGTATGTGTGTGTGTGTGTGTGCATGTATGAAATGGAGAGAGAGATAGAGAGAGAGAGAGAGAGAGTGTGTTTGGGTGTATGCACAGTATGTATATATTTATCTGCGTGTGTGTGTGTGTGTGTGTCTGGGTGGCATGCTGCTCTGTCACACTATGTCCCTGCCGTTTGTTTACTCACACAGACAAATATACGCTAGCACGCCATTAGCGCTCACAACTGCACTCGCTAAGCAATTGCCAAAGAGCCTGCTAATGCCCCAGCTCGCTGGTAAATAATGCATCCGCCAATGCTGGGCAGCTAGCTAGCGCCACAGCTGTCTGCGCTATTTCACAGGCTGATGAATCTGTTAGCCTGCGTGTCACTCTCGCTTTGTGTGCGCGTCTGCCCATACAGTATGTGTGTACCAAGTGTGCAAATTAGTGTCGCTGTCACCGGCTCTTTTATTTATGCCGCCTTTACACTCTGAGAGCTGGGGAATGCGATAAAATGATGCCCGCTTAATATTGTGGTTCCATTCAGTGGAGCGGTGCCCGCATGCTCACCCCAAGGTGCCCACCGCTGGCCCTGGCAGTGTGGCGGCCTGCTGTGTGCCCCGTGGCTGCCTCGGTGCCAGCGTGTGTAGAGCGGTAGGCATGGTCCCCAGGGAGAGGAAGTGAGCCATTAGTGTGGTTCTTGCCTGGGCGTTTTACTCCACTCCAGTACATATCACAGAGGCCGCCCATTCGCTAACTAGCTAACACAGGCAAATTGCCCTTAGTGACCAAGCCACTTCTATATGCAGCTAGACAGGTGGATTATGGCCAGGTACTGGCACTCTTTTCAGGCTTTTTTGTACACACTTAAAATATATGTGAAGCGGCCTATAGTGGCCTAGTGATCAAGCCCTTTGCTAGCTCTGACAGTTAAAGCTAAGCATGTGGAAAGGGTCTTGTGACTTTATCAGCAATCTTAAGTAGTTTACTGAGAAGTCCATTAGAACTCGACACACAGGAAATATTCATCTCTCATAAATAAACGGACCCACGTGCCTATTTTTCATCTTTAACCATGTTATTCTCTCTTTCTCCAAGGTTTCTCAAAATGTTCCCTTCTTGATAATCTTTATTGTCTGAACATGTGAACAACTGAACGCCTTGTGAAACCTAATGATGATTGTCATAACACAACACTGGAGCAGTGGTCTGGAATAGTAATCAATGACTTTTCTCTCCTTCCCCTAATGACCTGTGAAAACAAAGCAATAAAAAGGTGGCGTGTGTTTATTTTGGACAAAGCAACCGCTTGATATGACTGGCGGTCCTGATTAGCACGCAGCACAGTCAAGATGGTCACAGAGATTAGCTTGCGGTGTCACAACAATAGATAATGGCTGTGTGTGTACCCGTGCGCTCATTTCACAACCTTGTCCCTGTTGTACCTCCGGCTTGTGCTGCTTTGGGACAAAGCGTTGACACGGTTTAACCACCTTTGTGTATGTGCCCATCTGATATCGCTTATTTTCTACCGCCTCACCGTCATTATCCCACACATCTTATTTGTAAAACACATCTGAATTACACGGTCATTGTTCATACTCTCATTACATTTACCGTGGCTTTATTGTGCCAAATGTTGTTTTTCCTTGTCTTCTGTGTGAAGTGGCTGTGTTTCAGCATGTCTGTTGTCTTCTGGTCTCTGGTTTATTCTTCTCAAGCTCCCAGGCCCTCCACCACAAATCATTGTGGTGCGCTGCGAACGCCTTTGGGACGTAACTCAGTCCCCAAAGTGGTGCGCAAGTGAAGTGTTTTGGAATCATCTTTTCCTTTTGTAGAAGGAAATAGAAAATACGGAGCTGGTTTCTGTACTTTTTTAATAAGCATGCTATTTCGTCATCTTGGAGAGTGTATGAAGGAATGTGTCTAGATTACAGTAGATGTGAGGAATAAAATATGTTATGTATTTTCATTCTGTCTGAGATGAGCTACCAGAATGGGGAAATATAGCTTTGATGTCTGCAAAGAAGTGGACTGCACCCCACATGCACACTCTATGCATATGGCACACTCACACACGCACACACGCACGCACACACACACACGCGCGCGCACGCTCACACACGCTCACACACACGCACATATCATATGCACAAGCTTTTATCACCATTGTTCTCTCTGATCAACAGTGTTCTTCCCTGCTACCTCTTTGTATAGTGCTGATACCTGTAGTGCCATGCTGATTGTACAAACCAAGACCACAGCGTTCAGTCCCCACTGTATACATTCAACAAAGAGAAACACAATATGCGTACTGTGTACACACACACACTCGCGCACGAACACACACGCAGGAAAAAGACCACTCCCATAGCTTTCTCTTGGCACTTAACCCAGCACAAGTCACGCATAGCATATCGGGGTATCTCACACACACACACACACACACACACAAACGCGCGCTCGGAAATTCTAAAACTCCCTAAATTAGAATAATTTCACCGGCAGATCTATTTCGTATTCCCCCGGTCAGATGATTTGAATACCGACACACAACACACTCCACACAACAGCGTGGGAGCTCTGTGCCAGGTGGATTACAAGGAATGATGGGGTGATGTATCTCCCCCCCCTCCTCTTGCTTGCTGTAGTAGAGCCTGGTGTCCTGATTAAAAATTTCAGCTCCACTGACTTTCTAATTAATTAGCGGGCCACTCGGAGGAGCGCTGCGGACCAATTAGGCACCGGCAAGCCGATGATGCCTATCGCTACGGCAACGGCGTACAGCTGTCGCTCTCAACTCAGAGGGATGGTAATACAGTATGCACTGGCCCTTAGGTGCTCACACAGGTTCACACAAATGGCCTCTCACACAGCCCATATCTATCATATTTAAAAAGGTTGTTAATGGGAATATAAATAAAGTAAAATGTAATATCAACATCACATAATGAAAAATATAATACATTAAGAATGATAGAAATGAAGAATACATAATAATAACATAATAATAAATTAAAAGTACAACAAAAATATTTTCAAAGGCTATGAAAAAGAGCATGTTTTCATGCACAAAAGACACACATACACACACACACACACACACACACACACACACACACACACACACACACAGGTGTTATAATTTTTTGAGCCAGCTTCAATGCACAGCTGTGTGTCCGCATTACTTTAAAGTAATGCGTGCCCAATATGTTTTCCCGAATACCTTGACTTTACTGAGCTCTTGTTAAAATAAAAAAGAAAGAATTTAGCATTACCTCGCCACCTGAACATGTAGCAGTAGCACAGCTGTCCTTGTGATTAAAAATAATATTCAAATTAAAATTAGTTGAAAAAGAATATTTTTCCGTCCCGTGTGTGTGTTTGTGTGTGTGTGTGTGTGTGTGTGTGTGTGCCCGTAAGCTGACCACCAGGCTGGGTGATGTGGTGGGGGGCAGGTAGGGAGGAGGGGGGGGGGGGGGGGGGGTTGGTTGGTGGTGGGGACGGGGGTGGGGGTGGGTTAAATTGGG
>JAODUE010000001.1:1788271-1799908 GCA_027564755.1 Amblyopsis hoosieri
CTCTCTCTCTCTCTCTCTCTCTCTCTCTCTCTCTCTCTCTCTCTCTCTCTCTCTCTCTCTCTCTCTCTCTTGCTCTCCCACACTCTTGCTTGCACTCTGTTCTTGTCATTTCTACGCCCCCTGGGTTCTTTCACCCAAACATGTGTCTGGTCACACTGTGTGGTCGTGTCAGTCCCACAACTCTCCAGACGGGAGCTAGCTGTTTGCTATGCGTGCCGTCACACTGTGACATCCTAGCAGACATGCTCCTATTTCACGTGGATTTGGTCATTGTTTCCGTGTGTGCGTGTGTGTATGTGTGTGTGTGTGTGTGTGTGTGTGTGTGTGTGTGTCCTTGGGTGGGTGGGGTGGGGGTAAATACAGGTGTCCTCTATGACAGGGAGTTGTGCTTATCAGACTCATGTTCCTGTCTCTGATAGGCTGAAGGTCAGGACAGAGGCACTGTGTGACACTGCCGTTTGATACGGAACAGTAATATATAAATCTGAAAACTGACCTAACAGAGAAAGGTTTCATTCACTATTCAGGCTTTTTGCAGTGCAATACCATCCAACGTGATTTACTGGAAGTACTGGAGATCAGGTGGGCAGGCATCTTATTCGAGGAGATCTGCAGGGAAACATTTGTGTCGGGAGGCCATCTCCCGCACCACACCTTTGAATGCGATTGTATAGCAGCGCGGCCATCAGCACAGTGAATTCCTATACTTGGTCATGACCACACTCTCAATGCAACATATTTTCTATCGTCCACCGCTTCTCATCGCATCTCATCTTCTAACATCACCTTAACGTAAACATTCATATACTCCACCTCTCTAATCTCCCAGCTCATGGAGACCTTGGCTCAACCTTCCTGCCTCCTCCTCCATGCTCCTTTGCACTCCCGGTATCCCAACACCTCCTGCTCCCCTTGCTATCTCACTTCCATGCCTCTCTCTCTCTCTCTCTCTCTCTCTCTCTCTCTCTCTCTCTCTCTCTGTCTCTCTCTCTCTCTCTCTCTCTCTCTCTCTCTCTCTCTCTCTCTCTCTCTCTCTCTCTCTCTCTCTCTCTCTATCTCTCTCTCCCTCTCTCTCCCAGTTCGTCTGCCTCTTTGAAGCTGGACTGTGTGTGTCTAGGGTGCCCAGGAGCCTGTCACAGGTGGTTTGATCTCTGCCGGGGGAGCTGCTTTGAGGAATGCACACGGCGGGGGCCAGACTTGAGGCCTGGACCTAGTGTACTGTACAGCAGGTGATGGACATACAGTACAGAACACTGTATGTGTTCAGGCAGGACATCAAGCTTTGCTGGGCCTGAACCGACATGCTTGAGTTCAGTCTTAACCCCAGATACAGAGTCCCAAAGTGCAGGGCGGGGGGGCGGGGCGGCAGTATGTCCATGAAAATTAAATTAGATTTTTGCTTCAAGTCAAGCTTGTAAAAAGTATATTGCTATCTGAGGATAGGTCAGAGACTACCGGATAGAATACAGAAATGGTGTCCCACCAGGGTTCATATCAGTCTGTCTTATTTTACATTATGACTTTATCTATAGAGGAATTTTGGCAAAATACATTGACATATTTCCAAAAATCAAGTCCCATCAGACAATACAACTCACAACACAGCTAGAGAAGCGTACGTTAGGGGGACATTATAGTGCTAACTAAACAAATGCATATTTTACACTGTCTGTGAGAGGGGATGGTTTTAGATAGGAGGATCACAGGATTGCAGTGGTTTGTCATTACGATATTCAACTCCCCCTCTCTCACAATTTCACAATATCATGGCCAGCTGGGTCCTACATCTCCGTGCTTTATAAACATGTGTGACTGTCCTGGAGTATACGCACGACAATTTATCACTCAAGTGAGTCAGACCCAAGTTTCGTAATTTCTCTGATTTCTCTTGTATTTCTTAGGGAGGTGCTCAGCATGGGTCCCTAGTCTCTGTGACTGTTTCAAACCAGCGCAGAAGTGAGAATAGATGTTTCACTCGATTATGTGTTTGATTTGGCACGAGCGAGTGTAGTCTTATACAGCTTAAGCGGATGTTGTATACATTTAGTCATTTAGAATTTATTGGTACTGTTGTGCATTAAAATGTACTGTATCAACATTTAATGCGATGTTACAGTATGTCTTCATTTTTTCATGCTAGTCAAGACCGTTTTTATTACAAAGTATGACTCACAAATGATTTGTCAGCTGTTTAATAAAAAACACACCAACTGTCTTTCTACTGTATGTGACATTTTAACCAATCTGGGAATGTATCCAGTGACATCTTTACAGTCTTTCTCTGGCAGTATGGCTCACTGCCAAGTCATATTTCCTCCCTTGTGTCTTTTAGACTTTAGGATACTGCTCATGGCAACTCCAGGGAATTGTGAAAGATCACTGTTTGATGGCACACACAAGTGAGCACTCTGCTGTCGGAGATGGAAACTGGGAAACACTGTGGTGTACTGTACAATACAATACATGGCTACGTTACGACTAGACAGAGAATGACCTGCCGCACATCTGAAATCCCTCTGGCAGGATTGTTTTTCAGAAAAGCCTACTGTACATGTGCTGTATTTGGAGGGGGGGTATGATATCTATTTTGTAATTTAATTTTCTGATTTAATCCACTTTTACTTTAGACTAAGTGGTATAGCGGGTTAGATTAATGAGAGTATGTTACTATAAGTAAACATTAAAATAGCTTTTCTAAATATTTGTAAAAATCAAATCTGAGATAAATTTGCTGATGCGCTACATCTCTAGATCTGCTGAATTGAAAAGAGCATTAACTAAGTCTACGTGCAAAAGATAGACTGTTTCTGTTTCTTTGACTTATCGCGAAGAGGGGAAAGGGAAGGAAAAGAGAGGGGTCCCAGGTCTTTACATGAATACATGAAAACACATGCTTCTCTTCTTCTGTTGTAATCCACTGGGGACTCACGCCCCATTTGGTTCGCATTAGCATAGCTTTGGTCCCTCTGCCCCGTGTCAAAGCCCAGACACACAGCTGCACCCAGGACAGGGACCTCTGCCTCTGACACTGCCAGCCTCAAGGTTCAAAACCAGAGCTGACATGAAGGATGGGCCTTTTGCGCTGGGGGGTTTTCAGAAGGAGAGGCTTTCCTTCTTTGGCCGGTTGCATTTCTTTCGTTTATAATAGGGTCCTTTACACTGAAGTCAGAGAACAAATGATTAATAGCTGTTTATTCGGCAGTACTTTGTGAGGCAAGAAAGACCGCTTCAAGTCAAATCCAATGCATAAAGTCAAACAAGCAAAAATTAGCCTTGGCATACAGCATTTACTCCCCTGAATGCTGTAGCATGCTGTGTCTTACAACAAAGACTTTCTTTATCCTGCGAGTTTTATTTGTCACCTGTTTCCAATATGGACACTCTGAAGTCCCGACCTGTCTGTTGGAGCCAAGGCTCGCTTTATGACACGCAACGCCGCTGCGCTTCTTTCCTGCACACGTTGGCTGCACATGTCTGGCAGGAAACTGACAGCGTTTCAGCAGCGAACTCATGGATGAGATAATATCTTGTGGGTGTACGAGAGGACAAGATGCTCCCAGTGTTTTACAATGACCCTAAGCAGACACACATTTAAATCTGAAGCTGCTGCTGTAGAGGCAACACACACACACCCGCACACACACACGCACACACACCACATACTGTACACACAGGGTTTTCATTTAAATCTCGGCTTTGCTTAACTTACCAAACAAGAAATGTGGTCTGTGGCTGTGTTCAACATGGTAAAGGTTTAAATTAAAGCCCAAGGAACAATACCTAGCCTCCACCAGCTGTACTGGCTGGGCTTTCTACCGGGCTCTGAAGCCTAGTAGTGGATGCGGCCATGCTGGGAGCATTCTGGGAGTAGAATTTCGGAGGGAGGCTTGTAAGACTTTGTACACTGGATGCCCGAGGAAATGTTAGAGCGAGGTCACGGGTAAAAAGGTCTGAGTCCCCTGAAGATTATGTAGTACAACCCCAGTTCTGAAAAAGTTGCATTTGAGGTTGTAATCCAAACAGAATGTGAGTTTACGCTGTCCTATGCTGGAAAATGCATGGACGTCCCTGAAAAAGATCACATCTGGACAGTAACATATGTTGCTCCAAAATGTTTATGTGTCTATCTGCATTAATAACACATGTGCAGATTCACTATGCCATTGAAACAGAGGCGTGACATATGCTCATGTCCGAAATGTTCCAGAATCCGACTGGCTAAACATCACAAACAGTGTTTTATGTATAGCGCATTCAATGCCCAAACGCGTAGTACTTAAGGAAATATGATGATGTTATACATTAAGTGTAAACACTGTCCCACCTTTTTTGGAATATGCATTTCTGCAGTCATCATGTGTTTCACAAAACAATTAAATTCATGCTGTCCCAACATTTTCTGAATTTTAGTTGTAGATATTCATTTTACAATATTAGCATTGGTTTTGAAAATTCACGAAGCTTTCCAGCACCAAAGCAGAGATACAATATGAGCTGTGTGTAATTGTATTGATTCTGGGCCATGTGGTCCTTGCTCTGTTTATCAGTCTAGAGTTCATTTGGATCTGAGCAGCGTTCATTGCATACATCTCGTTCTACAGCTACAGCTCGCAGTCCATCTGCCCCTGTAAGAGTCTTTTAATTGAGAGTCCTCCCTAGTCTGAAACAGGCCACTGCTGAATGTCAGTGTTTATACAACAGGGCTGGGACAGCGTCCCAGAGCCAACCAAAACATCCATTAAACTTCATCCGTCCACCAAACAAAATCCAGCAGTGAGACACGCACTTGAGGCAGATAAGAGCTGAACATGTCTCTTTTAAATCACGGGTCACGTTGTTTACCGCGCTCGTAGCACAGCAGCTGGGTCAGAGGTTTGACCGTCGTCTGGTTCTAATTGCCAAAGCCCCTCACACACACCCCGCCCCACCCCATTCGTAGAGAACCTGCTTTCTTTCTCCTACTGCTTATTTTCCAATCCCAGTTCGGGAACTGTATCTTTCTCACACAAATACACTCCCCTCTGTCCTTTTCCCCGCCATTGTCCTCCCCGTCGCTGCGAGCAGAGAGGAAACCCTGGCGAGACGCTGTAGCATAGTGACTAATGCTCTGTATCTGGCCAGGCCTCAGATAACACACTGTGACAGATATGTGTGAGTGAAGCGCTGGGATCCAAGCCCACGCTATAGACCCCGACCCAACCCGGGGCCTGACACTGGCTATGTCCCGGCCAAATGGAGCACAGATCCTTAGCTGGCTGTAGACGCAGTGTTGTCATAAGAATAATCACACGTCCATCTCCCTTTATCTGGTTGATCTACTTTGGTCCATATTACGGTAATTCCTTTTATTAGTCTCCTCTTGTGTTCATACTGCTTGTAGAATAATGTTCCGTGTAAATGAATCCTAAGAAATAACATGTTTGGTTCCTCTCCTACTTAATGCTCTCCCTCTTCAGCACCGCTTATAGCAGAAGTGGCGTGCTTCTTTAATGCGCACTAATGCTGCTGTCTGCTTAATGGGCCAGATATGAGAGGTGCTTCTAGCTAGCGCAATAAGTCAGTGATTAGAGGGCGTCTTGTCACAGCAGCAGCCCAGCAGACAGTGGCACGCTCTAATTGCTGTATTAGACGCCTCTTAACTATCTCGTCAGCTGTCATGCCCGGCTCATAAACAGCCAAGGCGCGTTTGATATTTCCATTTGTTTATTTCCGCGTGCTGCTGTTAGCACCGCTGCATCCAGGGCTAATTAGGATTGGCCTTTGCTTTGTTGCATGAAGGCATTGCATCAAATGTAGTGGGGGTGACAACAAATATACCGCTGAGAATTGTGCTTTCTGTCTTTTGTTTTGCTTTGAACATTTGTTCTTTCAGACATTTGCGAGAAGTGCTCCCAATTTATACCCGTGAATTCAGTTTGGCATTCTGTGGAGGGAACTGTAGCTGAAGGACATAAAGGATTATGCAGCCTTGTCCCAGGCAGTATTAGCAAGAGATAGCATGCTGGCTTCTGATTATAGAGTAGCATGTAATTGAAAGGTCACAGGTTTAGTCCCTGCTACACCCAATGCACTGTACACCTATAAATGAAGCCTATATGTCCATCAACAGCCATGCCTCCCATGGAGATGTCCTTGAGCAAGACATTGAACCCCACCTGCTCACTCAGTGTAAGCGCCTCAATGAAATGTACACTCTGTCTGACACTTAACTGTATAATCCACGTTTAGCACAAACACCTGGAGAGTTTCAAACGGTGTGAAGTCAAATAATCTCTGTCTTCTGTCTTATTAGGTGTCAAATGGTGAGGTGACATGGTTGGAAGTGGTGTTATTCCACGTTTAATCTTGGATTAGTTAGTGTTGGCTTTGATTCTGCCGGCTGCTAATCTGGTTTACAGCACCTGGGGTTTGTGTAAGGTTGTGTGTCATGGTTTTATGGTTCCTCAGTAGGTGGAGCAGAGCTTTTTAAACCCTTAACTAAAGTGGTGACGTCAATGCATGGACGTGGATACCATTTGCAACTGTGCACAGATACATAAAGTACAGTATATTATACATGCCTATATACATACAGTACTTATTGTCTTAAAGTGAATTTTATATTATTTGATTGCTATGTGATCTAACAATGTTGAGGTATGGATCAACTGTGGTATACGTGCAGTACAGTATATGGACTCTTTCTTATGATCTTAAGCATGGCTTTGTATAGCTTGGTATGTGTATGTCTACTGTATCTGCAGTGTACAGTACTCACATTATTACCACCTCAATGTCTTTTGGAAAGACAGATACACAATTATATTAATTGGTAGCAGATTTAATGTACTTGTAAGTCTATAAAGTTTCTGGCTCTTATAAGTAAGGCTTAACACTTAATTGTGGAATGTGGGCATCTAATAGGATTGCAATTTTCCTGTCAAAATAAATAGACAGCCTGCTGAATCACTGTGACAATCACTGTTCACCACAGATTTTCCCCCATGAACATGCCAGACATTCATGACATTTTACACTTATTCAAATGCATGTCCAATGGAACATTTGCGTATTAAATTTTTTTTTTTGTATTTCTATTTTACAGATACTGAATGTAGAAATATTTAAATAAACAGAATAAATTAATAATTTCTTATTTTCAAGCAATGTTTAAATGAATAGGTTACCTACTATACCAGTCCTCCTTAACTAAACATAATTTTCCCTCCATAAAATAATACGTATTTTAAATTACAGAAAGCAAACCAATCCTTTGGAAATTGCTTTCATTTTGGGGCAAAGTTCTGCCAACGTTAATTAATATATAAAAAAAAAGAAAGAAGGTGCAGAAATCCACTATGATGAGTGGCAATGCGACTTCAAAAAACTCTGAACAAGAGCACCGGTGGATACAATTATAAATGGAATACCTGAAGCACTCCTGCTATTACTGTTTTCGTTAATTAATATACATTTTCTAAATCAGTGTGCCCGCCAAATGCATAATATATTTTGCATGGATTATTTTTCTGCAAGCGCAGTTCGTATTTTTCTGTGTCCAAAAGACATGCCACGGCTATTCAATTTGCAATCTTTTTACATTGCAGATACAACAGATTTGATTAGCCACTGTATTGTTCAGACGGCCAAGTATCAATCTTTTTTCTTTTTTTTTTTCTCTAGACAATATTGATTGGTTCGCTGACAAAATTTTTAATTTTTTGAAACTTTTTTTTTTCTTTTTTACTTTAGCAGAGCTAATAGCTAGCTAGCTGGCTGGGCCTTTCAAACTTCCGGTTGTACTTTTCCGTACGGTAAAATTACGCAATAGTAGAAAATATTTAACGTATTTGAAATGCAACGCAGACCAGTGCGACATTCCTAACACATAGATTTGGACAATGAATGATGTCCGGCACAACGCAACGCATTTGACGCATTTGGTGGGAGTGAGGCGTTACAGCCACTGACGAGCGCTTGGTCTTATCAGACATTGCATTCTGTTGGCCCTGTCTGGACACTTAACCTCTCAACACTAAGAGCTTTTGGGGGTTTTCATGAGTGTAGCTCTAGTATTGAGTAATGGAGGCACAGTCAAAACAAGTCACATTTCTTTGTATGCAAGGATGGCCTTGAGTTCATATGAGATATTGGACACATAAGGAACAAGTTTGAACAAAGCGCTGCGTTGAATCCGAATTATGTTTGACTCTAATGCCCCGAAATATATTGTGTGCCTGCTTCTCAGACCATGTTGGGACTGTTCTCTCACTTCATGCCTCTGCTTTTACTTGACTCGCTCCTTTCTCTTGTTGACAGAGATTTCTCTCTCTCTCTCCCTCTGTTTCCGCAGGCCATTCGATGTACTCTGGTCAACTGCACGTGTGAGTGTTTCCAGCCAGGAAAGATTCACCTACGGACATGTGACCAGTGCAAACATGGCTGGGTGGCTCACGGTAAGAAACACCTTTGTTGAGCTTTGTTACACCACTAGATGTCAGCTGAAGACACTGCATACAAGCTGCGCTTCAGTTATGGTCAAACCTAAATAGATGTGTTATCTAATGCTCTCTCGCTCTCTGTCTCTTTCTCTTCCGTCCAACTGCCTAATATGTTGTGATTATAGGCTCTGTATTAATGTTGATTGTTTAGGCTATATTGTAGAGAGTGGTCTGGCCAAAGTTAGGCCCGGGGGCCGAATGCGGCCCTTTGAGACATTCTACCCGGCCCGCCCGGTACATCAAACATTAAACAAAATGATCTGTAGCTCTGCAGAATGCTACTTTATTTACTGCTGCATAAAAGTAAAAAAAATGCATAGTTAAAGTTAAACTGTTACGTTTGATTATGAAAATGGTGTTTCATAGGAATAGCCTATATGTGCATAAATAGGCAAGTTAACAAAGTTGGCTATTTTGTGTTTTATTTTTAAATGTTTTAGCATGTTGGTTAAAAACTTAATGTGACCCACAAAGTTCACTGACATTTTCAGTGTGGCCCCCAAGTGAAAATGATCGCCCACCCCTGTGAGTGGTCTGTTTATATGCATATGTTCTGTCTGTGTAGATTGCCACGTCAGACGGCAGCATTACAGTACTATATTAATCCTCCTCACTAATGCATTACTGTGTTTACCAAATTACACTTACAAACTGTGGGGAAAACATAACAAATACAGCACAATATCAGGATTCCAAGTCAATTCTGCAATGCACTACTGTAAAAGGAATTCACTTAAATACATGTAAATATTTTTAATTCTTTCTTCACTTACATAAGAGAGAATAGTTAGTTTTCTATGGTTTGCGGCAAACTTCCACAACGTACCCGACGTCTGGGATGTTTTGTTTCCTTCTGCAGTTCCTCGGTTTCTCTGTGTGTACCTGTACCTCAGATCAAACAAACACACATGGGGGGACCACACCTTATGACTTTTTCAAAGCAGGCATAAAAAATGGGAGAGGAGTCAAGAAAGTACAAAGGAAAGAAGGAGGGGATGAATGATAAAAGAAAACACCTGTTTGGCAGAACGAGAGAGAGAGAGAGAGAGAGAGAGAGAGAGAGAGAGTGAGAAAGGGAGAGCGAGCGAGGGCTGCGGACCCTTCAGCGGATCGCATAGGACCCCATTGACTATTTTTTTAATCTCTCCCTCTGAACTGTCAGCCTCTCGTCCGTCCTCACCCCAGCCCCTGCGTTCGGCGTCGGCATTGGCAACCACACTGACAAGCCGTTCTTCATTTTTTATTATGTTCGTGTCTGGCCTGCACCGCCCTGTCAGGCGCAGCCCTCGTCAGCGGGATCAGAGAGACCTAACCAGGTGTCACCCAGACAGGGAGGGCGGGGGAGAGCCAGGTGTCCGCTATGGAGAGGCACTGTCATAAATAAAAAATGGTTGAATTAAAAGAACACAAGAAAAGAAGTAAAATATAAAAAATGCAAAAGAAGAAGAAGAATAAATATCATCATTTTGCGTTTGACATTTGGAAAATAATATCCTGATGGCGGTTGAAACATGTCAACGTACGTAGGAACCAGCGATACAAAAAGAAAAGACTAGAATCAGGGCGCCGTCTGGATTAATGGCTCTGCTTTTATCTCATAGATATGTTATTATCACCCGCTGCTGAGTGGGCAGGAACCTTCTAAGAACGGCTGGCGATGCGAAGGAAACCTGATAGTCATTAGCCCTATGTGTGTGTGTGTGTGTGTGTGTGTACAAACGCATTGCGCGTGCTTGTGATTTACCTCGTTTCCTCTCCCTGGCTAAACGTCTGCCCGCTGTGTGTGTGTGTGTGTGTGTGTGTGTGTGTGTGTGTGTGCGCCAACAGCCCTGGACAAGCTGAGCACCCAGCACCTGTACCACCCAACCCAAGTGGAGATAGTGCAGTCCAATGTGGTGTTTGACATCAGCAGCCTGATGCTCTACGGGACCCAGGCGGTGCCCGTGAGGCTCAAGATCCTGCTGGACCGCCTCTTCAGCGTGCTCAAGCAAGAGGAGGTTCTGCACATCCTGCATGGCTTGGGCTGGACCCTCCGGGACTACGTCAGGGGCTACATACTGCAGGTTGGTGCACGCACACGCGCACGCACGCGCATACGCACGCACACATAACATGCATGTTGAGCGTCACACAGTGCACATTTTTATTTAGCCTGAACTACTTACAGCAGTTACGTCAGTATTATACCGTGTGTATGTTACAGTGTACAAAATAGTTAATTTTGAATTATTTTGTACCTACATTATTTTAGCAATATTTTTTTTGCGTCAGTGTAGGCATAATAATGAAGTATGCTTTATTTATTTATGACACGTGCGTAGATAGACACACATGCGCATGTGCACACAACCCACACAGATTTTCTGTAATTTTTCTATGTGATAATCTTCAAAATGACATCACGAACTGTATCGCTCTAACTTGGCTGTTATTTTCACAAACATTGGTTAGGAGCACAATGGTGACTTCGAAACCCTCTGTTTTCTTGGGTTTCCTCCCCTGCTGATAGTACAACATCTCTTTGCTGTGTTTTCTCCCTGAAAATGGAAACGAGAAAAGAAAACAAAAACGTGGTGAAAAATGCCATGCCAGCAAACCATAAAACCGCTGTAGTGCGTTTCCTGCAACCCCTCCTTCTCCCATGTACAGTAATTGCAGTCAGACACATTTCTCAATCAAAGGTACGGAGGTTTCGGTCTCGAAACCCAAACCAAAGTGTTCCTGAATGAATTAGTTAAGAGCGAGCAAACATGTGCTTGTGGTTAGCAGTGTGTGTGTGCGTGCATGCCTGCCTGTCTGTGTGTGTGTGTGCCTACAGTATGTGTATGGTTCCAACAATGTAAGTGGAACAACATGGTAAAGACAGGCTGGTTTGAGGCCTTGTATGTAGAACCAGCTTCTGTTAGTAAACCACTCTCAGATTTGCACACAAACACAGAGATGGTAATCAGCCAGCACTAGTTAAAATGCTTTGCTCGCTAGTTTAATATTAGCATATATTATATTTTGTGAACTAGGTGCATTTTGTTATAACATTTCTAAATATTGCAAAAGTATTCTACGTTATTTATATTATATACATATTAGGGGTGTAACGGTACACAAAAGTCACGGTTCGGTTCATACCGAGGTACAGAAGTCACGGTTCGGTACATTT
>JAODUE010000001.1:1800008-1824878 GCA_027564755.1 Amblyopsis hoosieri
ACGCTATTATTTTATATAACTAAAACAAAAACACTATACATAAAATATCAAATATAAACCTCACAATAACACACACACACACACACACACAAACACACACACACACACACACACACACACACACACACACACACACACACACGCTCCTACCCCATGCTCGTCTACAACTGTGCTATAAATCGCAGTCGATTCGATTAGTGTGCCCGTAGCAACAACTAACACAGGGTCATGAATTTTTAACAAAAGTCTGGAGTTAAATCAGGTGGAGAGCTGAAGGCAGGGTGTCTCGGGGCTAGTTGGTTCACCCCCATCGTATTCCCTTACACCAGTCCAGTAAGCACCCTTCATTGCCAGTGATGAGCATAATGTTAACCAAGATGAGAACCTTTGCATACTGTAGATAAATTGAATAACCAGGGAGCCAACCTGAGTAGATCTGGCCCAAGTTCTAATGAGGAATATGAGTGAGCTTTACCGGATCCTCTCGTGTGTCCATGTCAGTTGTTTGACATGGCTGTGAGCGTTATGTGGAAAACAGGATTCACCGTGTCTGGCTTTTGTGAATCAATCCTCCCCAGGGTTTTAGGATAGTCCCCAATGTTCAGCCAGACTCTTGTAGTGTCAATTTATACCCACCGCTCAACAAATAGCAGCAAAAAGTGAAAACTTTAACAACAACTCTTATAAAATATAAATACGTAGAATTGTAAATAAACAGATTTCAACTCTGATTCTGATATTTAAAATATGTACATTCTATAGACACAATGAGAAAACATCCAATCTTCAGATCTCTGCCACATCCAATATTAGCATGCATGCACTGTATTATAAAATGTATGCAGGAAGATTTTGGAGTTTACCATGATCAGTGCTAATGTTAACCTCTATGGTTCTTACAAATGCCCTCCTCCCACATTTGGACTCATTGACTCCCCAGTGGCCCATCAATAGGAAGAGGTGGAGATAGTTGTTCACAGATGACCGTTGACCCACCACTGGGAGAGGCAATAGGAGACGGGGCCCGGTTTTGGGTGCTCTGGCCCTTAGATGTGATGGCTCCAGGCAGTGGGCTTTGTGTGAACCCATCTCCGCTATAGCACCCACTAGCCACTAGCACTTCTGCATTATTCATCCAGCCAGAGATGGGGCAGGGAGGGGAAGCACCGATACGGAGGACGAAACATCAGGTTTCAAGACCTTCTCAGATCACAAGGAGCTTCTGCTTAACCTCTCTTGATGTGGCCAACACACGGATACAGAAGCTTTTTTACAGAGATCTGGACCTGAAAGGCGAGCGTGGGGATCAATGGGAATTCCCATGAGGCTCGGCATGAATCAATGTGGTTCCCATGGTTTATTTGGCCATTGTCAGCGTCAGACCCCGCCTATATTGCAAGTGATACTACCTAATGATTGGTTGGTCACAATAGGGTACTCCCCTACTGTGAATGTACGTTCAGGATAGCTGACATCTCACGCAAGCTCTACACACCATGCTGTACCCCCACACCATTCATTAGCAGCTTTCACGTTTTCCTTATTTTTATATCTTTATGTGATTAAAGTATGCATTTAATCAGCCGTTAACATATTTGCAAAGTGCTATGACAATGCTACACACCCAGGCCATTAATACATTGCACTGCATGCCTGGCTAATTACATAATTGCCTTCTTTGTTTCAACTGACTGTGGTGCCCTTGCACGCGACAAACCGTAATTTGCTCACGCTACTCGTCAGCGATTTACAAGTCAGGTGAACCCCTCAGAGCCCACCGCATGACACATCCCCCATTTTCTGGGCTGGCAGTGAACAAAGAATGTACCACAGGAGTAGTGGGATGAATAAATACAACTGTCGCCAGATTAATTCCAAGTGACACCGAGGTGAGCGGATAAATAAACTAACAGCAGCAGGCTGTCCACCAGATAAAGTGTGTACCCCGTCATCTCTCTGCTGTAATTATTGGCTAATAGTCATTAACCTGGCAAACGGAGGTTCAGCCGTATTGTTTAAAGGACTCAGGGATGCATAATGACAGACTAATATGTCATAGCACTGGGGGGGAGGTGAGGTTGATGGTGTGGATTAATGAGATTTTACTGGAGGGAGTGTACAAGAGGAGGTGGGGCACGCCTGGAAAATGCAAGGGGAAAGGGGGCCATATTAAGCTAATTGGAAGATGAGTGCCTACTTGTAAAAGTGCTTCTAATGGCATATTTGTTACTCTCGCTGCGTCGCTAGGCTAATGCAGTGGAGTGGGATGTGAGAGTTAGCAGGGACCAGAGGGACCTATGTTTGTCTGCAAATATGTTGCAAACATCTTCTGCACATATTTATTCCTGTCCATGCACAATATCTTTCCTCAGTCTAACTTTACACATCTAGTATCACCTCTTAGGTTTGATAAACCTGATTCATTTCAGTGGTTATCACTGATGAGCATTTTTAATAATGTGCGTGTGTGTGTATATTAGTACGTTTCAGTGTTTCATCACCAGGACACATTAAAAGGATGCTAGATTTTATTCGTTTACGAACCGTCGTTTATTGAGAAACATCTAATGCAAACATTCACTTTCTAATAGGCTTAATTGTTTTTGTTTCAATTAAATAAAATGGAACTACAAAAACCCAAACGGCCACGCAGTATGAAAAAATAAGAGTGTTCATGCTAGAATGTAAAGTCATACCTCTGGGTAAAAACTCTAGTGCACACAAAATGAAAGTGTAAAATGTTTTTTTAATGTATATTTAACAACAAATACCCCAGTGACTATTGATATTTTGCCTCTGAAGAATCAATTTCTTCAGTATATCTGAGGACATGATGTGAAAACACTCACATCAGCCCCCTGCCTCCCCTCTCACCGTTTTATTTTCTATGTGCTTCTGTTTTTCTTCTTGTTACCCCAATTCTATTGCTCTCTCTCGCTCTCTCTCTCTCTCTCTCTTTAAACATTTATCTACAGTTTTCCCCTTACAGGCCCATTGTGCTTTGTGTTGTTGGTTTACACAGCTTTTTACTCACCAGAGTTGCTATTTATCTTTTATAGGTTCTAGCAGGCAACAAAGAATAAAATGTTACCATATTACTGTGACTAATTGTCATTGTGTGCTCTGTTCCCCTAATGTCTCTTATGTATAGTCCCAAAAGGTTTTATGTTATCCGTTGAATTTACACTCCTCTGTATTTCTATTTCTCTTTCTGTCCATTGCGTAGATATCCACAATATGTCATAGAATTTTCATAGTGATAGAAGTAATGAAGCACAATTATTTTTAAGAACCATGTTGTCAGTCATTCAGATGTGAAAAAATGGGTTCAGACAAAAGCACTATATTTTGAACCTCAACCACAAGAAGTTTTCCAGGCCTTGCCAAGATTATCTTCCCAGCATCGTTTGCTGTGTCTTAATTTTTGGCAATGTTCGTACTCACAAGGAATCAAGTCAATATATTTTTCACTCATTAATAGCACCATCTCCAAAATAATCAAGCCAAGAAAACTGCTCCTTTTGGAATAACATTTAAGTCTCCCGTCAGAGTGTTTCTGTTCTCTCAGGATGGAAACTTGTTTCCCGTGCTTACCGGGCTTCCAAAAAATACGATTGGGAAACACCAAGGCTGATATAAAATATTCACTGTCAATATTTGCTTCATTACATTTCCACCCTCTTCATAGCCCTATAAATGCAAGCACATGCATTTTCAGTACTTCATGAAAGAGTATTGTGTCGTTAATATTTAATCTGACACTAGACATGCATCCTGTAGGCCTCATTAACATGGAGCATGGGAAATACTGATCTGTGGCTTGCCTAATGAGTGGAACGCAAGCACAACACACCTCCAAGGCTTTTCCAACTATGACATTAAGCAGGAGATTTCCTATTTGACTGACCAGTGCTATTTTCTGATACAGAGCAGCCCAGTTTTCCCTTAATAATTACATTTCCTAAGAGATAAGAAATGCTTGTGATTAATAATTATGATTTATCTTAACATATTTTTTCCCTCTGGCTGACACCAGATCCAAATATAATGTAGTGACCGTGTACTTGAACAGTGGGCATCTCAGATAACGTTCACATCTTTCAGAAAGCTGTATTTATAAAACGTTTCACAACAAGTATATTAACATCCTAGCAATGTTGGAAAGACCCTTTAATAGCCCCACCACAGCAATCTAAATTTACTTTGTTTAGACTCAATTAAACTCTTGCCTGTTTTCATCAATGCTTGGTGGATAATGACCGCATTTGCATGGCTGATTAGTGGGTAAAAAGTATAGGGCTAACAGTGATTAGGAAACTGAGGCAGGGCAAAGAGGATTATTTTCAACAAAGCTCTATTATGTAGTTGTCGCTTGAGGGGCCCCTGAATTTCATGAACAGAATAGCTGACCCTCCTGCCCCCTACTCCTCTTCTCCATAGTCCAGTGATTATGCACAATCAATAATGTTTTTTTTGTGTGTTTGTCTTCTCTCTTGTTTCCTCTTGGGCTGCTAGGATGCTGCAGGCAAGGTGCTGGACCGCTGGACCATTATGTCCCGAGAAGAGGAGATCATCACCCTGCAGCAGTTCCTGCGCTTTGGTGAGACCAAGTCCATTGTGGAGCTAATGGCCATTCAAGAGAAGGAAGGTCAGGCAGTTACAGTTCCCTCCTCCAAGACAGACTCTGGGATTAGGACATTTATTGAGAGCAACAACAGGGCCCGTAGCCCAGGGCTCCTGACGCATATGGAGAACAGTAGCCCCTCTAGCATCCACCACTTTGAGAACATCCCTAACAGCCTAGCCTTCCTGTTGCCCTTCCAGTACATCAATCCAGTCTCTGCCCCCATGCTGGGCCTGCCCCCAAATGGCCTGCCCATGGAGCAGTCTGCCCTCCGGCTTCGTGAACCCAGCCTGCCCAACCAGAGTGAGCAGGTGGAAACAAGCGAATCCGAAGTGTCCCTTTCACCTTTTCGCACAGGCCAGAGCCCCAGCCGAGGAGCCCTAGGAGCCATGAATAACAACATCGAACCCAAGACTGAACCCAGCAACCGCGCTTCGCCCATATCCCCAACCCCTTGCCCTCAGCAGTCTCAGCAACAACAGCAGCAACAGCAGACGCAGCTTCAACAGCATCAACAGCAGCAACAACAGCAGGGCCAACAGCAGCCTCAGAATCAGCCTCAGCAGCCCAACAGCCTGAATGACCACCAGGTTCATCACCACTTTGTAAAGAACGAGCCATCCAAGTCCATGACGCACTCCTCCTTCTCGTCCAAGATGCATCGCATGCGCCGCATGGGCTCGACGTCGCGCAAGGGTCGCGTCTGTTGCAACTCCTGCGGCAAAACCTTCTACGACAAAGGCACGCTGAAGATCCACTACAATGCTGTGCACCTCAAGATCAAGCACCGATGCACCATTGAGGGCTGCAACATGGTCTTCAGCTCGCTGCGTAGTCGCAATCGGCACAGCGCCAACCCCAACCCACGCCTGCACATGCCCATGCTGCGCAACAACAGGGACAAGGACCTCATCCGGGCAAACTCAAGCACAGGTACCCCGGTCATCTCCAGCACCAAGAGCAGCGGTTTCACCCTCACCAGTCCCGGAAGGCCACCTCTGGGCTTCAGCACCCCACCCCTGGACACTATGCTGCAGTCACCCCTGCAGAGCCCGCTAATGTTCCCCTCCCTGAAGTCAGTGCAACCGGTGCAGCCAGTGCCGCCATTCTACCGCACGCTGTTGTCCCCTGCGGACCTCGTCAGTCCTCCGGTGTCACTGCCCACTAGCCCCATCCTGCCCGCTACCACAAACAGCACCTCCCTGATGGACCAACAGCAGCAACTCCTAGCTGCTGCGGCAGCAGCTGCGGCGGGCTGCCACAACAACAACAACAACAACAACCCTCACTTGTCAGACGCTGGACCCATGTCCCACCGTCTGTCTACACCCAGTGCCAACCACGACCACACCACTGGCACCAGTGACCCCGCACCCAAGAAGAAACCACGGAAATCCAGCATGCCTGTGAAGATTGAGAAGGAGGTGATCGACGTGGCGGACGAGTACGACGACGACAAGGACGAGGATGAGGACGACAACGTCCACCATCATCACCGCCACCACCACAACCACCGCTCGTCATCCCTCCTGCACAACCACGTCAAGATCAACGGCAACTGCAACAGCAACAACAACAACGTGAGCAGCGGGAACCACAGTGGCGGCAGCGGGCACCAGTCTCCCTCCCAGGACGAGATGAGCCCCGGTCTGGCCCTGCGAGGCATGATGAGGCACGGCGAAGACGAGTGCAGGGACAGGCCCGGCAGCGAGAGCAGGAGCGCCAACGACCTCCGCAGCTCCGCGGAGCTCCGCTGCATGGACAGCTTCACCTCCGAGGACCAGGACCACGAGAGGGACTTCGAGAACGAGTCCGAAACCTCCGAGTCCAAGATGTTCTACCGCGACGAGATGATGGAGGTGGAGGAGCAGCAGAAGCACAACCGGGGCGACGGAGGAGGCCTAGACAAAAAGCAGGAGGAGGAGGGCGGCGAGGAGGCTCACCTGAGGAAGGAGATGGACGATAAGAGACGCTCGTCGCCCTCCCCTCACCAGCCCCCTATCAAAATCAAGGAAGAGCTCAGCGATCCCACCTACGACATGTTCTGCATGAGCCAGTATGGCCTCTACAACGGGGGAATGGCGGCGGCCGCAGCAGCCGCGGCCAGCATGGCAGCCCTGCACGAGAGCTTCATCTCTTCCATGGCGTACGGTGCCAGCCCGCCCAAGTTCCCCCCGTCGCAGTCGCCCGAGGGAGATCTGTGCTCCAGCCCGGACCCCAAGATCTGCTATGTGTGTAAGAAGAGCTTCAAGAGCTCCTACAGCGTCAAGCTGCACTACAAGAACGTGCACCTCAAGGAGATGCACGTGTGCACTGTGGCTGGCTGCAACGCCGCCTTTCCCTCCCGACGGAGCCGAGACAGGTGAGCACACCTTTTCCTTTATATGTCAATGTGTCTCGTACAGGTAGGTTTCTAGGAAATAATGTTTTATAGTTGGTCAGTGCTTACAGTACTTACTGGTAAAATCATTTTAATCATTCAATAAACTAGGAAAATATAATAAAAAAGATTCTATGGAAAACTTTTTTTAATAAAAAAGTT
This sequence comes from Amblyopsis hoosieri, assembly GCA_027564755.1. Taxonomy (NCBI): domain Eukaryota; kingdom Metazoa; phylum Chordata; class Actinopteri; order Percopsiformes; family Amblyopsidae; genus Amblyopsis; species Amblyopsis hoosieri. The sequence goes on from JAODUE010000001.1 coordinate 1,807,175, forward strand.
TGTTGAAACTAAAATAAATTTTATAGGAAAGCATTATTATATTTTGCTAAATTTTAAACAGCATCAGGTCGCTCCTTTCTTCACTATTGTACGTGTCACCGAGCAACAAAGTCACAGTGATCATTTAATGCAGCAGGCTTTAATATACAGTAAGACATAATGACACTAAGTGTAGCCCAACTACAATGTGTACAGTATAACGGTAGATTAGTTTTATATGAACTCTAATTGCATTTAGTGACATCTATGCTGGTGCATAAAAAAATGTCAATTAAAAAAAACTGCAACCTGGCAATATCCTGTTCCATTTTTTGTAAATATGTATCACTGAACATCTGTGTAGCTAATGGAAAAATAAAAGATAGATTCAGTGACATCTGCTCCGTGTCAAGTCAAAGTTCAGAAGGATCGGGTGTCAGTACTTGCAAACACGAGTGTGGCCGTACCCATCCACCCTCAGGTGGCAATGTGTTGTTTTGCTGCTCTGCACTGCCTCACCTTGTCACCGGCAGGTGAGGCCGCATACATTAACATAGACAGCGGTCTGTCAAACCACTGCATTTATTAGCGCATACGGAGGTGAGGCTACCTACAGTATGCTCACCTAGGCTTGTTAGCACATATCCACCACACATGTGAACTCTCCGGAATATGAACTGTGGCAGCACTAGCAGCAGTTTAAAGGCATTACATGTGGATGCACACAGTATCATCTCCAGTGCTCTGGGCTACAGTAACAGACACTCTCTTAGGAATCATTCAGTTGTTTGTTAGCATCTAACCGGCCAAATTATTTTGTTACTGTAATAGAGCTATCGAGGATAACTGCTAGCTATTCTTTGGCTAAGGATTAGAATTATTTCAAATATATTACAAATGCGATATTTTCCATCCTCTCCATATATGTTTGTGTAGGGCTAACTGTAGGCTGCCCTGTGGCCGGGTCACGTGGAGAAACATGAGATAATGTAGGGCACCATCAAGAACTAGAACAAATAAATAACCAAACAAAAACAACAAAAACAAAATACACAGATTTAGGGGAAGAAGCACTTTTATTTGGATACAACTCTGCTTCTCTTCAAATTTGTTTTTAGAATAAGGAAACACGCTTGTCCCAGGAGCTTTTTTCCACATTGACCCCCCCCCCCCCCCTGCGCCCCTGTTCTTTTCCACACTAAGCCTTTATTAAGCCCTCTTATTCAGTGGCATCTGCTCCCACTACTGTTAGTTCATTAGCAGCGTGTAAACAGAGCAAGTGGCGCTGGGCCGCGATGAGGGAGGAGAGCGGGACAGGCGTTAGCGATAGCGAGGCTACGGTCGTGCTGCTCGTCTGACACAGCTGTGTCGACAGCAGGGGCATGACAGGAGTCATTATTAAAGCATGCGTTGCTGCGCTATGCACCCGTACTGCCGCCAACCACTTTGTTAGCTTGCATCTCTCTGACAAGACTTTAGGGACAGAGGAGGCCCGAGGCATAACAGGCCGGCTGCCCCATGGAGGCACACACACACACACACGCACGCCCACACACACGCGCAAGAGAATAATATCTGTTTTTATAAGCTTGTTTATTCCTCTCTTTACTGTGCTAAACATTGTTTGATGTAAACACTTTTCTCTGACGATCATGCTTATGGCTGAAGTTAGCACAAATATTATACTATACAGTATATAGTCCTAGAGCGTATGAACCAATGTGGATGATAGAAACAGCAGATATTTAGAGGTCTTAATGATGGTTTTGGGAAAAAGGTGTTGAGCCTTTTTGCTATTTAATAAATGAAGTGAGCAGGTGACTGATAATATGGGTTAAAGATTAAGCCTTTTTTTCTTGTCCCTGTAACTTCAGCCTGAACCTGAACTTGACCTATGCTCGTCGTGCAAGCCGACATGCTGGCTGACTTTGTTTCACACTTTGCCGTCTCCCTGTGATGCGCGTGTGACAGTTTGAGATGAGAAACACCAGCATATCAATTCCATGTAAAAACACAAGCGGTAGAACATATGGCAGTGGGAGATAAGTGCGTAGAAGGGAGGGACAATCGCTGCTGTGAACATAATGCATCTTTGAGGGCCCAGGAACACTATTGTTTCCATACTTATTCAGTGGGGGATACATTCCTGATAGCATGTGGGACATATTAGTCCGCTGCCGTTCCTCTGGTTCAAGTATGGAACAAAACAACAGACAGAAGGGCATTGCAGGGCTAAAGGAATTCTGGAGGTCTGGGGCGAGTCAGTACTGTGGCCAAGCGCTCATCAAATATGTCCCTGGATAATCCTGTAGCTGTGTGATGTATGTTTCACTCTAATTGTGTTGGTAACATACTGTATGTAGGGAAGAAACATGCTGTAGGGGGTTGGTAATTGTCACGTTTCAGAATGAAATAAACGTGACTTGTTTGCTGACCAGAAAGCATTATGTGGAAATGCATCAGGCCAAATAATGGTTTTCTAAATACATCTGTTAATAAAATAAAGAGGAAAAAAAAAACAACAGAATACCTTCATACCTTACCTACAGTACGCACATCCCATTAGTCCATAGACCCAATAAAACATCTCCCTTGTCAGACTGAAAAAGAGCAATTGAACGACAGTAAGAGTAGTCTTCAGAGTAGGACATGTTGTGTGTGATGATGCTAGAGTACAACACATCGGTAGTGTTACTTTAAGTCTTAGGTGTCTTTCCCTCTGTTCAGGAGGAAAGAGTAAATAACTAGTCACACACACACACACACACACATGCATGGATAATATGCCTTCGAGAAGGCCTTCAGTTTGTGTGTGTGTGTGTGTGCGTGTGTGTGTGTGTGTGTGTGTACAGTGGGGTGTTTTCCCCTAGCACCCTGCCAGCCTGCTACACAGAGGTAAATGATTGCATATTTATTGTGGGGAGCTAGTGGCGTCGGCTGTGAAGCAGTGTGATTAAGTGCTGGAAAGCCGTGTGCACCAGCAATCATGGCCATTATTAGCATCGTTAATCATATTTCTTAAATCAGTGACATGCCTTACTTATCCTCCTCTCACCCCACCTCAGCAGCTGAGTTCATTTTCAAGCCCTCCTTCGTTTTAATCTGCTCTTACTGCTGTACATGTCACCAAGCAGGTGCCTTCCTTTTTTCACATTCCCATGGTGCACTGGGGCAAAGCCCGCAGCCCCGGCAGCACGGCCAGTGCCGGCTGAGGGAGTGAAGGTTAATTATGTTGGAAAGTCTATTTACTCCTCTCTTCTCACTCTCTCTTTTCTCTCCTTTTCCCTCGCTCCCATCACGGCATGTGGCCTCTGCTTCACTCCTTCACAAGCCGCACTCTAACTATTATAAACAAAGGGAGCAGAGATTGCAGAGTGAATATGTTAGCAAAAGCCACTCTTACAGTTTGGCTAAAAAGTACATTATCTTGCTTTCTGGTTATTGGCACTGTCTTTGTGGCATATTTTGTTGAGGAAAATTAGAACAATTATTCATGTTAGATAAATAACATATCAAGGCCAATATAACATTTTTGATAGGCCAATAGAAGTCTCTGTAGAGTATGCAAAGCAACACATTTATTATTAGGTCATAACTTTGACATTTCCTAAGGTATTTTCCATACATATTTGTAGTTTGGTAGATTAGAAACAATTTCATAATAGAGTACAGTAACAATGCAAAAGAATGGTGAGTGGTGACAGAGAATAACAATTGTTAGTAAAACACTGTATTCCCACCACCATCCCAAGCATAACACATCCCAAATGACAGGGAAACCAAAGAACCACTGCAGTCAATTTAATACCACATTTAGACATTATGACTCATTTAGTAAACTCATGCACGTGCGCACACACACAAACACACACACACACACACACACACACACACACACACACACACGGACACACACACATGCACTAAACAGGAGGCCAAGGGCCATCAGATGAGCCCAAACATGATTAACGCAGGTTGGGACAGGAACACTCTCTCAACCTCCTCTGCACAGTCACAAATCTGCTCTCTGGAGACCTCCCCCATATTTTGGGTAAAGATGAGCCCATCAAATTGGCTTGTCAGCCACATTACTGGCCAAAAGGGAGGTATAGAATAGGGGAGGGGGCATAAATAAATAACGTGTGAATTATAGCAGAGATGCAAAATGAGATTATTGTTGGGATATCTATACTTTTGTGTTTACACTGCTCACCTTTAAAATGGCAATGATAATATTTATACAAGTGGCAGAACAGTTTATTTCATAGTTCTCTATTAAATTATTTTTTTATTTATTATATGCAGTAATTACAGTACATATTGATCACCTTTTTGTGTATGTAAAAATACAAAAATTGTAAATTGTTTATTAACGTGATATTTTATACACAGTACTAATATTTTGTATGCATTTTTTGAGCCCTGTTTTGGAAACAGGCTTCAGGCTAATACTGTAGCTATAAAACAAGCTACTTACTGCATGGCATTTAGCATGTTTGACGTTTTAACATCTTAAGACTTGAGTTAGCCACGGCAACCTAGAGCTTATTAGCAGTGAGAAGGTTTTAGACACGGAGACTTGTATCAAAGGACCCGCCTACCTGAGCATCACCAACAGCATCCTTGAAGCCCCCTACCCGCCCCGCCGCCCTAAACCTCGTGCCTTCATCAAAGCCAGGCTGGTATAGCAACCAACCCAATGTATGACAGGAAAATTGTGCATACCTCCCACTCATGTATTTGTTATTGATTATAGGATTGTTTAAATTGTCAAGAGCAATTCTGGCTCCCCTCGGTCAAGCATCCACATGTGTATCAGACTAGACAGGGATACGGCACAGTCAATCACACACACTGAATCACCACTCCCATATTTGAGCCATAAGCTAACTCCATATGGGTGCAACTACACTATCAAAGGATAGAAGGAAGAACAAAGGATTTATATAGTCTTTTTGATCGAAGTCCCACTGTATGGAAGTAGTATATTTTTCACACACACACACGCACACACACGCACACACACGCACTCAAATACCCGGGGTGACAGCCATGGTCGATCGATTTGTCACGCTCTCTCTCCTCAATGCTGACGATGCTTGAGTGGACGGGCTCCTGGTTGCCTGCTTCACAGAAAAGGGTCCCTCAAATGAATGTATTTTTACCTCTTGCAGGAGAATGTCGGATAGGGAGGTAAATAATTAAAGGAAAGGGACCCTTTTTGACTGCATCAACCCTGCCACTGCTGGTAAGCTCTACTATCCATTGTGACTCCATTTTTGCCCGTCCTGCCAAGGTTGATCCTTTTCCTTTTCTAGTTTTTTATTTATTTATACAAAATTTTGCTTTTTTTTTTTTTTTTTTTTTTTTACACACGCGTGCACTTCCTGCATGGAAACCCCTCACATTAAAAAGCACTGTGTGTTTGCTCATTTCGTATTTTGATTTTAAGTCCTGGACTGATTTGAGAGCAGTGGGCCTTGTCTATGAATATGTGACATTTGTTATCCGTTGCTAAATTTTCCTGTCTGTGTTCTACCAGTTTATTGTGACATGTGTGATGTGGATTCTATTTTTTTTCTATATTCGAACTGACAACTGTGTAATGGGAGTGAAAAACTGTCGAATTTGACCAGTCACGTTCATTTCACCTTGCATTCTTTAGCATGGCTTTGTACGCTTACTGAAATCCTCACCAATAGCATTTTGCTTTAGCATGGCACTTATTACACGCTTGCAGATACTTCTCTTTCATCAGCTGTAGCACATGCGTGATAAGGCTTGCCTTGTGTGAAATGTGTATCTTTTTTGAGGCCAGTTCTACGAGAATGACACATTACTGGGGTGTTTGATCAATCCACCACCAAGAGTAAACAAATGTCAAGGCCCTGTGCTAATACGCTATCCAGTTCCCCTCCATTATCACATTACCACAGCTGAAATCAGTTGATAAACTCCAATTCAATATGGCTGAGTGTTTAATTGAGTCAGAGTCTATTGGATTTGAGGGCTGTGCAGTGCAGACATGCTGACAGTAGTAAACACACTCGCAGGATGTTAGGACGTGCTTCACTCTGGTGTAGGGTCCGCAGGTCGTTCCTCTACAAACAGTAAATTCACAAGTTATTCTTATATCTGTATGAGGACCATTACAGCACGTGAACTATGTAAGTTAGAGAGTTTCTTTATTTTTATTTTATTTTTTGGTAGGCATAAATTAAATAAAATGTGTGCCATGTTTATTAGCCAGGTGCAGACCACTGCTAATCAAATGACAGCATGCTGATGCGCAACCTTTCCTCCTTCTCACGGCAGGCATAGCTCCAACATCAACCTGCACCGTAAACTGCTGACCAAAGAGCTGGACGACATTGTTCTGGACCCCCAACTCACCCCGCTGCCCAGGGACCTGCGGGCCGAGTTCCTGGCCAAGATCTACGCCGGGCACCACTTTGGCCTGGATGCCATGGCCGGGATGGGTTTCGGAGGCGCCGGCCTTGTCCATGCCGGGCTGAGCCGCGACGCCAGCTCCCACGCCAACAGTGATTACCCCCGCCACCCCCTCAACCGCCAAGACCTCCACAAGCACCACAGCAACGGCTTCTACCGCCGCCAGCCAGACGACTACGTTGTGCTGGACCTGAGCACCACCTCCAGCGTCCAATCCAGCGACAGCGTGCGCTCGTCGCACGAGTCCGACGAGGGCAGCGACGAGGGCATCCTATTGGACGACCTAGAGGATGAGGAAGGGGTGGAGGGAATGGAGGAGGAGGACGAAGAGGAGGAAGGAGAGGGAAACAGCGACGGGGAGGACTTCTCCCAGCGGGCCGAGAGGCGTCGGGGCGAGAGGGGCGACCTCAGAGCGGGGGAGGGGCGGGGCGAGGGGATGGAGTCGTCCTCCTCGCCACTTCTCCTGTCGCCCACCGGGGGCAGCAACGGCGTCAGCGGCGGGATCCTCTGCAACATCTGCCACAAAATGTACAGCAACAAAGGGACCCTGCGCGTGCACTACAAGACTGTGCACCTGCGCGAGATGCACAAATGCAAAGTCGCCGGCTGCAACATGGTGTTCAGTTCGGTACGCAGCCGCAACCGACACTCTCAGAACCCCAACCTCCATAAAAACATGCCTTTCTCCACTATAATAGACTAGCGCTGCACCTTCCATCCTCTCCCTAACCTCCTGCGCCTCCTCAGGTCGGCCATTACACCGCCCTAGGGATGCTTTTCATCTGTAAGTCACCGTCCCGCATTTATGTGTCTTCTGTATAAAATCCAATGACTCTATACATAATTGACGGTTGTGACATTTGACCGTTTCCTGCTTTGGAGGAACAGGTCGAGACACTTCAGCGCGGCGTTCGCTTCATTCCAAATCGGTTCCATCCCGCCCTCGCCAAACAATTACTCCCTCCTTTTTGTTCAGAACCTCTTTCATACTTTGCTTTTATGTCCCTGTCCAAAGAATCTATTCAGACTCTTATTTGTGATTTTGCCTGCAGAAATGATAGTATTGAGAAAAAAAAGGAAAATCTTCATGTTGTATTTGTGTAATAATAGCTTTTAAAGGAACCCCTTACAAGAGCATGACAGCTTAATTTGTACATAATGTCCTAAGAGGCTTTTGGTGTAATAGAGTTGTATCAATGGTTGTTTGTTTCTTTTAATTTCCCTCTCTCTCTTTATGATTATTTTTATGTTACAGTACAGTACAATACTTCCAGCTATAGGCAAGAAAGAGGTAGCAACTTACTAGCTTGAATCATTTATTTTAGCTTCAAAGACACATTTTAATTGAGATCTAGGGAAAAAAATAACTTGTTTTATCTACATGTTAGATATTCAGAGGTGGCCGGCATGCATTTTTAAGGCTCCTACACTGATATACATTCTTATTTGTTCTTCTGTCAAATGTTATTTTATTTGAGTTTTTTTGTCCGTTCATTAGCTTCAGCCAATTTGTTTTTTTGCACTTTGCATCTATACAAGGGGATGTGTAATATTATTACGAGGACTTTTGCAATGGTGAGGGTTGGTGTTGTTCGGGGTCCTTGACGTTCTGCAGTGCGGGATATCGCAGTATCCTCAGCGTCCTTGTGCCACATTTATTTTTTGCACGGGCTCAAATGTAAACATTATTTTCACCTAGTTTCACTCAAACCTGTAGTCTGTATTTCTGCCAATTAAGTGTTTTTCATCAGATTACATCCAGTGGGTAATGGAATATAAACTGCTGTTTTATGCAGACGTTTAAAATATTGAAGGTTCTGTCTCTTTTATTGTTCTTTGCTTTACAAAGTTGTTTGCATCACAACACAGTTTTTAGGTAACTCTACTGCATGTAGTTACTGTATTTGTGACATAGTCACATAAGGTCATCAATGCGAGAGTTGATGCTTATTCTCTGACATGCTGTAAGACAAAAAAAGATATATCATTGTAATGAAATGGGACTTCCTTGACAATTTGAAAAAAAAGATTGAATGGAGAACAAAAAAGAAAAAGTTCCTCAACTGTGACCAAATCTCAACGTGTTTTCTTAAGAAACACTCAGTATAAAGTATGACTGTAATAATACCCCATTGGATTAATATAATGCACTTGAGTCTTAAATCGTTTGCTGTGACATTTTACGTATCCATTTCCATTGCTGGGGTTTCAGCTATAAACATACGCTGTGTTTAAAGCGTTTTGCCATTTCCTTTGGCTGTTAGTTACAGTAATAAGTATCCATCCAACTATCTTAAGGTACAAATATTTCCAGTAACCGGGCAAGGTAGCCAAGGGGTAAGGGGTATTTATTGGTGGATGAGTTAATCATGCAGATGTTTTTGTCCAATATATGAATACAGTACTGTTTGTTAAAAGAAAACAAGAAACAGCTTGTTCCTTTTTGACTTGTTTATCAATGTGTTAGCAATGTCACGTGTTACTATACCAAGAGAGCTTCTCTCACAGAACCGGTGCTTACGATATGAGTGGGTGCGTGAGATACGCAGTGCTTTGCGCTATGCTGTACAGTATTTAAAAGTTCTTACATCCATGACAGTGTTCAATTCCATTTTCGTGGTTTATGTCAAAACCATTTTGCCATGACTCAGACCCCTCATCCGTCGCTTTTTTAAGACCCCACCTACACGATGCATGCAGCTTCAAGTCACGTCAATTTTCTGGACACAGAGAAATCGAGAGTGGGAGAACGAGAGAAGTAGAGGGAGGGAGGGAGAGAGAAAGAGAGAGAGACTTGATAGAAAGGTTGCGGGGGTGGAAGGCTGACTAGAGAGGAGAGGATGACAGGAAGGATCATTAAAAATGTGCTGCTCCTCTGTTACCTGGAGGCATGGCAGCCCCTCCGCTTCTCATCTGTCTAATAACTCACTTGTCACCTCGCTGTGCCGCCAGGCACCCGGGCTGCTGACGAGACAGTGACACTGACGGAAAGGAGCCAAGAGAGAGAGAGAAAGGGAGAGAGAGAGAGAGAGATTGTTTTAAATGGCTCTCGTCCACTTTGTTCAATCCACTTCAATTAAATTGAACTCAGTTGAATTCCGCGCAAAGCTCCCCTCCTGCCTTGCCTTACACACCACCACCATTGTCCGGATCTCTCCACACCCCACACCCCACACTAATAGTACATGCTTACGTTCACCAAACGGCCACGGCATAGGAAAGAGGGATGAGCAAATTGCCTGTTTATCCCAATTGGAGGGAAAATTGGGCACAGGAACCTCTTGCTTTCTTCCGTGGAGTGGGTTTCACTGAGGCGCTCGCTGCCTGGTCCGCTCCACTCCATCCCCCTAGCTCTGGCGAGGGGGGGAGATGACAGAGCAATGCCAGGAACCCTGCTGACAGCTGTCTCTCTCATATACACCTTACAGGCCACGAGGATGACCTCTGATGATGGAGGAAAGCAGAATGCAGTCTCGCCACAGGAAATTAAGTTCCCTGTCTAGCGTCAATATTATTGTCCCCGCCTCTGCCGGCTAGGCTAACATTTTGTTAGCATCCAGTCAGTCGAGCTACAGTAGCTAGTAGCAACATAAAAATAATCTTTTCAAGTGGGTTTCTTCTTTTTTCTTCTTTTTTCATTGGCAGGTTGCATAACCAAGTCAAGGACTGTTTACAAAACAAATCACACTTAGGTGGATTCATTTGACATATGAAAAGCCAATCTTAAAAAAAAAAAAACGCTTGTGGTTCGGCCAATGCCATCCACTTAGTCACCCTACAGCACTTTGATCACATAGAAAATAATAGATTCAACGTTGTTTTCCAGACTCGAGCACATCCCTCGTGGCCTGTTCAGAAGCTGCTGCTGCTGCAGCCCACATCGTCGTTCATCTGTGCACGTTTACATGTGCCAGACTGACAATGTAGGGGTGTTCACCATTACAACAGCGTCCTCCCCACTTCCCCACTCTCTCCCTCCCTTCCTCCCTTCCTCTCTCTCTCTCTCTCCCTCTGCTGCACGGCCCTGGGTGCACAGCCACAGAGCCCTGATCTCTAAGAGGCGGTAAATGAGCTGAGAAATCTGCCCCGCCATGCAGAAGACGGTCCATCACAGCCAGAGAGATGGGAGGAAGGAAGGGAGGGGGGGGGGAGAGAGAAATGCAGGGGAGACTGTTCTAAGAAAGTGGTCTGGATAGATCCTTGTGGCGCTCACTTAACAAGGCAGGGACGAGAGACAGCAACACAGGGAGAGAGGGCCAGCACTCTGATGGAGGCCACACCAGATGCCTCTTGATTGCCACTCTTTCACATTCTCAGTCTTTCTCCCCGAACTCGGCTTCCTCGATTGTCAATTGTCTCTTCTCCCCAGAGAGAGAGAGAGAGAGAGAGATTGGGGACCCACACCCTCCTACCACAATCTAATATTCTCCTTGCCTGCCTCTCAATCCACATGGGTCCAGGTGCACACCAGCAACTGGTGACCAAGCTACTGGGAGCATTCCAGTCTGACGAGTGTACCAGCGCACCCCTGAGAGGCCAGCCAGCCAGAGTAGACCTTTAATATTTGATCAGAGGGGCGCCGAGCATTAGTTACAGTGTTCTGATGCTCTATAGCGCAGAACAGAGGTGGCTGTCACTGACCCATTGACTATTGTCGAGCTTTGTCTGTTATGTTGAAGTCGCTGGGGTGTGTGTGGGGGGGGGAGACACACTGCATGCAAGCTGTTTGGTGGCTGCGTAAGAATGTATGGCAACGCGAGTTTGTATAGATGCATCAGACTTAGGTGTGGTGTGAAACCTTGACCCTCAAAGTTGAACTGGAAACCACGACATGCCATTGATCCTGAAAAAGAAATTACTGCAGAGTTGCAATGCTGAAAATGTCATGTTTTCATTCATGCCAATATCATATTTTTATAGTCTTACCATAAAGTATAAATAAGCTTGAAGTCTTTGTGAATTTAGTTTCTTTTCCAATTGTGTTTCCGTGTACCCGATACATTTGTGTTTGTGTTATGAAAATGCCCATTTAACCACGTTGACAAATGAGCAGCCCTTTGTCTTCTAGCTAGCATGGCAACATAGTCGCACTGCAGACAACAAATAGAGCAGAGGAGCTTGCATCACTTTGATTTCATAATAGTGAACTGGTAGCCTCGTGAATACTGTATGTAACCAAAACAGGTGTTTCCCATTTGCAGACTGGAGGAAAAAGTGGTCCTCTTCTTTTATTGATTTGTCTTATTTCTCTGTTCTTTGCTTTCCTTGTATTTGTTTCTGTATCATAAGTGTCTATGGTTTTTGCATAAAATGCATAAGGGTTTTTGGGATGTAAATGGAATTTTATTCATATTTTGTCCAAATACCTCTTGTAATTTGTATCAGAATTCTTGTACAATTTTTATATTAAAGATTTATCAGTCACTGGCAAATTGACTTTACATAGTGTTTCTTAATTTATGAGGGTTTGTCAAATGTCAAAAAGATGTGCCATGCAGAACAAGGTTGTTCAAATTTGACGTTTTACAGTACACAAAGTTATCTTCCCCTGTTATTTAGAATACTGTAGCATATCCCATTCCACCTTTTAAATATTTCTTATCTCAATATTCAGAATACGTTTTGCAATATTTTAAACATTGAGATTTGAATTTCAGAATAATTGACATACAAATTGTAGAATAGAAGATTAGGGACAATATGCCAATCAAGCCACTTTAACAAGACAGTGGGTTTTACTCGACTGTTTTAATTAGCTTGTGATAAAAATCATTGGGGAAAAGGCTATCTTGACCAATTAGTGGAAGTTTAGATTAATAGAGCCACTGAAAGATGCACTGGCATGGGCAATAGCAGTTGCTGCTGCTAGCAAATTAGTGTGAGAGGTCTTCAGAGAAGGAAACAATCTGACCACATATCTGCATGCGCTCATATAATGGGATTAACTCAAACAAGCTTTTAAAATAATGAAATCATATTGTTTAATAGAGGACATTTTGCAATCTACTTCACGTTTCTTAAAACCAACCTTACATGTAAATGCCTACTAAATTTTGAGCATAGTATCCAGCACCAGATAACGTAATATCCGTACAACAAATGTCATGGGCGTAGATTCTGTTTGAATATTGGGTATTGCTTTAGGCATAGGCCTCAACACAAATAGGCATGATTTAGCCTACTCTTCTGTTCTCTTTTCTATGGGGGAAGTACATGATATATATATACATTTGAATGTATTAACCCCTGGACTTTAATAGCTCATGCTCATGTTCAGACTTTCTGCATATTCAAAACTGTGTTTTGGGATGATCTACTGTAGGCTAAACTAAGAGCTGACGTATTAGTCTAAGTCAAGTGTGACTATATTAGTCACATTTTGGCCATAGCTAAACTACTGGGGAACAAGACTTTGTTAAAGTCAAAATCACTGTCGGCTTGGTCAATTGCACTCAATCAGCATCTAACCCCCCCCTCCCCTAGGGTTAGGGTTAACGCTATACACTGAGAACTCCTCTCTCTATAATACATATCTATAATTGCAAGTGGACACGGGCCATGCCAAAATATCTGAACAAACAAAGAGGGTGACATGAAAATCGCCACCCTCCACGGACAAATGAGGGATCATCTTGACAAAGGGACCGGCGCTGACATCATTCGCTGTGATGGAAGGTCAGATTACAAATTGATATGAGCTCCATTGGGGATGTCATGTTTACTCTGGTAACCAACAGGAACATAATGCCTTCTCTATCCTCTCTGTGAGCATGTAGGAATGACAAAGAGCTTATTGACCTTGAATTAGATGCCATTTTTCTCTTTGTCACATGCCAGTTGCATTTCCTCTATTGCTGCGGATAAAGCCACAAAACACACACACACACACACACACACACAAACCGCATTTCAAAATAACTGAGCAAGCTAGTATTGATTATTTGAAGGGGTAGTAAGAGATACCCCCTCCTCCCCATTGTATGCAGATACCCCCCACCCTCCTTACACCAGGAGTTGGTAGGTTATACTGCAGACCACGTCACTAAGCATGTTCCTTACAGTGGTAGAGCATCGATTAACCTGACAAACACACCGGCCCTTGACTGACCTTTGAGAGAAAGAGCCCTGGCCTCCAAGAGATCACAGACAGACAAGCAGACAGACAGACAGATGAGGAGTCTGAACTTAAACGGGGCTGTGTAGGGGGTTGGATGTAGTGGAAAGGTTGACAGTGTAAGGATGTCCATCTATCCGTCTGATTGTCTGACAGCCTCTTTCTTAGATAAATGTTGCAATGCATTCAGTGGATCTTAACTTTAATTTTTCTTCATCATTATCCGTGTATTTATGATTATTTAACTACGCAGTTTAATTAAAAAAAGACACATTGTTTACATTGTGTAGAATGTACATAATATTTTACCTTTGAACTCTATTGATAAAAATTGCTGTACCATTACAGTAAATAGTCAAATTCCTTTCTAGGAATATGTCTTTATCTGCAAATATTCTATAATGTCATTATATTATGGTCAAATAATAATAATTATCTCCCCATTCTGGTCACTACTAGTGCTATCTTTTCTTTGTTTATCACCTGATGTGTTTCTGAGGGTCAATGAAATGCAATGTAGCTTATTGACGTGTATAATTGAGAGAGAGAAAGAAATCCAGTAAGAATGGGGGGTCAATACAAGTGCAAAGAAGTGCAGGTTTGTTTTCCAGCAGAATCTTAAAAACACTGTCCAAACTGACATGTTTGAACTGCCAAGGGGAAGACCTAAAGACCATTAAAGGTAGTTTTAGGTTTAAGAATATCTGGTAAGGAAGCAGTCATGATATGTCAAGAGGTCATGAACTTCTTTTTGGTTTAGGGTAAACAGTACATTTTGTAGTTGCATTAGCGTTCAAACTAAATGTTTGTTATAATTAGCTAGTGATTGCGCAGCATGGCAGTTTTCAATGGTAGTCATTAATTCAAACTACTCTACGTAAATAAAGTAAGTAGGGCTTGTTCTAGACTAGTCTTTGCTACAAAATGTTTCAAACAATATTTTGTTTCACTCGCATGGATTAATTACCTGATTTGCACAAAGCAGGATGACTCTTTCTGATTAGATTCTAATTCATTTTTATGTGTCTGTTTGGCCTTTCATTGCTTGTAAGATGACAAATGCATGAGGAAGCCCTATTAAAAAAACTGTACACATTCAAAACCACCCAGAACTGCATTGCAAGCATCAATGTTGATTGAGGGCTCTAACTAACTGTTCATTATTGCACAATTAGGAAGATAATTTACAGAAGTTAGTAGAAAAGCCCAGAAGACAATAAAAACAATAAAAGACTGTCCCCATGTAGTGTTGATGGGTGCGACACATATATACGTTATGGGGACATTACAAAGGCGGCAATACTGTACATCTTAGCACTGAGGATGGGTGAAGGGACAAAACAGGAGGGTAACTCCTGATTCCTTATAAAAACTAATCTGTGGCAACGCGAGCCTTGGCCAGGATGGGCCACGTCCATGTATTAGACTTTTTACTGGGCCGTATTGATTCGGTTCTACACCAGTGAGGCCTGCATTGCTGGCTAATGCTATTGACCAGCCATCAGTCTTGTCCAGAAGTGTGGAGGCATGCAGCTCCTTTTGTGAGGCCAACCAAGGCAGGAGAAAGGCAGTGGGATGGAGGAGTTGTGGGGGGGGCCTCGGTGGACAGTGATGGAGAGCAGGGAGGAGGGCAAAGATGCAAGCACAGCAGACAGACCCAGACCCCTGTCCATGGTTTGGGAACACTAAATTAGAAAAAAGACAAAAGGGATGAGAGAGGGAGAAACTGTAAACAGCCACATCGATCCAACTAGCGTTGGGCAAATCAAACCATTACAGCCCCGAGCACTGAACGTCTGAATGTGCGCTCGCTGCCTGGCGCAGAGAAACCGTTGCATCGGTGCACACTGCAGCTCCTTTGAAAAGCCTCCTTCTCCAGCACGTTCTCCTGCAATCACGAGGTGAAACACGCTGCAGTAACAGGCCAGGAGGGGTTAACTCAGACGAGGGCGATAGAGAGGATGAAAAAAGCCCTCTGGCAACCCGGGGACGGAGGGAACGCTGAACTCATCACAAACCCCTCTCCTGGCGTCTGCCTGCACGTAATGACCCCAACAAGACGGGAATCCCTTTTAATTAAAGTGAAGGGAGATCAGTTAAGCAGATGGGTGCCGACAAATATGAGGGGAAATAGAGTGTTAAATGGTCTGTGCACTTATCGCCGGCTATTTTCCACGCTCAGCCGCAAACTGATAAACAGGACAGTGCCTTGTTAATCAACCTTGGAACCTTTAAAGCCAGAGATAAGAGAATCATTTGGGATCTTTGTAAATTAGCTTGAGATGTGGCTAAGAATGTGGCCCCTTGCGTACGCAGGGCCAGATTGAGAGAGTAGAGAAATTCTATCAGTGTAATAGCCTTGGTGCATGCTGGAGAAATTTGCAGAGGATGTACTAAAAACAACAACAACAACATATTTTTGTACAGTTTTTTATAGATGTTTTTTATTCCCCTTGCAGTTTTACCCTATTGCCACTGCCCTGCTGTGTTCTTATCAGTGGCACAAGAGTCACCCACCTTGGAAATAATCAGAGAGGCGGGGAATTGGCAGCCGAAGCAAGTGGCCCGGACGGGAAGGTTAACAGGGCTTTCACCCCTTTCAATCAGGCACAGGTGGGGGTGGACCATGTTCACCTTGCAGACGCGAGGTGAAACGGCTAAGCTTAGAAAAAGATGTCTTTTCACGCCTTCTTGAAAACATATAATTTGTCTATGACATTACAGAAAAGTGGATTTATCTATAGCTTGCAGAAATATATGTTTAGTTATAAATTGATTATACTATTTTTTACTTTTCTGAAGTAGTTAACATTTATATTAATTAAGCCATTAAAAACAGTGTGTGGTTAAAAAAAAGATTCTGTCAATTGCAGAATCATTGTCAGAAGTGATTATTTATTGAGTATTGACAATAACAATTTGACCTAAATGTAGACACAAATTAAAATAACTTTTTAGTACAATATGGTTCATAGAGAAAACATACACTATATCTTCCTTGTAACAGGTATTACTACAACAAAAATAGTACACTGTAATATCGACACTATTGCTCATTACCAACCATATTTGTCCTCAGTTTTCTGCAATGAAACAAATGTTGCCAATTTGTTTTCTTCATATATTTTACCTTTTCCTTAAATGAAAAGCAGATTCGCTGACCTCAGCCCTACCTCTTTTTTTTTTGTCAGTCATGCAAAGCAAAACCATACTTCCACACCGCCTTCTTCGGAACATTTCTGTTTTACCGGTTAGCTCCACTGTTGTTCTAAGCTATTCTGTTGTTTCCTGCCTGGCCATTTTGGAAAAGGGACACCGGATTCAACATAATTACGCTGAGAAATGCAGACATTTATCAGTGCTTGTGGTTTGGGGCCACTGTGGAGCTGGCAGGTTCTGGTCGAAGCCCCCAGGCCCGGGCCTGAAGACTCAAGAGTGTTGCCATATGTTGGACCTTACCGGTGCCAGCGGCAAATACGCTGAACAACAGTGCTTGAACCAAGAAGTCCGTGCCTTGGCAGAGGGTATGCACATGGGATACTCACAGTAGTGAAACAGAAAATACTGTGTATGTGTGTGTACATATGTGAATGATTCTCCTTACCTGCTTCTCTACTAAAAGATAACTGATGACATATCACCCCACCCATGTTTTTTCAGTTGTGCTTGCAAGACAAGTACAGCGCACACACACACACACACACACACACACACACATATACACACACACAGAGGCAGGCAGACAGACAGACAGACAGACAGAGACACACACACATGTCAGTCTAGATATCCGTGGAGAACATCCCAGCCAGCGATAGCTCCCACCTGGTTATGCTTCTTCTCCGTCTCCCCATCTTTCTCGTGTTTCTCTGATTCCCACACCGGCAGCATCTGGAACCTATTGGCGGCAGAGTCGCACCGAGCCATAAAGCCCTCAAAGGCCCACAAACGCACTAGGGGTGGAACGTCAAACAATGTTGGCCCAGCGAGCTGCCAACAGACACAATGCATATTGAACCTGAACAAACCCAACTGCTTCTCTCTCGCTCGCTCGCTCTCTCTCTCTCTCTCTCTCTCTCTCTCTCTCTCTCTCTCTCTCTCTCTCTCGCTGGCTCGGTGGCAAACAGACACACACACAATGGAACGAGGCTGGGAAGAGTG
>JAODUE010000001.1:1824978-1847543 GCA_027564755.1 Amblyopsis hoosieri
GGGAAACAGGCCTGAAACACAAGGTAAACACAGGGCAGGGAGTGACAGGGAAACAGGCCTGAAACACAAGGTAAACAGGGCAGGGAGTGACGGGGGAAACAGGCCTGAAACACAAGGAAAACACAGGGCAGGGAGTGACGGGGAAACAGGCCTGAAACACAAGGTAAACACATGAAGTGACGAGACTAGCACAGGACGGGGATCACGAGACATTACAACATTATTATTTAATTAGCAGTATTGTGCTTTTGAATTCATATTAATTATATCATATTAACAGAGACATGGTTTCATTCTAAAACAAAATTTTTAACAACATATCACAAAAATGGTTTAATTAGTCATTAGTTTAAATATTTAGATAGGGTATATGTTCAACAGTTCTTCATAGATAATTTGAGATGTAAGATGTCTGGACCACCATTAGAATGACTGTACTGTATTAAATAGCTCTTAATGTGCTTCAATGCAGGGTTTATGAGAAAAGAGGCCAACATGTAAAACATGCTCTGCTCTATTTTTCCTCACTGAATGATTTCTCTACTGACATTTTAACTGACTTCATAAATGCCAGCTTCCTCCTTCAACATGACCATATTCCACAGCCCTTTTAGCATGTGCTTATGATGGTGTTGTTGATGCAAAACACAGTGCACAGTGTGGGGTTCACCTGTCATTCTTATAGTGCTGATCTGTTCCTTTCCCTTTACGTACGTACTACAGAAGGTATTGACCGGCTAATTTTGTCTGCTGAGCATGGGAGACACTGCAGCACTGCCATGAAAGCTTTATCTGTTAGTGACAGCCTCGTTCCATCCGTGTGTGTTGGGGGAGTTGTTGGGTGTTCGGGGCTAACGTGTCTGCATACTGTACGTGCGTGTGGGTTGTGTGTCAGTGTGTTGGGTGGCATGGGTGGGGGCAGGACTCATTCTCAGTTGCATTAGCACCAGAGCAGGACTGGGACACATCAACATCTTAATCAATATGCGAGAGTCAATTACTGAGGAAGCGCGTGCTTAAGCAAGATCTGATTATTGGGTTCATGTTCAGTCCACCAAATGGACCGAATCAATGCGATGTGATATGTGCTATATATCTCTCCCCCTTCCCCCCAAACACACACACACACACACACACACCCTTTCTTTCCATCTTCACCTCCTGTCACCTCTCCCCCATGACCACCCCCCCCTCCATCCTCCACCACTCTGATACTGAGGGACACTTGAGTAGGGATGCAGAGGCAAAGGGACAAAGAAACAGGATTCGTGCTCCGATGACATCACAGCAAATAGAATTGAACTCAATCCGACGTTTATATGCAAGTGACGAGGGAACTTCATAAGCTCTAAATGCAATCATTTTATTTAATAATCTGAATGTTTGTAGGGGGACAGGGGGTAAAATTTGCCCAGAAAGGTTCTTGACAATCATTTTTCTGTTTTGATTAGCTGACCTTTGATTACTGAAGATCATACTGCATGGACACACATTATTGAGTGAAAACGTCACCGCTGTGTGTGATAATCTGTCTGCTACTTGTGTGTATATACGGAGTCACACATTGTGTCTATGGTTGCAAATCAGCCTGCTGCTGATTTGTGAATGCTGGACGAGTATTGTTGCATTTCATCATGTCATGAAAGAGGTCTAACCACAGCTACGGCACTACGCACATCTCCTTAACCACCCAGCTCAATGTGGAATAAAACGGAAGCGCTGATACACCTCTGCCAGGACACGCATGAGTGTTGTCTTTAGGTGGCTTAGATGTATTTATTTATTTATTTATTTATTTGGCTGTCCGATTTGCTTTCATTCAAGAATCGTTTGGTGCGTTGCTGCTGTCTATACTCTATATCCCATCAAGTTATCGAGAGGGATCATGTGGCGGAGGGCTGGAGGGGGAGCCTCGCTGGCTACACCTCCAGCCCCCCCCAACCTCGCCTGTCAGAACGTTCCTTTATTTACCTGCTGGAAAATTAAACCCACAACACAACAATAGAGTGCGGTGAAAGGAAAAGGATGAGGAGCAGGTTGGTAGAGAGAAGACCAACAAGAAGGGAGAAAAAAAAATCAATAGCGCAGAGATTTTTAACTAAGGTTTTTCTCCCCCTCACTTTGTGTTTTTTTTATTTTTTATCTCGTAAGCTGCCAAACATCACCAGTGAAACTTGCACGAGGCAGTCTGTGCCAGAGGGTGAATCATAGCAATATTGATTTGATTATGTAAAAGCTCGGTGGAACCTCAAGCCAGATGCAGAAATAACTCCTCACCTAGGTCCGGTGGGAGAACACACACACACACACACACACACTCTTTTGGAGAGGAGCGAGAGAGGAATGAGAGAAAAAAAAATATCTATATTGTCCGGGATAAAAGCATCATTATGCCCTCATAGCAACAGTACATGTTCCACTCATTTCCAAATACCTTTCCTTTTGTGGACCCCCCCCCACACACACACACACACACACCAGCCCACCCCCTCCTTCCTCTGAGCAAGTGCTGTCTGGTAATTAACACAGCTCTACTGTGTGTTGCATTATGGGCTGACCTCTCAGGAAAGACCGAGATGAGCCAGGAGCCAGGAGCCGCTCTTCATCGAGGTGTGTTGCGTGTGTGTGTGTGTGTGTGTGTGTGTGTGTGTGTTTCTCCCGACGGTGGCGTTGCTGGGGATAGAGAAGCACAGTGCGCTAGGATTTTAAGCCATGACGCCCTCTACTGGAGGCTGTCGCTACCTCTCAACAAAATAGGAACGACTCAAAACGGGGCATATCTCGTTCCTCACTCAGACACCGATGAAGGGCACAAACGGAATTGTGTCCAAACGGTATTGGTAAACAAAAGAAAGGGTTCTAAAATGTTTTAAGAATGTCTACAGCATGTCTGTTTTTAATGATTTACAATTGTATTAGGCATTATTCATATAGTACAGAAACATATATTCTATTGTAAAATAAAGGAATCTCATGTAGGTTTTGGCTACTAATCACTGCATTGGTGCATGCTAGACTAGTCTCAAAAATCTCCTGGTCAAGCACTAATTGGGGCACCTGTTTTTTTTACACACTATGGGAGACGTTTATCCAGAGGACTGTCTTCAAATGCCCTTAATTATGGATCATCCTCAGTGAGGCTTGCACCCCATGAAATGACTGGAACATTGTGGTCAACTCTCATTACTGGCCAAGGCTGCTATCTCATGTAAAATACTAATGAGATCATATGACCGTGGGAGTGTCTTCACTGGGTCTTCAATGTGATTACGTGCACGGGTATAAAATGTATAGGTAGCAACAGGTCCGATTTAAACTGTGTGCTCACGATATCTGTTCTTCATTTTATTCCTGAATGTGAAGGAGAGCTAGTGTGTGTGTGTGTGTGTGTGTGTGTGCGTGTATGTGTGTGTGTGTGTGTTTGCGTGTGTCTGTGTGTGTGTATGCCCGTGTACTGTACTTCATAATTAATATTAATATTTAAAACAATTATTAGAAATGTTTTTTAATTCACAAAGTGATAACAGATACAGTAGGTTTTATGATATTTAATGTGATTTGATGTGAGAACAATTAAATGTTGTCATCAATACTGTATTTAATATTATTATGTTCAATGTATTTTTATCACTCTATTAATGTGACTTGGATTCAAATGTAACACAAAAGCTGTGTACCGTAAGCAAATTAAAATGCTGTGATTATATGTTTAAACAATACAATTTAATTTATCTCAATCATAAAAAAATTGCTTGGTTTCAATAATAGAACCGAGTTTGTCACCAACTGAATACTTCAGGATTATCATTAATGAATTTGATTTCTTTTGGAACAATGCATGTCTTTATACTAACATTGACTTGTTTAAATGTATTGTAAACTAACATTTCAGCTATATCATCATACAGTATGATTCAACAAGGATGTCAAAAAAGGTGATATCCTTGACTAAAATTAAGAATATGTGAAAGATCTGTTTGCATAAATAATCGCCCTTCTCATTAAAAGACACACTATCTTTCAACTAAAGCTTACCTGACAAAGAAAAAACTCCTGTATAGACTGTAGCTTCCGTCCCTAAGCTTGATAATGACATCGGAGCCCTTAATTAAGGTCTGTTTTGGTGAGAGCCCCTAGCTCCTGTAAGCCTCTTCTCCCAAATGAAGATAATTCCCATTCATTTGGAGGATGTCTTAATGATCACTCCCACGCTGGACTCCTCCTCCAAATAATGCCATGCCTCAATCAGCATTTTCTACAATCAATTCTGAATGGATTTCCTTTGTTGCTGATTATTTTAATAACTTCCACATATCAATTAGCAAATGGGAATGTGAATATTTGTGATGATTATCATGTAGCTGTGAAAAGGAGGTGTGTGTGTGTGAGGGGTAATTATATTATATCCCAATATTGCATTGTTTAATTATGCCACATTGTTTGCCATTGTTATTTCAGCACAGACAAATATTGCACTGTTAAAAAATAAATTGCCAGCAAAATCACTAATTATTATGTCAGATTTAGATATTTATTGTGTAGGTTTTGTGTAGTGTGTTGCGTACAAAATTATAGACCATGGCAAATCACCAGGCTTTCGGTCGCATGGATTGCATATAGGACCACCATTTATAGCCAGTTTTCAATTATTTGTAATGCTGTAAACATGTAGACACTTGAAAGATGTAAAGTGAGACTACACTACACTAATGATGGGAACATTCATTTGACAACACATTGCTTGCATCGATGTGTACCATGGCATGCATGCACTGTACTGTCCTGTATAAACTTAATTACATCAAATAAAATTATAAGTTGCAGCAAACCCAGGAGATACAGTAGTACATATTACAAGTTGTGATTATTAACAAAACAGTCTTTTAAACATCGGGTTGTTACTATTGTTGTCTTGTGCACTAATTATGGAAAACATGGCTTCAGTTCCATGGGAAAGCATATGCTTACGCAATTCCGCATGTTTTTCATACACAGGTAAGTGAGAGTTCTCTACTAGTTAAATTCAGTCCAAAAGCATATGTGTTACATGTTTTGTGAGAATGTTTTTAATATTGTACTGGCTAACATTGTGCTTTTTTAATTTGCATTGAACTGCTATGTTTATGATGTACTGTATATGTCAACAAAGACTCCTACAGTTATGTTTTATGTCACACTTGTGATCTTGACAAGCTCTACTTTCACGTTTACATTTACACTGACAGATGCAACAATTTTGGCATAAATGGCATAACTGCATTTGTCAATTTGTCCCCACCCCCCTCTCTCTCTCCCTTTGTTTGTCTGTCTTTCTGTCTCAACAACAAAATTGTTACTGAAATGCCCAGTGGAGCGAGGCTACACCAGATGGCATCCATCTTCACCAATCAGTCAATCAATCTATATCAATCAATCAATCAGTGCCCCTGGATTAGTCCAGTTAGGGTGCTCTCTGGTCCAGTTAGTGAATTAAGACCCCCATCTCGCATGGTTCAATAAAGAAAGACACCACAAGAAGCTCACAATGGCTGAAAAGTGTTATTTTCTCTCGAGATCATTTGTGGCCTGTGGTCTCAAATGTGTTCTTAATTCTTGGGACATATGTAATTGTTGTACTGTTAGCAGAATGTGGTTTGGTTCTGCGCAGAGCGTGTCTGTGTTGTGTTACAGTTTGACACAGGCGGGCATGGTAAACATTTTGTATTTATAAATGCTGCATTTGGTTACACATCCAAAAGCTGGCTTGCAGCCCCTCATGCAAAAATTTGACAATTTTATTGAAATCGTGAAATGGAACAAATCATAACTCACATAAGCTTACTAGAAAATGCAAATGTTCTGACTGTTGCAGCCAGAATTACAGTAGACGCAACCAAATAATAACTACTGATGAAAGGAAATAATTAATAAAGCAGTACTTTTGCAGGTGTGTCTAATAAAAACATTTATTAAAAGTTGTGTCTCTGAACCCCAAAGATGTCAAATTTGCTCCAGAAGTACACGTAACCATAGAAAGCCCTGCATTCTGCTTCTGGGCTTAGAAAGTGAACAGATGAAGCTGTTGTTTTAGGCTCTGCAAAGCTTTGGGATAGGACCTTCCATCTGACCCCTGATCAAATTAGTATAAATTACGAGCATTCCATCTGAAAGGACCTTCTACCATTCCCCTTGTGCATATTGTGCAGGATCCTAGGGAAAGACGGTTTGAGACCTGCTGAATAAAATGCTAAGGGGAAGCCAGGCGAGTCACTGAACCACGTTTCACCCCTTTGACGCATACAGGCATTCAGAAATGAAAAACACAAGGTGAAACAAGCAACGCTGCATTTAAAGACCAATCTTCCTCATATAAAGCTGAACAAAAGCACTGTACAAATGGCAATAAACTGTGGATAATGACCTAGGGATGCCAAAGCAATATTTTCCCCTCTTATTAATTGCGGTTGCATTTGCCCTCACTGTTTCATGTTATGGGGGGCGTTTTATTTATTTATTTATTTATTTGATTTTCCTCACTTTTCACATCTGTGTGAATGGGAAGGGGACAGCATCCCGAGGCACTTTGAGGCCTGCTGAGAGGAGTCACAGTGCCAGCTCCCAAGACTTGGATTCATTAGTCTGCCTTAGCAGTGCAAACATTACCTTAAATGGTGAGACCATGTTCTGGCAGGGACCTGCACACGTCTTGTTTCAATTATATGCTATCAAACATTGCAGGTATGCTAGGCAAAGGGTCTTTATTGAAGCGGGGAAGGAAAGAGGAGAGAGAGAGAAAGTGTGTGGGGAAGGAAGGGGGGTTACAGAGTCCTTGCTTTCCCTCCCCTGAGACTTGTTTTATCTGAAAACAATTGTAAAACAAAAGAAAGTGGAAGTTTGGCAAACAGCTGCGTGCACGGTAATAATGGAACTTTTTTTTAACTAACCTGTACTAGCTATTAGAAGCAGCAGTAGAGTTGCTGACGTTGATTTATTGTGACATGTCAGCATTGTGAAAATGTCTCAAAAGATTAGAGTTGTTTTATATGTGTCATCAATATGCGCCATTATGGTAGAAGGGTATGCTAAAGGTTAGGGACTTCCAGCAAGTTTAATCTCCAGCATGCCCAGTATAATTGCTAGAATTCAGCAAGTTGTCTAACCCCTACCCATACAGTCTGCTCTTTCATATTTTTTATTGAACCGGTCTGCTGAATTACCTAAATATATTTAGCAACTTTTGACCAACCTTTCACTGTGCACTGACTGCCCTGCTAGCAATAAGGATGAGCACCTTATTGCCCTAGCAACACTTAACAGCTTCAATACGCCCACAGGAACCAGAGAGTTTACTAAAAGAAAATGAGACTGTTGCAAAGACAATTTAACCCAAAAGACATTGATTATGTCCCAAATGAAGGGAAAAGGAAGGTAAACCTAAATAACCTACATGTCTAGAAGTTACCTGACCTGATGTATCAGGTCAGTCATGTGGGATTTGATGCCATAAGCATACTTGGAAACCATCTGGTGTTTCATTGCTCAGTGTGAATTCAATGGACTTAAGAAGACATTAGTTGGAATAATATGACTAAACATATTAATATACTGTATATATATTCAGTATATACTGTTATATTTTAAATTATTTGTGTTTGCCTGTACCATCCGTATCAGCATTGTCCTTTTATATCACTCATTTGACACCATGTCACAGATTGAAAATAAAAGCATGCAACAAAGCAATATGCAGCATGCTCCATTTTATAATGATGTTATTGTTATATTCTCATAGCTGCCATACTTAGCTGATGCCAGCCTCTGTACTCTATGCTTCTCTCCATCTCAACCCACAGATGTGTTGGCAGGCAACAGAGAAGTTTGATATATATATATATAAATGCAGTCCACATTGCATCACTTACAGAGAGTTACAGTGAGGGTTAAGTGTAACTTCTCTGTTTCACAGGCTCTGGTCCAAGAAGAGCACAGAGTCGTCATGACCCAATTACTCTCCCGGGCCGGGTCAGCCAATGTCCAGCATGTAGTCCATAGCACTCTCATTTGTGATGCCCCACTGTTCCAGTCGCCTCGCCCTCCACATTCTATTGCGGTGTGTTCATTTGACGTTGGCAAAGTGCAGCTCTGACACTGTGTTATGAAAGTTTATAGAGTGTCCTGTCAGCTCTTTAGCAGCATCAGTTATACCTTGGCACACCGTCCAAAATCAATACAATATTTTTCTCCCAATAAATAATGTAGGCCTGAAAAAGGGTCCAAATGCATGCATCGACAGTTGGCTGCAATTAGGGGGCGGTGGCACCAGTAACTGATGACAGTCCCGCGCGCTCCTCTCCCTCCCCGCCACCCCACCCCTCCAACTCACGCAGGGATCAGCAGAAAATGAAGACGCGGAGACCACTTTGTCACCGGCCCCGTTCGTGGACCTGGAAATGACTCTTAATGGAAAACGGGCTCCCAGAGCAGAGCCATCGGCACATTTGCTGCCCCAAGCACTTTCTCCAGGCTGATGGGCCGGCATTGGCCCCCACTCCCATTCTCTCCTTTTATTATCTGAGCCCGTAATGTTATCTGGTATGCCAATGACGGCATACCAGAAGGTCAGGAGAACAACGAGCTAAGCTAGCTACGGTCAGGAGAACAATGTGCTAAGCTAGCTAAGGTCTGGAGCACAACAAGTTAAGATAGCTAAGGTATGGAACACAACTAGCTAAGCTAGCTATAAGGTCTGGAGCACAAACTAAAGTCAGGGCCATAAGATAAGATAGTGTGACCTAATCCAAAAATTGTTCCCGGGTTTAAGTCCTTATCTATGCCCCACCTGTAGCCTACGCATCATTGAGCAAAATGCCTAACCCTTACCTGCTCATTAAAGGCAGGGTCAGACATTCTTGCTAACTTCAAGCTCAAATCAAAACAGTATCGCTCCGCGTTCCTCCGCGGCGGCGCCTCACACATCGAAATTGTTGTTATCTAATTCAGCCAGCAGGGAAAAATGACTCCCACATGTATGCTTCAAATAATATAAATATTATTAATACATTGCAATGATCATCACTAAATTACAATTTGTCGCAGCTGTGGTTATTTTAAACAATAGTCCACTGTCCTCGACTGTCTGTTCAAAAGCCTTGCTCTTCCCTCGTGTTGATCTCTATATCCGTACTTTAAGCGTATTCTCCTTTCCCATTGGCCACAAGTGTTACATGTTCAGTGCACTTCCTGGTCCGAAAATGTCCACAGTCGCCCTCTATGGGAGCAGCATAGGCGGATCGCCTACACCAGCCCAGCTCCAGCCCATGGCCAACTGGAGGAGGAGCTGGGCTGTCCATATATGCTGTGGGTTGAACAACGTTCACATGACCAAACACAAAGCGATCGTTTGTGTTTTACTTCTTTAGATTGCTGTGTTTCAGCAGTACAAATGCACAGCATGATGGCAGAACCAGCATGGCTCTAGAACTTCTTCTGTATATGTCCGTTTTGGCGGTGCCAACATATTCTATCATAACTATTGCATTTCATATCAGAAATAGATGGCATACATTTGTTAAGATGTAATAAAAACTATTTTTGGTAATGATAATAATGACTTATTCACTAATACCTATAAAAGAGCATAGCTATACTAATTTATAATCTCACAAAATGCATTGTGAAGCAAAGCGTAGTGCTACGGTGCTTTGTTGATACGAGCCGTGTTCGCCACTTTGTTTATGGTACTGTTTACGGAGCCAGGGCTGTGTAGAAGTATCAGATTATTTTTTCAACATGCACATATAATGGTTAACTAGTGATATGAGAGGAGATATTTGTTGAATTTGACAAAAAGTGTATTAGCTTAGATTTAGCTTGCAATAGCTGACTTTACCTTTAATAATGTACTGCACGCTGATAAAGGTAAACACACCTAAGCAAAATATTTATAACTAGATGTAATTGTGTGTGTACAGTTGTGTGTATGTTTTAATCATGTACAGCAGTAGAATGAAGTAACCTAAAAGAAGTATATTCTAGTGTGTACATGTGAACTTTTATGTCAACGACATGGATGGGAAGATGAGGAACACATATTGATCCCAGGCTTCCAGTTGGAACAGAGATAAAAGGAGGCCATTGTGACATTAACGCTGATCCACTATAGGCGAGGGTGAGCATTAGGATAGACTGGCTGAAAGACAGCACTGTTCTGCCACTGGGGAGCACATATGGGCTACACATTTTAATTTTACAAAACATTTAAGCATTTCTCCATAGGGAGAGAACTTGAAACAGTACAAGGGAGTTCAGTTACAGATAAAAGTTACCATAACAGTGGGAGATTATGAACGGTGCTCTGAGCTGGCCACAGTGACAGAGACAAGCATGGGACGATGCCTTCCTCTGCACCACTGGTCCCGGACTGCACTGCAGGTGTGTCTCCTAGTGAAGAAGAGGGCTCTGGGAAACACTTATATCTCAAGTCTACTTTATCGACTGTGGCACTGTCATGTTGGGAGGGGATTGGGAGGTGGGGGGTTTAAGCTCACAAGCTGACACTGGAGGAACCTCTCTCTCTCTCTCTCTCTCTCTCTCTCTCTCTCTCTCTCTCGCCCCAGCAGTGTCTGGAACCTCTTTATGGTGATTGTTTTATCCGTGTTCTCCGTCCCAGGAGGGAAGATGAGGCCTGAGGAGGATGACCCTCATTTTCCAAAAGCAAAGTGTCCAGTATTGATCAGTGGGGATGAGCAGCGCATGACACGGGTTCATTTACCGGCCCTGGGAAGGTTCATTGTTTCCTGTCATTCCTGAACCCATCCGGCTGACCTTTATACCTTGTCCTGCCACATGTGTGTGTGTGCGTGCGTGCACGCATGCACGCTCGTGTGTCTGAGAGCATGCTCAAACACAGCTGGCCATGTCAGACAAAGAACAGAGACAGTAGCTGCTTTACATGGACCCAATAGCGTAACAAGGCAACAACAGGCCCCAATGCAGAGTGATGGAACAATAATAGCCTATTTTAAAGCAAGACGTTTCTAAATGTAACGAAATGCGCTGCACTAGCCTACTGATGCCAAATATCTGTAGGAGTAGGCCTAGACTAATAGCCTAATAATATGTGTAATGGTGCGCCGACGTCAGCTTTCATCGTTGATGTTTGTACTAATCCATAGCCTTGTAAGACAATGCATATGTCTTGATACCCATGATCTCCTAAAATGCTTATAGGCTATAAGGCCTACTCCTACAGATATTTGGCATCAGTAGGCTAGTGCAGTGCATTTAGCTGTTTCCGTTTTAAATTGGGTTACATTTAGAAACGTCTTGCTTCAAAATAGGCTATTATTGTTCCATCACTCTGCACTGGGGCCTGTTGTTGCCTTGTTACGCTATTGGGTCCATGTAAACGCAGCTACTGTCTCTGTTCTTTGTCTGACATGGCCATTTGAGCTGTGTTTGAGCATGCTCTCAGACACACGAGCGTGCATGTGTGCACGCACACACACACATGTGGCAGGGCAAGGTATAAAGGTCAGCGGGATGGGTTCAGGAATGACAGGAAACAATGAACCTTCCTTTACCTTGTTGATTTTTTCTACTCAGGGCAGTTCATTTTGAAATAGGTCAGAGGGGACTATTAAATATCAACTATTGCTGATATTTTGACACACTGTCAATACTTACAATTAAATTGAATATGAAACTTAGTTATAGGTCACATAGCCACTATGATAACACAAACCGCTTTCATTAGTCTTGTTTATGTTCCGTGTGTGTGCTGTGAGAGTGGGACACTTGGCTGTTAGGCCATGCCCCTAATAAGTTTGGTAACTGAATCGCACATGATGGCGTTGACCTTTTGATGTAAAAAAACTGGCCTTTCACCCATAGACATTCACCCTTGAACCCCTGTCATTCACAATACAAAGCGCACTAGCTATGAATTTATTATTGATTATGTCTTAGAAATATCCATAATAAACCCTATTGAACATTGTTGATCTGCTGCAGAGTGACATCTTAAAGACGGTTAACGTTTTTTTCCTTTCTGAATGGAATCTATCTGATTGAAGATTTCAAGTTACAAGGTACAGGGTTTCTCATTTAACAGTTTTACAGGCTTAAATAAAAAGACAGGACACCTCAAAGCCAACAACAGAATTATTTTCAGGCATGTTATTTTTTGTGATCCCATGTACAGGCTTGCCAATAATAATATATTATCTGCTTCTTGGAAGTTAGACATGATGTTTAAACCTGCCAGTTGATGAAATTGTATTAATTTTAATACTGAATATTAAATCAAGGAGTTTCGTTAAATGTATCATTGCTTATATCTGATGAAAATTATATTTTATTACAGCTAAAAGTGATATGGAGTTTTAGTGTGGCTGATGTTGAAATCCACCAGTATGAAAAATAATGCCATTTTCATGACATGCTGTACAAATCGATTAAGTTGTACTGAACAGTATACAGTATAAACTAACATTTGTAGGACGGTAGAAAATTGTAGACATATTCTGTTGTTGGCAGAATATGTTCAAATGCTAAAGGTTTGAAAAGGTTGAAAATACAAATAAATACTACATTGATATGTAAACAAAACACATATCCATAGGGAAATAAATGCAAAACAATCACATAAAATTCCTTGAATATTCATAGATCCTCAGAACAAAGCCATCGTAGAGTTTGTCTCGATTTGAGGAGGTGTCGCTTAGCACTAAAGTTCCAGACTGGCGTTAACCTGCTTAAGACGGGTAAGCGGCTTTATTTATTTTTGCCCGTTTATAGGGAGGATTCACCCATCTTGGCTTCAGGTCAGGGAAGTAATAAATCTGTGATGTGTCATGTGCCTTCCCGCCCCTTAGCCTGGCATATTGTGCGCTCTGCCACTTCTGATTAGCACCACCCTCACCTCCCGGAAAGCCAGCAGACAGGAACAAACTGATTACTGCCCATCTTTAGGGAATTGGAGACACGTAACAGGAGGACTACATTAACTTACTAACAGACGCCCTCACCTGCAGTCCCTCTCACTATCAATTCCATGCGCTTTCATTTTTTTGGGGTCATGGAGAAATGTGCGTTGCATTTCATCTTCAGTTGGAGAGCAAATAAAGAAAGAAAGCTTGTGATTCCCCCCCCCACCACATCAATCCCAGGATGCGGCGTCTGTCACCGGTGATGGGTGAACAGGAGACGGGTTCCTTTGAAGTTTTTTTTTTTTACATAAAAGGCACAAATAAACGCAAACGCACCCTTTCAGCTACTCACATGAAATTAGTATCCGCTCTAGATGCAGGGGTAGGAATCTGGCCTCCGCAGCCACACCTAATCACTCTGACGGCAGCAAAGACTTCAGTCTACGCTCCGCCGGGAACATCGGAATTAAGAATGAGGGTGAAAAAAAGATTCTATTTAATCTGCCTCAGCTACTTTTCCACTGTTTTTAACAATGTACTGGCAAAACAAAAACAGCAAACAAAGGCCAATGAAAGGAAAAGTTTTGGCCGTCCTATGAAATCGATACAGGGAAAGTTTGAGTTGGTTGACAGAAGCACAGATGAAGTTGAGTCTGGCTGTGCTGGCGTCAGACTTTGATATCTTCACTGTGGAGAAATCCTAGCATGATCCCATGAATCAATTACAACAGTGGACAGCGTAGTCCTCTTATTAACAACCTCAGAGTATCGGCCGACAGCCCAGCGATACTTATCAAAAGTGGAAGTGTGAGGGGGCCCTTTTGACTGCACATTATTATTTGAAGCACTGCTCCAGACAAAATGAACTAACTGCCAAAGGAGATAAAGGGATTTAGAGATTCAAAAGAATAGAGATTTAAAAATTAATGGTGGAAAGGATTTCCCTTCATGTTTCTACAACTATAAGCAGAACATGACTTATAAAGAGTCGGGGAGACAAATTGCTTTTTAGAATAAAGTGATGGTGAAAGGGAAAAAACAAGCCGTGAATATTTAATGGACACCGCAGCCTCCTCACAAACAAATCAATAGGCCGATAGTAAATGTAGGGAGACTCACACTGTAGCGCATGCAGGCCATGCCTGCAGACGATGAAGAGGCTATAGGACAGGTGTCGGTGGAGCTAGCCACAGAGTTTAGGCGCTATGTTGACATTTGCGAAGGTTAAAAGATTGTAAGTGTCTGTCTGTGCCAATCACTTCGCTCAAAGGTCACAGCCAGTCTATTTTTCATTAATTGTATGCTCAGATGTCTTCAGAATGCCCAGACACCGCATCAATCCCAATACCCTAGATGGAAGCTCCTGAAAGGTGCGTGAGGGAAGTGGGGGAAGGCTTGCATACATTTATGATGTCAATATTAATATGAATGCATTGCTATGGTATAATCGATGTTGAGGTAAGGAGTTCTTCATTTTAATTATTTTGAAAAATATATTATACATCAATGTATCAATCAATGACAGTACCTTCAATGTCGCAGCTGAAGTAATTTTTGTAAAGGCTGAACGTACTCAGGTTTGCTGCAGTAGCCCATATTCTTTACCTTCACCTCTGACCTCTGCACAAGAAACTGGCGGGTTCTGTGGGCAAATGGCACAGGACCTGACGTGAACAATGCCTCGTGCACTCAGAGCACCTTCACCAAGCGCAGCACACCCCACCTCTGTGGCCCCAGCCCTGAAGTGAGCTCCGGACTCATCCGAGGCATGAAATAATAATGACATCCCACTTCCGCTATCGGCGGGGAGGAAAAGCTTTGGAGGGCCTTCCATTGTCACCGTCCACCCAGAGATCCCAGTATTCCCAAGACCTTAATGGGAAACACAATAAGAACAAGCCTAAAAAGGATTCCCCATGAAAATGTAAATCAGCAACTTTTGTATCTCTTGTGTGTCTGAATGTGTGCGTGCTTGCATGTGTGTGTGTGTGTGTGTGTGTGTAATGAATAAATAGCTACAGGGACAGGTAACAGCCCTCACACTCCCCCTCCCTAGATCTTGGGGGACTCCCTTCCATCCTCCCGCAGGTGTGTCACTGGCACTCCCCTTTAACAAGCCGACCACAGCACAACTGCTCCACAGAAAATGTTAAGGGCAAATTGGATTAACACCACGGTCCACGGCCTGGGCACTTAACAAACACAGACACACTTAAGGGAGCCCGCAGAATGATTTGTGACTGAACAAAGAACAGGAGTGATGGAGCCGGTGCACGACCGCAGGGGCGGTGTACTGTGTCGTCTACTGGAAGCGCCATCAGCCCAGCCTACTGGAAGAGGCGTGAACTGGCGCAGCCTCGCTGAGAGCACAGTGCACAGTGTGGTACACACCGGCTTCTTTGAAAGCACCAGAATTACCCTTGTGGTTCAAACCAGCCAATCGAAACCGTTGCTTTGGTTTCATACGTGCCTGTCCGTCAGTGCTGAGTGGGTGGAACCCCTCCCCACTCCTCCCTCTACAGAGCTCTATAGGCTCGCACCGATCTCTACTCTCTACGGTTTATGTTTGAAACATAAACCGTGAGCATGGGACGGTATGTTTATTTCAGATGACGTGTTGCTTCAGATAGCTGTGTTTCCTTGTTTGCATTTCTCATTTCCTTTTTTTCTGTTGCAACTAGTGCTACAGATCGATAGCTGGGCATATTATATTACTGTGATGATGTGTTGAGATACATGAGGGAAGCTTGACCCCAATAAACCTTGAGTACATTTTATCATTATGCAGCTGTGGGCTATTAGAATGGAAGGATGCAGAAAAAGCAAGCGCATTACGTGTGTGTGTGTGTGTGTGTGTGTGTTTGTGCTGTGAGAATATTTTTACATATATAAAACAGTACACAAAATTGGACATTACTTTGTCAACTGGTGCTGTTATCAATTAAATCATATTGATGATTACAATATTTGCTTTGCAGTCATTCTCCTGAGGGCTGACGGTGCCGAGAAAAGTTTTAAAACTGCCAAAGCCAAATCATTGGCATGTTCAAAATGGATTAGATACTGTATTTGTACTGTGTTATACTGTATCACTAACATCTAACTGGGCCACACTGTCATGGGTTTGTGCTGTGGTATTAGTGCACTTATCATGGCAAATACTGTTTTTCTGGAAATAAAACCTGTGATAAATTATGTAAGCAGGACCGTGTTGCATGCATTTAGTTGTTCATAGAGTGGTAATCAATGCATTTCCATTGATTACACTATGCTTTCTAATTGGTTCTTCCAGATGCTGTGATCCAGTGCAAAAGTGAAGTTGCGTGTATGGATTTCTCCATAATTAAAGCAGGAATAATTCACAGGGGATCACACATGACAGCCCACAAACAATGACATAACATTGGAAAAGCATTTTTGAGACAATCAATGAGAAACAGCCAAATCAAGTCAAGTGTATGATAAACAGTTATTTTCTGTTGAAATGTACCGTCAGCGAGAACATCATGCCCACAGACGTACACCCACCCACACACACACACACACACACACACACGCACACACACGCACCAACACAAAAACACACACACACACTCAAATCTCAGGCAGCCTCTGATGCAAGGCTACTGCAACACTTGGGACGGTGGAGTAAAGGCATGGGTGACTGTTACATAGGAATGGCTTTATGGTAATGAGGGAGGGAGCAGCGCCTGTCCTCTGATAGGGAGTTCATGAAACACTGACATATCACCCCACCATCCCCCAACCTGAAACCATGTTATATGAGAGGGAAGGGGGGTCACCATTCGTCCTAATCACGGCCATGACATGACATGCTGTAGGTTGCCCCTCCGTGTTAAATATTTATGTCAGCGCCACCGTAATGCCTTGATGGCTGTCAAGACCTTGACACTCTCTCCTCTTTCTTTCTCTCTCTCTCTCTCTCTCTCGCTTCCTCTCTCCCTCTCTCCATCTCTGTTTGTCTTTTTGTTCACTTTAATATTCAACTAAACAGAGAAACACAAAGGCAAAAGCTACTGAAGCGGGCGTCATGTGTTTCTAACAGCATTTCAAGCACTTGAGGGTTGGCGTGTTACAAGACACATCGCTTATAGTAAAGTTCTAATCACCTACAATGTTCTCTCTACTGACTGAATAAAGGCCTATACAGTAGAGCTTACAGTATGTATTGTGTCCTGCCTGTTCAGCCCCTCTAGTGGCTGCTACACATGGTCAATTAGGAAGGGGACATGGCACATCTACATAACCCAGGGTCAAAGGAGTTGGGTTCGGGGAGCGATGGAGATCACTGGAGACACTTCTTTCCACCTCTAGCCTTGCTGGCTCCCCCATGATGGGTGTCAAAGATATTCTAATGAATGTCAGAATACATTTCAGGGGGCCATGCTCCGTACAAACCACTGGAGTGCCCCATCTTGTGGGGCTGCCAACACCCCCGCACACCCCCACCGTCTATATGCTGCAATCCCCGCCAGTATCCCTCGTGTTCAGGGGGGTTAAGACGATTAATCAATGTCAGTGTCTCCTGCCTTTTGAAGCCAATAAGGTACACACTGTCTGGCCATGCCCAACAGAACATCACTTTGTTCCGTCGCACGCCGCCCCCCCCGTTTGCCATCCTGACACCCCCCACCACATCCCACCCCACCCTTCCCCCTCAGGTCTCCCCGCATGTCAAAGTCAAGGGGGCGTTTGGCGTTTGGTAGGGACTGGCCTTCCGGATAGCACTCCGCTCCGCCCTGCTTGACCTATTCTCTGATATTTGACCAGTCGGTTGCAAGACACTTGCTCTTTCCAGCTGAAATGTCACTGGGGCATCTTGTCAGTTCAGAGACACCTCAGCCTGACAAGCGATTTCACTTTGGTGTGCTACAAGGCAGAAAATACAGGGCCTTGGCCTTGAAGTGCACAAACTGTCAGCTGGTCAGGCCAGTCGCTGCTGACTTACTGCAGACAAAGGGATGGATGCCAGGGACTTCCCAGTGCAACAGCGATTGGTAAAAATGTACACCTGGGATGTTGTCAATATGTGTAGCAGGCCCTGCAAAAGCAATGGCAGCTAGTTAATCATGATACGGTAGCAGCGTGGCAAAAGACATGGATTTTGACATAATAAAATGACAGCAAACCCATAATTCATTGTTGACATGCCAGAGTGTCTCCGTAAGTCAATATTTTAATCGAAGGTGTCCATGGTAACGTGCAAGCATGTGTTGTAAAAATTGAAAACCCTAGTGAGATTTGAACTCACACTTACACCAGTGTAAGTGACCCAAACTATTGAGCTACAGGACCACCTATTAAGCTAGCAAGCATGTTATCTCAGCAGCTAGAGAAATATGACACCAGAGGTCAAACAATAAACATTGACTCCATCGACTCTCATCTGCACTTACATCAACGCATCTTCTTCCTCTTCCTTCATTTCCTTTATCGCTTCCCTCTCCCCATCTCTTCCCCATCCTCTTTCTGCTTCGTTTTATCCCTCCCTCCTTCCCACACCCCCACCCATCCATTCAGCTTCATGGCTTTTACTAAATCAGCATGTTCGTCGGTTAAACCAGGTAAAGCGGACCGCTCTCCCTGTTCTCTGAGCGCCGGTGACATTGCAGCATGAAGGGGAAGGATGGGGATTGGAAGTAGCAGTCACATCATTTCTGGTTTGCGCAACCTGCTCAAAGTTTGCAACTAAATGCTTGTCTTCAGTTGAGCTGACAGGGGAGAAGTGGGCGCTCAGTGAACCATGGCCGGGCTGCCATGAAATGACAGGAATCATTGGCATACATTTCAAACAGCCTCACGGTATCCTATTAAAGTGCCACATCCTGGCTTTAAAACAGACAAGGAGGAATCCTCTTTGATAGATAGAGACTAAAATGGCTTATTGATTTTCTCACCCCTTTTTTCTTTGTTAGGAACTTTGAAAAATTAAGCCCCAAAACTTAACTCTTTTGCCATAGATTGGTAAAGTAGAAAAAAAACACACAGGCAGTGTTTTTAATAGATATGCTAATTTAAATGTCCCAATGGGATTCAGTTAACACTGTGTTAATCTTACTGTTATAAGCCACGAGATATTTAATTAGTGTACAAATAAGATATTATGGAGCTGGATATATACAATATTATGATCAAAAGTACACTGTACAGTATATCAGTACTGCTAATGTTTAAAATGACACTGCATTTTATTTTGGCCACCGTGTTTATGTAATCATTGCTACTGTTTATGGTGTGAGTGGTACTAGCTGATTTTCTCTGGCACTTATTTACTCTAGTAATTTTAGTGCAGCTATTGAAATATCATCAGATGATTGCTTCTAACATCAAAATAACGCAATCAAATTGTGTTTATAGAAAGTAGTATGCAATTCTGGCCTTGTAGCCAAAAGTATTGCAAAACATTTTTCCAATAATTTTAATAGTATGCACATACTGTATCAGCCAATGAAAGTATGAGGTGTAGAGATGGAAAATATACAGTATATTCAGCAATGTTGATTTTTATCTGCTTGTATTGATTATCTGTTAAAGTAAATAAAAAGACAAATGGAATCATTCAGATGCCAATGAAAAAGTATTTTATCCTGCTAGCATGCTTCAAAGACATGAAGACTGTTGTGCAGCCTTTTAAAGAAGCACACATTTTAGCCATTATCATTGAGGAAGTTAGGGGAAGTAATGGCCCTTTAAGTAGTTTACAAAGCTGTTAGAAGAAGAAGAGGTATTCAATACTAGAATTAGACAGGATGGAAGCATTTGGACAATGGTAAAAATGAAATTTGGTGGAATTAGATTTTCGAAGGTTAGCTGATTCTATTAAGTTGCTGCTCAGTTTCAAGGTGATGTGCTTGGGCCTAAAAACTTTATGAGTATAGTGTCAATGTGAGACACCTAGAAAATGCTAAATGCCAATTAAAGTGAATCAAAAATACTGATTTAACAATTAATCCTTCAAATCACATTTCTGGGAGCTCTTTAACCTTTAAAATCAAGTCATGTACAATGCAGCAAGACATGTTGCTTTGTAAATATTAATAATGCTGTTAGCAGGGATAATGTAATTAACATAATTACATTGGTGCCGCCTGAAGTATCTTGTTAATTCAGTGTTAAAGGGCTTTTGTCTTGCTGCAGGGTTGAACACATAAATCACGCGCATCCTTTTAGTATAACCACTGCACAAACAAACTGTTCATTTTAAGTTAATTGTACTTAACAATTCCAGGCATCTACATTTCTTGACACAAATCCAAATCCATGAAATTAGCCTAATCAGACCGTGTGAGCTGGACATGGCTCTAACAACCTTGTCAAATGCTTTGTGCAGTGCAGAATAGAGCCCATGTTCTGGCCCATCAGTTTCATAAGACCTTCATTATGGGCCGTTGAGACACCCATAGCAGGGGATCTCCTGCCCTGCTTCATCCAGATCCTGTTTCAGCTTGCGTTTTACAGCCTCAGACATAACACGGTGTAAAACACAATGATCCTGGGGGCCAGCGCCCTTTAACTCTCATCTATCATTCAATCCCCTCTAATTAGGACCTTTTTGTCATGGGAACGAGTGAGAAGAGAGGCACAGAGTACCACTAGGAGAGTAAACGCTAACAAAAAAGGGTCTCATTTCCATCTGACAGTGTGACGTAGATTGAATGTGAGCTGTAGGAAGATAAATGGGCATCCCGCCACCCTTCGACACCCTTTAAAACCGCTCTACAGCGCTCCCTGGGGAATCGCTTAGCGCTGAATGTTTGGGGCCGTTTTGATTTGGTCTCATTTACGTCTGTCAAAAACTTTAGTTGACCAAGTAACAAAACAAGAAAATTGGATGATTCAGAATTACATGAATGTTTTTCTTCTAAGCATTAGACATTTTAGCATGTGCTTTTTCCTTCATTAGGTCACTTAAGCCTAACAAGGCAACTTCAGGCATTGTTTTGAATATCCATAAAAAATACAAATGTAGAGAAGACATTTTTGTGTGCTAGTCTTTAGTATACTTAGTCCTAAGTATTCTAAGGATACTTAGTCGTCCTAAGTAAAATGTGAATTTAGTAACTACAATAACACATTCATCATATTATAATCAATCCGGACAAAAACGTAGTGACATCTTTCGTTGAAAGTAAGTTACAGACATGGTATAGAAACATTGTAAGAGTGTGACTATTATAGATATCAAAATGATTAGCAAACTAATTAACATTGAGCAAATACTATCTTATTTGCATAGTCAATAACCAACAATGGAGATTCTAGTGCTAATACTACCCAGGACTCCTGCTGACTGAGATAGTACAAACCACACCTTACAGCCCAAGCACTGCAGATAATCATAATTTGACATTATACCGTACGTTATCTGTGTGTCTTTAAGAAACCCGTGCAATATTTCATCCAAAATGAGTTTGTTTTCAACCTGTGGTTCATGTAAGAACATAGTGGTGAAAGAGGCTGGTAAAATTCCATATATTACAGACTGGGCTACCTTCACTTAAATAAAAGTGATTGTCTTTCTTTCTTAAGCATGATTTTCATTTGTGGGCATGCAGCAATGGGGGTGAGGTAATGTAATTGTGTGTGTGTCGGGGGTGTCTAACAGCCCCAGCGGTCCTGCGCTAAGGCCGGTGACAGGGCTCTGTCTCTCAGCCACACTTGACTGGGTCCCGCTGACACTCAACTGTCAAGCGGGCGAGGCCTCAACCACCACCCTAGCATGCTCTACAGCTTCACCCAATTAACTTGCTTTCACTTGACATCGCGGCAAAGAGCTTCATAATAGGTGGTCAAGGTGCAGCGTGTCTATCCTGGGCCCCTCTCTCTGACGACTCTCACACACACACACACACACACACACACACACACACACACGCCCACCCCCAATCTCTCCCTGTCTTTCACTGCCCTTGTGCTGCTCTTGGCTGCCCCCTGCCTGCTTGCTGCACTGTGACAGCAGGAGGGCATTGATCCAGGAGAGTGAGGGAGTGACGGTAGGGCAGGGAGGGGGGGGTTGGTGGAGAGGGTGAGGGGGAAAGGAAGGGGGAGGGGGGCTTGCCACAAATGTGTCAAGCGTGGAACCTGGTGTGCGCTAATTCCGCTATAGCTTACTATTCTGCGGCGTGGCCAAGCGTTTGCCTGCTTGTGTGCGCGCGCACACGTGCGCTACTGTACTGTACTGCGTGGAGCAGGTGCTTGCATTTGCCGTGTGCTCCAGTGATGTGTGTGTTGTTCATGCAGCGCAGAGAGACGAGGACACCTGCATCCATGCGTACTCTCTGCATCAGTGCAAGTGCCGAGGTTAATGGTTACCAACATAGGGGGTTGGGACCCCCTGAGGGGACGCAAGATGCTTTTTGGAGGTCATGGAATCATTGTAATTTCTGATGATGATGATGATGATGATGATGATTATTATTTTTATGTAATGTTTACCTATTATTATTATTATTATTATTATTATACTATTATTTATAAATAATAGATGGAGTTTTTAATTTTTATTTATTTATTTATGTATTTATTTATATATCAGGGACAACACAATAAACATTATAAGAGGTTACATATAAACATGGTCATAGTAATCTGGAAATAGATGCATTGAATGTAGGGTTTATAGCCTAAGCTAATTTG
>JAODUE010000001.1:1859491-1873464 GCA_027564755.1 Amblyopsis hoosieri
TGTGATTTCTTTTTAAACTGTGTGCGCGCTAGAAATAGCCTTCTCTCTCCCTTGGTTGAGAGCGAGAGAGAGAGAGAGAGAGAGAGAGAGAGAGAGAGAGAGAGAGAGAGAGAGAGAGAGAGAGAGAGGGCGAAACAGATAGAGAAAGAGAGACTGGTCTGTTTTTGTCCCGGTGCCTTTAGAAGTGAAAGGTAAAAGCTTTAATGCACTGAAGCCACTGGAAGTGCTGCTTGTGAAGGACTCCCTCTGGACACAGTCAGGATGGGGTGTCTCCTTGTGAGAACACGCCGGGCAAAGTGGCCTGCCGGTAAAGGAAAACAGAAGAGAGGGAGAGAGAGAGAGAGAGAGAGAGAGAGAGAGAGAGAGAGAGATTAAGAGAAGCAGCGAAAGAAAGAGAACATTATTTGAGAGCCTTGTGAATGTAGTAGAGCACATAATAGCTATTCAGCACCATGTACATGAAATGTACCATACCATTTAAGATGAAGAGAAGAGCGATAGAGAGCAGGAAAGAGAGAGAGTCAACACAGGAAAGTGGTCCAGTTAACAGCAGCACCGCCCTTTCCCCTTAGCACACAGCGGTGGCCAAGCAATAGAGCTCTCGCCGAAGCCTAATCTGATCCTTGTCTCATATCCTATTTACAAGCATGTCTGGTGGTGATCACACAGTCTTATTTCCTCACGGTACTTCTCTAGAGCACCTAGCTGGAGCCATCCATGCGCCTCTATCATCTTTGTTGCTAACGATTTAGCTGCTATCTGCAAGGTTAGCACGCAGAGTAACAGAATAATCAAAGAGGCCAATAACTGCAGCAGCACGGCGCTGCTTATCTCTACAATAGCAGATCATTAGTGAGTTGTGTTGCTGCTTTAAGAAAATAGAGGCACAGTTGATCAGTCTACTGCAGTGAGACTCACTTCAGGTCTATCCGTGTGTGTGTGTGTGTGTGTGTGTGTGTGTGTGTGTGTGCGTGTGCAGGTAGTAAATGTGGATAACACACACATACACACACACACACAAACACACACACAAACAAACACGTGTAGATAGCGGGGGAATACATATTGAACCACTCGATGGGGTCAGCCATAACATATAGGCTACTCACTGTTTATTCTTTTCCTTTACATTAATAGACATTTCATAGAACAAATGACGAGGACGTTTGTGATGCTCAAACTGTCATAGGAAAGGACAAGAGCCCGATGTCTCTTGTGAGTACATCCTGATTCACTGAATGTTGTGCTTTTCCCCAGTACGTACTATACCTGTACCAGCAAATCAAGGTCTCACAGTTAACAAAATAAATACATTATAAAATATACATTCATCACAAGATGATTTGTAAATGTAATTTAAGTCTTTCTTGATGAGGTACAACTTCATCAAATGTGGTAAAAGCGTAAAACACAGTATAGGATAAAATGATGATTATATTTAGGGTTTACTCTGCTCCATTTTTGTCTACAGGAATGTTTGTAGGAAAGTGCTACACTAATTTCAATATCAAAGGCACACATTCTCCTAATTTGCATTACATAGGGTGGGATGTGCAGCATTTGCAGTTAAGAGGAGGTTCTCATCACGATCAATCAAAATACATATTAGTGCTAAATCAGAGAAATCTAGAAATATGCACAAAAAAAATGTATACAAAAACTATCCAATTATGCCACCCGTCTCCACTGTCATTAATATTCTTCTTCTGTTCATATTTCAGCATGTTGTGAAAGGTGACACAACAAGCAAGCAAAGCCTTTTTGCACCTTCGCTTCAGAAATTCAATTGGAGAGACCCTGAGTTTTAGTAGGGAGGGGAATCGGGGAGATAGCAAAATTGCTTATTTTCAGATTTAGCCACATCAAGTTTCTTTTTTTTTGTGGAGGACTTTGCATATTCATGACCCGCCTGTTTTGAGAGGCTGTCACAGAGACTGTTACAGAGACTGTTACAGAGCGCAGGCTGCCTTGGTGAGCGTTGGCTTCAGGGGAGATAAACACCCCCTCAGACTCAACACCGTCCAGCTGACATGACCAGGTAATAAATCTGACAGTTATTGGAGTTTGGCTTGGCAAATTTAATGGGACTGAGGGCATCTTCTGTCACCGCACACACACACGCTCACACACATACACACACACACACACGCACACACACACACATACACACACACACACACACACACACACACACACAGACAGACACATAAAAACACACCCGTGCATGCACACATGACATGCATTAAGACAGGTGAAAGTAGCCAATTCAATACACTATGAACACTCAATAATAATGTCCTTTATGCACCTACACACAGAAACACACACACACTGTAAAAGGTTAGCGTTCGGGGGGGCTCTT
Source organism: Amblyopsis hoosieri (assembly GCA_027564755.1). NCBI lineage: Eukaryota > Metazoa > Chordata > Actinopteri > Percopsiformes > Amblyopsidae > Amblyopsis > Amblyopsis hoosieri. The sequence continues at coordinate 1,861,854 of JAODUE010000001.1, forward strand.
CCCGCTTCTCACAGGATCAGCTATGGATTTCTAACATAAACTTGATAGTTATAAGGGTCCATATATTATTGGAATGTATGTGATTAATTCCCTGTCTGTGTGGAAAGCTATCCTCATAAGTCTGAAGGATTAATAAAACCAGCAGCCGCTGTGTTTTCTGCTGCCACGATAGTTCTCAGTAAACTACGTGTTGTTTTTCAATGAGGGATTAAACACAAGGATAACAATTTCACATTGTAGCCGGTCACTGCAAGGTGTGTGTGTGTGTGTGTGTGTGTGTGTGTGTGTGTGGGCGTACACCCGTGCTTGAGGGCGTTTTGAGCACGTGTCCATAAATGCTACCATTACCACGTGCATTTGCTTTACACGTCCGAAGTTCCTCAGAAGCTACAAATGGCGGCATGTATACAGTTTCAATTGCGCGCGTTTTAACACTTCTCTTCCTTTCGCCCGGCTTCTCCCTCCCACACTGCATGACTTTTGTGTTCCCCCTCCTGCTCTCTTCACCCTTCCCTCTGTTTTCCAGTCTCTCTAGAAGGAGGGATTCACAGAGTCCCCGCGGACAGTCCCGTGTCAGCACATTACCTTATAAGTGGAGGCCTGGACTGTGGGGACTCTTTGATACAGATTCACACACAGTACAAACACAAGCGCTCTTCAATGGAGCATTGAGAAGGCCAGGGGTGGCTGGGAAGAAATATCCACACATATCATAGATCACAGGCCTCAGTACGGAATAATAATCGCACTCAGAAGGGAACAAGATGACTTTTTGATAAGAATATGACAGAGCAAAGTCTTCCCGGGGCTATTCATTGAACAGGGAACACTATTATTAATCTGTAATATTCCTCTTTAAAACTGTATTCTATCTAGCGCAGCTGCTGGTGAGGCATCTCTAGCTTTATTAATTATATATTTTGTATCCTTTTTTGCATGAATAGATGTTTTCCCCTCAGGAATGCTCAAATAATGAACCCATCTTTTGACAATATTTGCAGCTCAATTAAAAAGAGTTTATGTCAGTCTTCCCTTATGTGGGCGGCCGGGGTTCACTGTGTACACAGCAGTGGGAGGACGCTGTCATCCAGCAGCCACGAAAAATCACAAACCGAAGAGGATTCACTGCAATACGGAGGGTCACACTCTGCCGTTGGCTTTTCTCAAGGCAAAATAGATATTTCACCACCCTTGTTGGTGCAGGGAATTATTTACTACACTCCGTGTTTTCAGAGACAGGAAGGAAAAACCATGCAAATTTCATCTCGCGACGAATCGATTTCTCTTCCATTTATGTTTAAAGTTGCTGAGATGAGGGGGTATTAGTTAGGTTCAAATAAATACTCTTAGATGTGCATGCCGGTTCAGGCAGTAGTCAGTGATATGTTTGAAATAAAAATAAATGGATCTGAGTGTTGTTGCTTTCTGTGAGGGAGAGCACTCTAATGAGTGATCACAAATGCCAAGACCAAACACTTCAAACAAAAGAAGTCTGTGTTGAATGCATGCACATTAAACTCTTTAAAGATATTCCCTTTAAAGAAACACTAAATCATCAAAAAGGCAAAAGAAATAAAATCCTGAATGCAGCAACCATAACCTAATTGCTTTCTCCCGATGAAATTGTAACAATTATGCAATTTAAAACTATATGTAATATAATATATAACATGTTATCAAATTATCTATGGCAATGTATTGCAGCTTCCAGCTACTGTACATGTCACACAATTAAAGTGCAGCCATACAGTAGGTCTGCAACCACACAAAGCGGAAAGCACAGTAAATGTTCATATTCAGACAAGATACAGTATGTGGCTCTAAACAAGTGAGTGAGTGAAAAGTCCAAGCTGGTCTATTTAAGCCGTCCCCCGCAGGGTAGAGTATTTACAAGGAAACGGTTATCATTTAGTCTGTGTTGCGGATCAAGATGTCAAGCTCCACAGAGAATCGAAGCAGTGCTGTTAGGGCCAAAAGTGCAGTTTCAGAGCCGCAGGATCTGAGCGGGAAAAAATAATGTTATTTGCAAATGCTTAAATATCCCTAATTGACCTGAAATATAGCCAGTGTGCAGGAACTGTTTGAAATCAATAATAGGAGTGCCAAAAAAAAAAGGAAAAGGAAAAGAAAAACTACACAAATTGTTATAGCGTTGTCTCACATACAGTATGCTCAGGTGCAATAAAACAATCAAGAATTTTCAAAAGGTCATGAAGATTAACATTACCACTGATGCTGCCAATTAAAGCGAGCCTAATTGATGACTATGTTTCACCAAACGGACAAGCTTAATGAAAGACTGCTGCTACTGTACGTATACTGTAACATGAACATTGTGTAGACGTGAATGTATTCCCCACACATTTGCTTATTTTGAATGTTTAGCCGGGGAAATCAATACACAGTATTCCCAGGGTCTGATTGGATTCACAATTAGCCCCCTGAGGTGGGGGGGGAGTGGGGAAGAGGGGCTCCTCCTGACAATGGGAATAGATTCCCATCTGCCCAGCCGTCCAGAACCACCCTCCCTCCCGGCCAGGTGCTTTTTTGGGTGAGGGTGAGGCCCAGAGAGAGACGCGTGTCTCGTGTGACGGCGGGCCGTGACAGCTCCAGGGTGCTCTTTGACCCGAGAGGAGGGGAGAACAACATCAATGGTAATTCTCCCTTCAAACACATTAACTGGGATGAACTGGGACCCAGTGATCTCCTCTGAGTGGACTTGCATTGATCGTGCAGACCAAGAAATCCATGAATAAATTTAGCACTAATTGATTTTTTTTTTCTTTCCTGCTCAGAAAATAAATCTCCCATTTCGTGTTGAGGCAGTGAATGTAGAATATAGTGAACTGGGTTTCCTCTCCTTTAAATTAGCGAGACATATAATTTGAGAACTAAATAATCCACCAAAATATGTTTTGCGTGTGGCTTGGTTCTCATTGTCTGATCCAGGCAGCCTGTTATTTTCAGTACAGCCAAGAAGTTTCATCATTTTGAGTCCTGACAAGAGTCAATAAAAAGTCCACCTTCAGCTGTGTTGCTAAACAAACAAAGAGAATTCATTGTGTTGAGATTGCCAGAGCAACAGCCCCAGAAATTAACCCATTTGGTGCAAAGGATTCCAGCTACCTTTTAATTGCTTTCAATGGGGATTGAAGTTATAGTTGGAGGGGAAACTGTGTCACATCTGCATTACAACAGTTCCCTGTTTCTTCACCCTTATATATTTGCAGGAATGGTATTGTCAATATTGGAAGAAAATATTAACAAAAGCTGCTAAGCCCAAGTGTACATTTGAGTTGCGAAGGGGAAGAAAATTTTGAATACATGTTTGCATCAACTTCAATTTTAGAAAAAGTATATTTATAAAGATTGAGAAATTATTTGTGAAAAGTAAGTAGTTGTTTTTATGACATTTGAGTGGAAAAAATCACAAGAAAAAAAATAGTGGCAGGATGAAAATATAGAATAAAATATATAAATACTTTCTATATTATATAGCATGCATAATTATTTTTATTATTATGATAATTATTATTATTATTAGTAGTAGTAGTAGTATTAGTAGTAGTAGTAATAGTATCGGTAGTAGTAGTATTTAATTTCTAGAGCACTGTTTTAATACATAGTATGCCATTGTTAAACAGTAGCACTCAATAGTAAATTGAAATATCAAGTCAAAATGTATTATAACTAGTGTATGTATTATTATTTTGTAATATATTTATTTATCCTTTGCTATACAAATCAACAGATGTGTAACTGAAAACAATAAAGTAAGACAAAATTCATTGCAATGTGCATATTTGAGCATTTACAATATTAGGGTTAAATATATTACCCTGTGTATTTTAAAAGCGAGTCTTTTGAAGTGGTGAAAAATGAAAATATAAATCAACATTTTCTTGATAAGTAATGAAGAATCTGAACTTTGTAGTTTTTACAGTCAGGTATCATACTGCCACCTGCTGGTGAAGATGTTTTTTTTTTTTTTTTCAAAGGTAGTGTTCCAACAATAGATGTCTGCACTCAGTAGAGTGGCGCCTTACAAAAATACAATTACCTATTACTGCGGAAATTGTCTACTCCTATGACATACATTGTATTAAAATATCACATTTAATCCTCCCTTAATGGCAGATGGAAAACCCTCAGCAAATTTAGAGAGTAAATATTCTGTCGGTATCTTAAACTAAACATTGTGCCTGGGTCCCTTTAAAACACATGTAGCTGAAGATGTGATTATGCTCTATCAAGACTCCCTTCACTGACAAACCTCAATTGCACACTCATGTGAATAAAACGACGTGCCTGTAATGTTCCCTTACGTTTGATGGATGACTTGTAGATATAATGGCAGGGCATTACCTCTGCAAATAAACCATACTTGACAATGCCCCTATACTGGAACATCTGGGACGCTCCAAAGATAGGATCAAAAGCCTTGTCTGTCCTTGGTATTTATCTGTGCCAAACATGCACTGTGAGCTCATAGACAGAAAAGACAATGCCACTTACTTAATTTTATCAGTACTAGCTGTTTGTTAATCATTAGCCTTTCCTCTGTCTAATTTGTCAAAGTAAAATAGCTGTTCCTCTGAGTATTTCAAATATTTTGAACTTGACACAACAATGTACAGTAGTGTCTACACCTATAAGAAGACATCCTTGAAATATTATTATATTATAATACTGTAATAAAGAAAAGTAATATAATACAAGGGTTAAACAATATGAAACTGACATCACAGTCCTATATTATTACCTATTAACAGTATTTACATGAATAGTATTATTGACAGTTTGGACACAAACAGATTTCAACATATTGGTATTTGTTTCTACATGGTTTCTATACCTGTCTTAATATAATAATATAAAACAGTTCTATAAGGTAATTGGAAAGAATCATGCAACTATTGACCTCTTTAGTACATTATTGTAACAATAACAATTGACAAGATTTTTATTGTAATTTTGGTAACCCTTAAAGTACAGGCTGACAATTAGATAAGAATTTCTGTAAATTACAAACATACAGGGGAATTTCTTATATTGCTAAATGCTAAACGCATAGCAATGGTATATTGGGTGTTTAGAGTACACAATAAATTTTCACAATACAATTTCATATTATCAGCAACTAATTAATGGCCTATAATGTGATGATTTTATTATAAATGTTACAGTAATAAAATCAAATAAAACTTAACAAATCATATAATATTGTAATGTCAAATTGACAGATCCAGTTCTGCATTTGCCATTATGAATGTTCACTAAATAATGGAAACACCTAATGTTTTGAACAAGGTAGGGGGCAAATATGCTCTCTGACCTGTCTCAAGCTCACAAAAGTGGTAATATGGTTTGGAATTTTAACATTGATTTTGACAGCTATGAAACTGTAGGTCTATCCTATATTTTACATTTAAATAGTTTAAGTGAATATGACTAGATAACAGTAAGAATAATGTATTACAATAGAAAAAACATAATGTTAACACATTTTGGATGAAATAGGAGAATGAAATAGTAACTAATATTATAGAGAGAAATAGAGAGAAGAGACTATTTGGTTGTCTCAGAGATATATAGAGATTCAGGAACTGTTACAGTTATACTGTAGATTTCCCATGGTAGAAAAAGTATTTTGATTCATGCATGTTATTTGAAAAAGACAAACACTCACTCACACACACACCTATAGAGAGAAAGAGATTAGTTAATTAAAATAATAATTGAATTATTATTGTTAGTATTATTAGTATTATTATTTTCACTCCATCTGATGGCAAGCATGCACAAGCATGGCTTTTGTTCATTTGAATGTTGATTATATACAGAAATCAGATTGACAATAACATGAGCTATGACGATAATCACAAATCTGTATATGTATATGTAATATATTTCTCTACCATGGATTTTAAATAGAAGTAACCTGTTTTGCTGTTTTGTCCCAATTCATAAGACTATTCTACAGTTCTGCAGTGAGGACCCAGTAAAAGAACATTATATTGCTTTTCTTCAGAGAAAGTGCCAATTGTGAAACTTTATTTAGGTATAAAGAATGTCAGGAAGGGAAGCATCTGTCTTTTGAACGGAAACACTTTTTTTTAAACTTTTTTTTGGGGGAGGGGGGAGGTTAAATATGGCCATGTTCAAAAGTAGATGGTCGGAAGTTAATATGATCTGGTTTGATGTGTTTGTACAGTCAAAATGCAATGGTTATGCTACATCTTGGCTGTGTGAGTTCTTGAGTTTCATTGTGTTTGCCATTCCTAAATCTCCCCAAGGCAATGCATCTGTTGCTCTCCTGCGAGCACAAATGGGGGGAAAAATCTGGATGTCACTTTTGTGAACCAGACATGGTGGGGAGTAGGGAAAATGACAGCGTCTTCAGGAAAGCGGTTTGCATGGTGAAACCGGGGGCCTGATGAAGGGCAGGTTAGAGTGATCACCCTGGCCAGGGCAGATGTGCCTTGGTGTCGCTCCACATCCGCACCGGAATGAATCACCTCACAGATGTTAAACATCTAAGTCCAGCCGAATACACACATACACACACGCATGCACACAGGCAGACTCACCAGACATGCAAACACACACATCCATAGGCACAGCCTGGCACTGCATTCAGAAGCATGCCTTCACAATAAGTCAAAGGACTTCCTCATGCAACTTTGGCAAGGAATGATCAAATCAAACATTTGATTCAGCAATGAGGAAAATCATTAAGGATATGACATGCACTGCACTGAGAGAATTTACTCTGACTTCACTGCAGTTCCGCTCCATCTTGTTTATTATGGAACACGTGTAAAACGTAATCTCACAGAGACTCCTCTTGCTCCCTGGCTTGTACATGCGCCATGCATCAATACTACAGTAAAAGTTGAAGGGCACATTCAATAACACCACACCTGCATTCTCCCACATATTTCTATTTTCTTTTTTTTATTATTGTGAGGCTATTCATGCCAGCAGAATATTGTGTCAATGTGCCTAACAAGCAACAAACCTCTCTCTCCTCTTTCCATGTACTATCTAATTTTTATCACCTCACTAGCACAGAGCTAGGAGCTGTTTTGGATGGGGAATTAGGAAGCACAGCGGTTCTCCTCAGTAGGCTACACTGGCAATGCCTTACAATTACAAAAGTATCTTTCACAGAGGATGGACACAAACATTTGTACCCAGGTTGTGCAATATGTTTTCTTAAGCTTGCATATGCTGTGTCAAGTTCTTTAAAATATTGTTTTTCATAAAAGAGCAACTGAACTGATAATATGTTCATGCAGTTAGTTCCAGTGAATATGTCCAATATTAGGACTAAGTACCTAAATAAATGACTGAGTGAGTTTTGTTCAGATTTATTACATTTCAAAATATTAACATTATTGTACATTTTCCTCTGAAGATGCCAAGTTATTGTGCATATTTGTTTTATAGTTTTCTGCAAGAAATAATTTATTTTGTATGCCTTGGAATCTAGTTTGTATTGGTTTTAGCATCAAGGACATTTTAAGAAGCTTTGCGTTAGAAAGAAACACTTTAAGGTAAGCGACAATTTAAGGAAGAGTTTCTTGATCTTTAAGAACATTCTTGAGGCCCTTTTCGCCTCTTTTGGAGAAACTCAAGCAGATAAAAGAAAACACTCGGTGGATTAAAGTGCTCAGAATGTATCAGCATCAAACCACCAGAGTTTTTGCCCTCTACATTTTTCAACCACAGTCAATAGATCTAAATATTTTACTGTGCCCGGGCCGATTTATTTTTTGATGTTTAAAAACTTGTGTGAAGTGAAAGAAAATTCATTAAAGAAGAGGGCCCCAGTACGATATCCTGCGATCAGCTTTGAACGTCTAGTTTAACTGGGATATTGATCATTCTCTTTCTTCTGTGACAAAGGCCACCAGGGAGGTTGGAGGTGTCGAAGGATGAAGGCGCACTGCCAATAATACCAGACAACTGTGTATCCACTGCACGTGAGGCTGGGAATTGACACCGAACAATGTTCCGTAAGAGAGAAAGACATAAATAAAAGAGCAACAGCTCAATCAAGGAATGACCAAACAAACAACACCTTCATTGATTAATTGTTTCTTGGTTTAACATACAGTGAGTTGTGCTTCCTGCCATGGATTGTTAAACTGGACATAGGGGTTGATTTTTAAAATACACATATACAGTATGCATTCCAATATGGATGCATCCATAAGTCATTAATGTGTTGAATCCATCCATAACACACTGATTTTGTGAATTTCCGCACATTGTTGTATTTGCTATAATAATCATAGACCAAATCTTGATATTGTTACTCTTTAATGTGTGACATTCCTCCCATAGCTCTAAATATTGAACCTTGAATTAGTTGGAAACCGTGGAACATATTATACTATACAAAAGACATGGCCTTATAAGTGACATTACCACCACAAAGCTGGTGATTTCTAGATTTAGAAATTGTACATAGCCTACATTGTAAAGATATCAAAATTAAGAACTACATACAGTACACTATCAAATGTCACCAAAACATACAAACGCAGACAAGTAGTAAGAAAAGAGAAGCATCATTATTATAGCCTGACTTATACTATTGACTATTGACTATTGACTTAGAATAATATTGAGTGTGACCAAGCAACAAAGGGGCTAATTTTTAACAATATACAGGTTCCTGATAAGGCAACTATTTCCCACTAATGTGTATATCTGGTCATTCTATTTATACAGACAATTTGAGAATAGGCATATCATCCCAAACTATTTTCTTCTCGTATATAGAAAGATAAACAAATATCAGATGTCAGATGTAAACTGTACATTTCTGACATCCATGCTCCATACATGCTAACATTCGGGTACTGAAAGGGCAGACATTCATGGTGCCGCTTGCCTTCAGGTAGTTGTGTTCACTCTTTGGTGTGTTCACTGTGGCAGCTGTGGCACTATATTTCCCACAGGCTACACTGGACCAAAGTGCTGAAGGGTTACTTACAGGGTAGATTGTCCTAGCTTCTGTCCACTGAACACCAGTTTCAGTCACGTCAATCTAGCCCATACATCACCGTTTATGCTCAACGCCCCCCTCCCCCACCCATGTCTCCTCTGTATAGCTGTCTTTTCTCCACTGCCCTAGCTCCCTTAAGGTTATCAAGTGGAATTACCATTCAGCAGCTGAAGCGACAGTCCGTATATGTGGACGAGAGAAATACATTAGCCAAAGGTGAAGCAGGTCCTTCAATCCAAACGCAGGCAGGCGGGCAGACAAGGCAGACAGACCTCTTGGGCCATCAATTCTCTGGTCCAAGTCAAATTCCTGCTCACCACTAACGGATGTAGCTAGCTATTAGGTGTCGTGTTTAAGGCGTTACTATATAGTTCTATGGTTTAAGGAGACAAAGCTCTCTGTCAGTATATTTGTCCCTGTAGACAGCTTTAAGAAACATGGATCCTAACAACAGCGTAACAAGAAAACATTTTCCCCAATTTCTGCAGTTGAATGGAGGTGGCTCCGCAAGTAAGCAAGAAACGTAAATAATTTCTCCTTCTAAATATGTTCAGCACATTTTCCATAAACACGGAGGTCACTAGGCTTTTCAAAAGTCTTTGTGAAAGCCTTAAAACCTTTTATTTTTTAATCAATAATCATGTTTCTGTCTTTAACTAAATTGACTAATAGCTTCAAGGACATTATCATACATGTTTTATAAATATATTTTCTATATATTCCTCACTAGAGTGAGTGAAATCCTTCTGTCATCTTCTCGTCCCTCCTCCGACACACAGGGCACATCAGGGCAGGGCCCATCCTGCACCTTGGTTGACGTGCGCATGCAGTCGCCCACCAGGGGGCGGGAGGGCTGCATGACGGGGTCACGGACGACACCCTGCCTCTGCGCCAGACAGTGACAGCTGGACTGCTTAAGGACAGAGGGGCCCGAACCCCCGGCACACACCTGGCCCGTCATTGGCAGGGTGAGAGGAGCGGTCGCCATGTTGGACGGGGCAGATGTTCTGGAGGGGAGATGGCAGAGACAGATGCACTATGGGGACCCTTCTGTCTCTCTCTCTCTCTCTCTCTCTCTCTCTCTCTCTCTCTCTCTCTCTCTCTCCTTGACATTAATTGAACATCATGTGCTCTCAGCGAGAACATGATAAAAACAACCATGACTGGGTGAAGGCTCTTGCCTCAATGACGTCCGGCGACGTTTAGCCATGTGGTTACAATACCTGCCGACACTCACCAGGAATACATCTGCATTATTAGGTGCAGGGTGCTGATCACAGGTCCCTGAGAGAGCCCTAATCATTGGCTACATTAAAGGGACTGTTACGACATTTGCTCTTTAAATGACGAAGGGCTGCCTAGGGAACGGAACAGATAACAAGTACCAAGCTATAACAACGTCTGGTCAAAAAGTGAGCTGATGAGCACTGTGTGGTTTGTCCAGGGTGCAGTGCCTGTCCTGAATACTTAAGAGTGACCCTTTCTAACAAAAGAATATCTGTCTGATGAGGAGTGGCTGGGTCTTCTTCACCCCATATGGCTTCACGACATAGCTTTAACAGAACCAGTCAAGGAGCTGTCACATTATCAGCCACTGTTGTGGTCCGGAAGGTTTGATGTGGGTGATTCATCCAGGGATGTGAGATAAACATTGGCCACTTTATAGTTTCCATTAAATGTTTTTTATTGAGTAAATCGTTTGAACACATGTGCCTTCAAGCTAAATATTAAATTGTTCTTTAGCAATTAGGCTGAAAGGCTTACTTTTAATTAATGTGACAGTACGAGGTTAGAAAAAAAAACATGCTAGACATGTTAAAGATTCCGTAAACAAGGTATACATTAGACTCACATTCATACATGTGGTTTCTGGGGAACTCTTAAAGATAACCAAAACAAGTGCAGTGACTTGAGCCCATTCACAAACAGGAAAGAAACAATATATTCTATAAACACCCTACCCAAATGAGAATGTTATCAATAACACTTGTGTCTGCAGATGCAAAAGAATCAACACAAAATTGAATGTTTCGAGATGCATGTTTTTGGTTTGACTGCTGTAGCTCATTGCCAATAACAATGTTACCCACAATCACTATCCAAAACCACAGGGCCCTGGCATGGCACTCTGTCACAGATTATGTTTTGATTCTGTCCAAATGCAACAGCTTCCTGTCTAGTACTGTTTGCTCTTACTGTCTGCTTTGTTAGCTTCAGTTTCTTTGCCGAGGAAAAGGGAAATTCACTTGGAACACATGGAAATGGTTTGATACACTCCCCATTTCCTCCCCCAAATATGTGATATTTCTTTGCAGGGTCACAAGATGTTTTTTAATAAACTACATAATATACAGTATATATATATATATATATATATATATATATATATACTGTATAATCATCATATTATACCATTATATCTTTTTATATATTAACATTTGTGCTAAGAAAATACAGTAGTATGAACGTATTAACATTTCTTTTTGGGGGTCACATAATAAAACTACTCTGATAGATCCAATCCAATCCAATCCATTTTATTTATAAAGCACATTTATAACAACAAAGTTGACCAAAGTGCTAGTACAATAA
>JAODUE010000001.1:1874775-1886393 GCA_027564755.1 Amblyopsis hoosieri
AATAGCTCAGACAGGTTTAAAAGCCAATGAATAGAAATGTGTTTTTAGTTGTGATTTAAAAACACAAAAGCTGGGAGTCAATCTAATCTGGAGGGGGAGCTCATTCCATAATCTTTGGGCTGTGGCTGCGAAGGCTCGGCCTCCGGTGTTTTTCAGACGCGTTTTAGGGACAACCAGCTGTTGGTCAGCAGATAGATGACCTAAAGGGCCTCAAGTATGTACTGTTAGCGAACATAGCGTAAAAGTGAGTGCAGAGAGAGCGCAAATAGTGCATTCTGTGCCATAGTTTCAGCCACTTACGTCCATTAGCACTTCGTCACATAAGTAACTCTGTGCTGAACATATACTGTACATGTATATACTATATACACACACACATGCACACGCACACACACGCACACAAACCCCCTCGTAAGCTTGCTTCCGGAAGTGATGAAGTCGATTTTCATTGTCACAAAGTCTATCTGTAATTCCGGTGCGACACTAGTGCAACACTTTATTTACTCATTCAATTGTTACTTACTACTTACGTTAAAGAACAATACCTGGAAATAGCCAGAGTCGTGTTGGTAAGTTCCTCAACATATTCCACTGTATAAGTTTAACAGCAGGCAGAAGAGCGCTTTAGCCATGTGCACGCTGTTCGTACACACGTTCTTATGTGCAAATTGTGACAACATTATGCATTAAACAGGCGCTAACACCTTAGCACATGAGGCCCACAGCGTTATCTGTTCTCATTAGAGCCAATGAGCAGCAGCACTGACCTAGCCTGCACTGACGAATGGTCCTCAGGTCAAATGGTCATAAATAAAGTATCTATGCCCACACTTAAAACCATTATGCACAGTGACGCAAATGCATCTGTGTCTCTGTGTGGGTAGGGATGCAGGAAGGGGTATCTGTGTGCATGCACACTGGCGTGGAGCGGCGCACCAGATTGCACATTTCAAAGGCAAGACAGCTCCCAGGCCCGCTGAACTTTTGCTTGTTATCAGGAGCTGGGAGTGAGATGGAGAGAATTGATCTTTTGTCTACTGGAGGTGGACTCCCTCCCTTGGGTCAAGCAGCTCGCTCACTTGACGGCCATACAGAGGGTTGCCACTCTCTCTCTCTCTCTCTCTCTCTCTCTCCCTCCCTTTCTCTCCCTCCCTCCATCTCTGCGTGGCAGCTGTCTCTCCTCTAGCTGACACTGGTCCTGCCGTTACTGGGTATTGAGATTGATCTCCCCTCCTGTTCCCGATAAGCTCCATCTCAGGCTGCCCGAGACTCCAGCGGAGACAAAGACCGGAATGGAGAGCTGAATGTGTGTGTGTGTGTGTGTGTGTGTGTGTGTGTGCGTGTGTGTGTGTGTGTGTTTCGGGGGGTATTGTCAACTCCCATCACTGCTCCAAACTAACAATGTTTGGTGGATGGAGGGGTGTGAAGTGGGGGCTTTGGGGATGTTACACAGTAAGTTGACACTCTGGATGGAGGGAGTGGACTGCCGTTCCTCTGATTTATTGAAATCGTTGATCACACAGTGACTCTATTCTAATTAGACTATTTAAAGTGACAGTATTCTAAATAGATGCCTGATGTGTGGAATGGATAGATTTTTTGAACGGGCAACTCCTCATAACCACTGTTAACAATAGGCTAACCAATTCAGTTTAATCTGTTCTGAGACCACATTTCACACAATCAAATAATCCATACTAGTATTATTACACTAGCGAATGTTATTATTCATATTATTAATTCACTACTGTACATGCAGTACTAAAGCATATTTGTATATTAGCCCAAAACTAATTGTTGTTCACAAATGTTTACATACACATACTGTATGTGTGGTTTGACGTGAAAGCATGTAGTCACTTAATGACTCAAGTGCTTAAGGAGATTCTGAAAGTTATACCTTCCTGTGTAACGTTAGTGAAGTTGCCTGCAACTTTAAAGTTATCCAAAGGATGCACTGAGACTGCAAATGTGTACATACATATGAGCAATATAAGCCATTTTCATCAATTCACAGGCCTGGGGGCTGCACTCTTCTATTGTGAATCCTGGAGTGCATCTGACTGGGGCTCTTTACAGTTATTAGTGTGCGTTATTGGCATTGGGAAGAATGCAGGTCTGGGAGGAGGGTTGGGAGTATGGGGATTGGGGGGGGGGGGGGCAGATGAGAAGTCAAGCAACAAGCATGATAATTTGCAGTTTAACCAATTTCAGGAGGCAAGATGGCCTGATAGCCTCGCTGAGCATCGGAGAGCAGTTGAGAGCGGAGCAGGAGCAGGAAGGGGATGAATAAGGTTTAATAAGAAAGGGTTCTAATTGCACCCCGCTCCCCCCAACCTCCACCTCTCAGCTGAACTCTAATTACGGCGAGAGCACAGCGCACTGTCACCCAATATTAAGTTGTTGAGCAGCGCGGCTAAGACAATCGATAAACACTTCGCTGTTAAGGGGCAAGGATTGAGTGTCCCCCCCCCCCCATACTCCTTCTATGCAGTGGGAACCAGCAGCACCCAGAGCCCTCCTGGCTCATGAGAACGCCGCTGGGATGTCCAAGAATGATTGCAGAGCAATAATCCTGAGCACAGCAACCCCCGCCACCCCCCCAACACACACACACACACACACACCTCCTCCCCCATGGGCTCCCTTAGCACCAGTGTGTCTGAGAGGGAAAGGTGAACACGGTCACTCTAATTACAGGGGCCCCAGCTCCCTCACACACACACACACACACACACACACACACACACACACACACACACACACACGTCATGCATAACTAAAGACAGGCCAATTAGGGCGAGAGGGAGATAAGGGAAGTTTTATTTGTATACTAATTAAGCCCCTGATGAAATTCAAAAGGGAGCTTGGTGGAGAGGGCTGGGGTAGTGAAAGGACGAGTAATTGTATGTTTGAGAAAAGGCTGCCATATAGGTGCGGTTATCGGAGAAGCGCAGCCTTGAGATAGTTGCCCCCTAATCCTGCACAGAGCCCCTGCATAGCCTGCAAGGTCTCTCATAATTTGATCTGCAAAATCTCAGGCTTTGACAGCGGGATAATCAACAGTGTTTATTGTCCATTTGGTCCTACTTTCAGTGCATGCACAAAAGAAAGTATTGATGCATAATTTTTGTTTTCAAACTAGAAGAAACATTAGAAGTAAAACATTGATATGTATGTTTGCATAAGATGTTTGTATAGTGGGGTCTACAATGTAATTACTTACTATAAACTAATCAAGAGTTTATTACAGGAATAAACTCCAGTAATGTCAGTGTTTTTGTCCATAGGTCTCTAACGTACATATTTATTTTATATAACACAACAATGTACAGTATGTAAAAAGGAAATTGTAGGATGAACTATTATGGTGAACTTCCAGCTGAAAGATGCGGTTTGATCCCCAGCATGCCCAGAATTCAAACCTATACCTTCTCCTTAACACAAGTGGCCAAATACTTTACTGTAAATAGTAACATTTCAGTTGAAGGGTATACATATTATCAAAAACCATACATTCATTATTAATAGAAAAAATTGTTTGAAAAATTACTACTCAGCCATTAATGGTATCATTTCACTGAACCCCCCCCCCACACACACACACACACACACACACACACACACACGCACGCACACAAGCACACACACACACACACACACACGCACACACACACACGTGCACATATACATCCCCTCAGATCAGCAACAGCAGCAGCTGATCCATGAGGGAAGGGTTCATCATTAGTGCTGCAGATATCCCTCATCTTCAAGGAGCGTCATAAGTGGTGTTCAGGAACTTCACCAGAAGAAGCACTTCATCCTTATTAGAGATTAGCTTCACGGAAGCCCCCCTCAACGCCTTGTCACAGTAAAGCCACATTGAGCTTTAGTCAAACTGCCTCTTTATCAGCACATGAAAAGGCCACATGTGGAGGATCTTTTTAGATCTGGTAATAAAGTAATGAAGTAATTTGAATTGTTCACAGAGGAAAGCCGTGTTTGACGCTCCACCATTTTGCAAAGTTCCCTGTGTCAAATGTAATGTTTCAGCAAGAACAAAATAGTAATGATACAATAATTCAAGTCCAACAATGTAGTATGTGCAGCAAAGTGTGTAAGTGGTCAAACAGCATAATTACTGTAGCCTACATCTTGAAATGTGCAATGCATTTTAACAGTCAACAGGCAAGTCCTTTGGATTGCAATACATTCTGAGACAGAATGCATACCTCACACCAGTATAAGACAACACTAACCCATTTGACTGAGCTGGATCTAAACATTCAATGAAGCTCAGACGTTGCTACTCCATGTGGCACCCGTAGACATAAACACAGTCAAAATCATGAAAAATCTTTATTTGTGCCCTATTCTATCTTTGCCTCAACAAAATTGTTTTTGTTGGCTTGTACATTGTTGATTTTTAACATTCTGAAAACTTTGTTTTGATCATTAACTCTTGACTGTTGACACTGTGAACACAATAACTGAGTTATGTAATTCCTATGCTTGCTTTGCAAATAGCCAATTATAGCCAATAGCCAATAGCCAATTATTATTGTTATGATGATGTGTTGTTGAAAACAATATTCTTATGTCTCACACTCGTTCTCATCTTTCAGAGCCTATTATTGGCTATTGTGTCTGTGTGAGTTCTCAGGATGCTCACTGATCAGTTCCCATTCCCTGGGCCTTTGGCAGGGATACATTATCAAACATGTTGAATCCTGCCTGAGAAGCAACTTGGAGCCTTTAGGCCTTTAGTTGGGGTCTGTAACCCTCTCAAACTACAGGATTATCTGTGTAGACACTTGGCTCTATTCACGACATTGCACAGCCGAACCCCTTCTAACCTCGGCCGGTAAATCATCCAAGGATCAGGATAATATAAGTCCTATTGTGTGTATCAGGCTTTACAGTATTGACACAGTCTAATTGGTAAAGACCATTTGTCTCAGAAATTATAGATGTATTATAAGGAACTACAACATGGATGCATTATACACCTAGCCATGACCATTTACTGTTTGTGTTCACTTGGTCAAAGAGAGGCATTGGGGGAATAGTTGAATAATTCATCCCAGTTAAACCCATTACGAATATCTGTGTGGACACTTTTTTGATGTTACAGACCGTGTGTGATCTCAGAGAGCTTTCATACTATATCTGGCTCTACTGCTGGTGTCTATTTCCCCCTGAAGCGACAACGATCAACTGGCTCTTCCAGTAATTCTTTGGAAAAGGACAGTATGTTATGGTACAGATATAGTATTTCTTAGCATTACAAATTTCTGCATAGCATAGGTCTTGCAAAAACTAGAAAATGACAAATTATGACATACTGTTGACATAAAATACCATTCCAGTACATTCATTAATTTCCTAATGTTACCTTAAACGTTGATCAACGACAGAAATTTGCTTAAAAAATCCCATGTGAGAATTGCCACTACTTTTTTATTCATTCATATGAAATTAATGTTGTTTACCGATTTTCTGCGAGCACATCAGTCCAATCGTCAGAAATGTGATAGGTTTCCCACTTGAATATCACCCTAAAAAATATTTGCGGGTGATACAAACCGCGGCAATAGTCAGGGTCAGCACACTGTTATGAGATCTCAGAAACCACAAATCATCAAAAATGTCTCTGAGTACTCCACTGTGAGTTTTAGACCAATAGTGTACATGTCAGTATTTGAATGAAAGGTAATACAACACTGATCTAAAGAGAAACACTTCAACCAGCATGCCATTACCTCCCACGGCAGAAGAGCTATCAAAGCCTTTTTGGTTATGCCCAGTGGCCACTTCACTCTACCAGAAGCAGGTGTTGTCTATAGGACCCACATAGTGTTGGAGTCTTTTGGTGTGTGAAGGTGTTTTGAGCTGAATCCTTCTCAAAATGTATTTGTTTCTCCTACCCCAGAGATCATGCCCTGTTCTGGGACACATACAGGGTATGGTGGCCATGTCCCATGTATTTTACATACTGTATGGAGGTTTTAAAGCAAGAGCAAGTCCTCAAAGGACCTTATTCTCAATTGCTACAGAGGGTGTGATACTGACAGGGATTAAATAGCAGAGGGTCAATCGTCTGTGTTTTCCACAGTGACTGCTTCAGAAAGTATGACTAGCTAGAGGCCACTGGGGAAGACTCTAGGGAGTTTCTCAAACCCAGTGACAGGCCCTGCATGGGGAGAAAAACTGCCAGGGAAACACAACATAGACTAATTAGCAATGAGACCACAGCCATCCCACCCTGGATATTGACCCACCCCCCTCCCCTCCCTTTTCTTTGTACTGTACCTCCACTAATCCATGTTCACGTAGAGCCAGCCTCACCTTCTCACCTTCACAGATAAAAAACGTGTTTTCAAGTTGAACATTTTTCAACTTTGGGTGAAACGCTGCGTCCATCACTGTCACTGTTTCCCCGGCCGTCCAGTCACAGCGGAGAAGGGGCGGAACAAATACTACAAGCAACCGTCACATCCTACTTCTTGCACACAACGCCACAACTATAATAGTCAGATGATATCCCCAGACTACTACAACAATACTAACATGAAAAATAATGTATAGAATATTAAAAATGAAATAATGTGTTGATAACACAAACTAGCCTGTCTATTTGCAACATATGAATTCCCACAAAGATTCTGTATCATAGCAACAAACGCGTCTCAGTTCGTCTTAGGACCCGATCACACCGAGATGCGTCGCTAGAAACGCGTCGCTAGAAACGCGTCGCTAGAAAGCGTCGCTAGAAAGCTAGAAACGCTGCCTGGCCCGTCACACTGATTAATCAGCGTGACTCCGCGCCTTGAAATGTTGAGAGTATTTAAACTTTTATGCGTGTCTAAAAATGCAAAAAAAAAATGGCGGCGCTATAAAAAACTGCATGCCAGTAAAAATGTCCATACCATAGGAAAACAATGGTTTTGCTAGTGACGCGTTTCTAGCGACGCGTCTTGGTGTGATCGGGTCCTCAGGCTGCAGTCACACGGTGATACAGCTTGCCGTTCAGCTATTTCCAAGGTAGAGATTTGAAATCGTTTGCCGCTATGCTCTGATTGGCTTCCCGCGATAGCAAAAGATAAAAATTAGGACATGTTCTATTTCTTGCAGTCTACCGTTCCTCTTTGGCAAGCGCTGCATCCCATTTCTAGAAGCGAGGCGGGAAGCTTTTTTGAATGGCTTGTTATGGGTGCCTCTGCTTTCCCGAGACGGCATTGCCGCTCATGTGTGAATGCCCCATCAGCTGAAAAAACGCTGCGATTCCAAAAGCTTTGGTGGACATGCAGCCTAAAGCTGCTGTACCTGTTACAGTGGGCTAGTGATAAGGGTAAAATCCCAGCTGAGAGGTCTTGGGTTTGACCCGAGACATGTAGAGACCACCTTCAGCAAGATGCCAAGCCCATGCCTGCGCTTTAATACTTGCAATTGAACACACTGTAAGATGCTTAGTTTAAGAATGTCTGCTCAAATAGGTCCATTGCTCCACTGGCTATATTGTGGTGCAGGCTTCATTTACTCCTAACAGAGAGGAGACGCAGGTATCTGGCAGGTCTCAACTCTCAAGCAAATAAACCTGAGAGTTGAGTTGAAAGATCTTTGGCCCTCCAGGCAGTAGAAAGGCACCAAGCAAAAAATAAATAAAACCGGTTCTTGTAGTACATTCCACTACTCATCACCCATTATCCCAGCCCGGTGGTCATGCTACTTGTGTTTGAAAACAAGGTAGTATAATTTAGAATGCCTTTCAGTGCAATTAAAATTTCTCAACCACAATTATCTCCCCCAGCGGGGCTGCCTCAATCATATATGTATGTAATGAGTTTACGGCCCTGACGTGGAAAACATGTGCTGCCTATCTGCCCGTGCTCTTCTCAAGGCTGTGGTTATTAATTGTGGCTAAAGTTGATACATAAAATCACCAGTGCTCTTAATGCTAATTAGCGTTTGAGAGAGAATTTACGATTTTCATAAGCGCATATTTCTCCAAAGGCTCAGCCATTGTGGCCCCCATCTATCGGTCATAGGCTGTCTACGATGTAATCTATCTTTGGGGAAAGGAGAGGCCAGTAGTGGGGGCAGAGACAACACAGGCAGTAAATACTAATAGTACTTAGTGGGTACTTTGGGACCAGGAGTATTTCAGGCGATTTATTGAGCTGGGCTACTAAAACAAAGGTATGCACCCTTGTCGAGGGAAATGCCGGTAATACTACACAAGGTAAAGAAAATGTGAACCATGCAAAGAAAGTGTGTACCATATAACACCACATTGAAATTATATCATGTTTTATATAATTTATACCATATACATTACAAAGAAAAAAAAGAAACTTTTAACAATTTGTTTACAACTTGACTTGAGTCATTTTCACTGTTTACCATTTCCGTCCCGTTACTGAACAGTAAAGCTTTGTATAGGCTGGACAAGTTTGTATGATCCATAGTGGCTTTTCGATACTTTGTAGCTTGCAGCGCAGCGCTGAGAGGAGTCTGACAGTAGCTGCTTCCTCTTGGCTGCGTCAAGAAGCATTTCAGCTACCTTTAACATCACAGCGTGCTGGTGCCATCGGCTCCTAGGTCTGACTATTGATCCAAGTCACCACATCAAGGTGAGCGTCAGCACTGCGGAGTCCATTGTGGGACCTCATCCTGAAAGAGCAGAGCTGTCCACAGCTCTAGGCGATGCCCGGAAGAGTGACAAGTGCTGAAACCACTTCAAGGGGCCTAACAGTGCCCTCAGCCCTTTCTAGTCGCCGCTTCAAAGCCAAGAGCAGCCTCTGGCAGTTCACCCCCCGTCCCCCCCCCCCACCACCACCACCACCACCACCCCACCCTACCCCTCCCCTTTCCTTGCTCTCTCCTTCTCCACGGTCCTCTGGGGTGGCTGGTCCTATTCTCCTCTCCCAAACCCGTCAATGTCAAAACCTGAGTGAGTCCAGTCAAAGCTAGTCACCCCACCCCCTGACCCCCTCCTCAAAACCTGTTTTCTTCTTCTTCTTCTGCCTGTTTTCCCTTCTGTGTGATGCGCTGGTCTCATCCCCTCTGCATGGCTGGCCCTCACTGACAAGTGGAAATAACAGTGATCCTACCGGCAAGAAGAGTGAAGAAGACAGATATGTGTACCCTACAGCTATCAGTGTCCTGAACTTAAGGAAAAGGGAAGGGGCTTATCTTCCTCCCCGTATACTTTAAAAACTAGCAAGAGCATGTTCACATACATTTTTTTTTGTTGAAAATATGAACAAGGGTTACAAAAAAAAGTCTGCTACTATTTTTTTTTTTTTTTTTTTAAGATAAATAAGTGAGAGAAAATATGGAAGAGAAGGAGCTTCACTTTGCCAAAAGGGACCTTGGGTTTTGCCCTGTGGGCATGGCAGCTTTCATTTTCCTCTTTTCACCGTTCTTATTCCCAGCTGGTTTCCGTAGTTTTATTGAGTTTCACATATTGGAGTTATATCTGGCAACCAGACTTGTTTATCTGCTTGGGTTGATAACTGCTCGGGCTCAATCAAGTATGAACCAGAAAGAGAGAGGAGAGAAGAGGGGAAAGGGAGTGGGTGGGAGAGAGTCACTGAAAAAGAGACACTTGTATATATTCTCATTTCCTCCAGTATTTTTGTATTGATCAAGCAAATCTTTTGTTTTTAACTATATATATACTGTATTTTTTTTTTTTATCATAATCCTGGCTTGACCCTGTGAGAAGGGGAACACTTGTCCCAGCCAGGTTATAATATTCAGCCTGGCTTGCTCCAAAGCCAACAATAGATATTTGCACGACATTGCTTAAACTTATTTGAGCAGTTAGCAGATAACAGATAAAGTCCATCCCTGTTTCCTGCATCACTGATATGCATTACAAGTGGGCTATTATCCAATTTACCAACTCCCATTTAACCAAAAATGTATGTCACATTTTAGTTATCGCCATTAAGATTGCATTTTATTTTATGGTCATCTGCGCATTTCTGTACAATGAAATTCATATTTTGTACTGTTGTGATGATAGGATAGCCTTGTAGAGGATCAGTCCCAGGATCATACGGATGTAAAGCACAGGAGATGGACAGCGCAGGCAGTCTACGGTGGAGGAAGTAATTATCCTTATATTAACATATAAGTGGCACAACTTGTCCAAATGCACATCGTCGGTGACTATCTATAGAGTTCAGTAGGAGAGAAGCTAAGAAACAGGGATTTAGGAAAGGCAGTGAGAGGGATATAAAGGAAAAGATGGACTGAGTAAAAGAAAAGAGAAAGCATGCAGTGCTTGCTGGACCCTGACTGCGTGCAAGGCCTCAATTATTCATGCAGCAGTGCACATGTCAGGAGCTCACAGACAAACACAACAGCAAGGCCGAGCGGCGCAAATCAAACAGTGCATCCACGGGCAAAGCCCACAATGCACCTGGAGGAGAGCACCTCGTCCCATTTCTCTGTTGTTTTCTGATAAACAGAGAACAAGGATACCTGAGCACTGGCTGATTCTCCTCCAGAGCCGAGAGCAGCTGGAATTGTCTGTTGTTTTTCCCCCCAAAATATTTATTTGTTGCTTTTTTTGGCAAAGGCTCTCGTGTCAGTGGGTTCAATCCTTTCATGGCTCATTAGCCTACATGTTAGATCCGCTTTATTTCTCTGACTATCCATCAACACCTTTGTGCAGTGTGAGTCCTTAGCCTGTTTGCTGGTCCCCAACATGTCTGCATTAACTGGTGAGGTTGGTGTGAGTTCAGCTGGTTGAGGCTTCATCTCAGCTCAGTTTATCGACCACTACCGCGCTTTTCTATTCCATTTCTGCTCTGGGCCAGTTCACAGTCCACTTTGTCATCATCCACACATTATTGTCTTATTGTGTAGTGCTCTAAACAACATGTTTCTCATTAAATCAAATATGTGTCGTTATTGTAAAGCATCATTGATTGCTGTAGTAGTGCATACAGTAAGAACAGAACCTTACCGATACTGGATATGGGTCTAATATCTAATGTCTCATTTTTCAAATGTAGTTTTACAATAGTGTTTCATACATGATATACATAATCTTTACATGAAAAGCACACATATTGTCTCATAGCCTCTCCTTGGTTATAAAGTTGTGAGAAATTGTTTTATTTCACCTGCGGGCTGTAGATAATATTAACATCTTTCATAAGATAAACCAGTTCTCTAGCTGCAAGGTGCAAATAATATTGGTGCATTTTATGTTCAAACACCTAATAATATTATTTTGATATGACAAATCATATTGAATGCTTGAGTCTTAAATGCTTGATGGTAATGGCGCGAGGAAAGGGTAGGAACCAGGTGCAGGATTCATTGACAAAAGCAAGTGTTTCACGAAACAGAGCAACGCTCATCAATACAGCAAACCACAACCTGTATACCCCCACAGAACACAAGGGTGCAAACAATAAGCAACTAACATAAAATGCATGAGACTGGGAAGCGCTGGGTACTTGGGCGACCGGCAGCCCGAAGCGGATGCACTGGCGATGGCGAAGTGCAGGAAGGGCGCGCCGCTCATCGGCTCGGCGGTTCGACAACTGACATTACATATATACACATATATATATATATATATATATATATATATA
>JAODUE010000001.1:1903461-1924395 GCA_027564755.1 Amblyopsis hoosieri
GTCACATGAAAAGATATGCTCACATATTTGCAAATATGTGAGGGGTGTACTCACTTTTGTGAGATACTGTATATAGTATATAACCTAGATTGTATAATTGAATAACCTTAAAGAAAGATGGGTCATTGCAATTGTGATGAAAATAATAAATGCAGACTAATAACATGCTTTTGCATCCCACAGCAACCGTCATCGTCGCACGGAGCAAGAGGAGGATGAAGAGCTTCTAAGTGAGAGCAACAGAACCACTAATGTCTGCACCCGCTTTGATGATTCCCCTTCTTGTAAGTATTTGAAGTTGGCAGACAAAGTGTTAAATGGTACTTGTGTCGGGCTGACGTTTATATAATATCTGTGCATTACTCGACTAGATGTCAAATCTGGAAAAATGAGGGACTACCAGGTCCGTGGTTTGAACTGGCTCATTTCCCTGTACGAGAATGGAATCAATGGGATCCTTGCTGATGAAATGGTACGGTCGCATGCATTTATGATGTTTTCTGTGTTACTGCTTGTGTATCATGTTGTTTTACGGCCTCTTATCTCACGTGGGTCCCCGTGTCTCTCCTTAGGGTTTAGGGAAGACCCTTCAGACCATCTCCTTGTTGGGTTACATGAAACACTACAGGAACATCACTGGCCCCCACATGGTACTGGTGCCAAAGTCTACCCTGTACAACTGGATGAATGAGTTCAAGCGCTGGGTTCCGTCACTTCGGGCGGTCTGCCTTATTGGAGACAGAGAACAGAGGGTAGGTTTTTGGAATTCTGCATGTTAATGTGATTTGAAAATTTGGTAATTTATAATTTAAAATGTTTTTTTTTTTTTACACTTTGTTATGATTATCTGACCACATGAGTTCACGAGAGATAAAACCCTCTTTTCCCTCTTATTCTCATTCTCAGAATGCATTGATCAGAGATGTACTGCTGCCAGGAGAGTGGGATGTGTGTGTCACCTCCTATGAGATGCTCATCATTGAAAAGGCCGTCTTCAAGAAGTTCAATTGGAGGTACCTGGTCATTGATGAGGCCCACCGGATCAAGAATGAGAAGTCAAAGGTCAGGCATAGATTTATTATTCTAATAATTATTTCTATTTTAGAGGGCTGGACAATAATTCAATAGCAATAGATACCACGATACACATTTTTTTTCCAATAACAGCTATATGATTTTTAAACTAATTTCTGGTATTTCGATAAGCTATACATTTGTCACTGAATGACGGGCGCAGCAGTCAGCTGCAGGGCTCTACAGTGCGACCATTTCACTCACAAATGCGACTAAAAATCTTGGTGTGCAAACATAAAAAAATATTTAGGCCCACTTTATGCGAGTGACTTCTAGCCACTATGTTCGCAGTTCAAATATGCTCAGTTGCGCATTGTTATGAAATCCCCGTGCACAATGACAATCGTGCGGCGTGCACTGGGTACCTGTTCCAATCAACTTTCCAATCACTTTCAACAGGGTTAGTGTGTAATTGTTTTTATTGTTACCATAACTACACCCATCCACGCGCATAGAAAAGTGTGTTCAGCTGTTCAAATCGGGTCTCAGAGCTGAACAAAAACACACTCTCATATTAGCTACCTCGTCACCACAGCTAGCTAAAGCTAACAGGCAAGACACTAGCAAAACTGGTGGGGAACGATTCATGCTGGTATGGTTAGAGGTGGATGTGTGTCTATAATCACGCCGCCAGCCAGCTTTAAATTGTGCTGCGCCTTTGTGCAATTACGTTTGTGAAGTTACATTGTACGGCATCACAGTATTATAATCTCCATAGTACAGCAACATTATACATCGTTTCATATAGCTATTAATCTAAATGGGAATTTATAAGAATATATCTGTATACCCTAACTTTTCAATATATTTCATTCCAGATTAGGTTTGCTCAAGTTTCTATATTCTAGCCTAGTTATGGTGGTTGTCCTTTTCTACCTTGAATACCTTCACATTAAATATGGCGACAATAGCCTTGATGTTTTTACATTAATGGGGGGAAAAAGTGTGGAGAAAAAAATACTATATACATATACACACATACTCTTTTACCAGGGCTATTCCATTCTAGTCCTGGAGGGCTGTTGTCCTGTATGTTTTAGATGTCTCCCTGCTCCTTTGTTAAAAGCCTGATAACAACCCGATTATGGGGTATTGTTTGTTGAATTCTGAAGAAAAATATTATTTTAATCCAATTTGGAGTAAGGCTGTAACATACCAAAATGTTGAAAAAGTGAAGCACTGAATACTTTTCAGATGCACTGAATGCCCACATTTGCATTTTCAATTACAATGTTGAAAGTCTTTAACAGCAGAATACTTCCAGTCTTATTTTTAATGCAAAAATATTTTATATTACTTTCTAAGGGAACATTAACACAACCGTTCTTCTTTAGCTGTCAGAAATTGTCAGAGAGTTTAAGACTACCAACCGCCTACTGCTGACCGGAACACCTTTGCAAAACAACCTCCACGAGCTGTGGGCTCTGCTCAACTTCCTGCTTCCAGACGTCTTCAATTCATCAGAGGTTAGAAGTGCATAATTATCCCCATTAACATTTTGGTATTGCCAGGACATCCTTTGTGCTGTTTTTGATTATTGTATGCATTTATTAACTTGTAGTTTTGTTTCCACAGGACTTTGATTCCTGGTTTGACACAAACAACTGCCTGGGTGATCAGAAGTTGGTTGAACGTCTTCACACAGTATGTGTATTAGAGGAAACGTGTTATTTGACAGCTGTATTATTTTGAATTTGGCAAGTTATTAATTTCTATTGTTTTGTTGTAGGTATTGCGTCCGTTCTTGCTGCGTCGTATTAAAGCTGATGTAGAGAAGTCTCTTCTCCCGAAGAAAGAAATCAAGATGTATGTTGGCTTGAGCAAGATGCAGAGAGAGTGGTAGGTTCATAAAGGCTTTGCTAACCTTGCAATAATAAGCATATTGATTAAAAAGCACTTATTTACACCCAAATGCAAAAACTGTCGCGTCTCCCTAATTGATCATTATGAATGCCTCCTAACACAACCGCAGGTACACAAAGATTCTAATGAAGGACATCGACATCCTGAACTCAGCGGGCAAGACAGACAAGATGCGTCTGCTGAACATCCTGATGCAGCTTAGGAAGTGCTGCAACCACCCGTATCTGTTTGACGGGGCTGAGCCCGGGCCGCCCTACACCACCGACCTCCACCTGGTGGTTAACAGTGGAAAGATGGCGGTGCTAGACAAGCTCCTGCCCAAAATGAAAAAGCAAGGTGCGCCGGTCAATCATTCCCCTTGCTAGCAGCAAAGGGCGGGTTTCCCCTGCAAGCGTGTTGACTGTTGTTAACCACTCTTTCTCTCTAGGTTCTCGTGTGCTCATCTTCAGTCAGATGACCAGAATGATGGACATCTTGGAGGACTACTGCATGTGGAGGAATTTTGGCTATTGTCGTCTGGATGGTCAGACCCCTCACGAAGAGAGACAGGTGCGATGTGTGTGATTGTACTGTGTGTGTGAGACAGTTCTTCCCCAAATTATGCCTGTGATGTAAACCTACATGAATTAACATATAACAAATTGTATCTTTGCTAACTTTCAGATTTCGATTAATGTGTACAATGAGCCCAACAGCTCAAAGTTCATCTTCATGTTGAGCACCAGGGCCGGTGGGCTTGGTATCAACCTTGCCACTGCAGATGTGGTCATCCTCTATGACTCGGACTGGAACCCTCAGGTTGACCTGCAGGCCATGGTCAGTACTAACAAGTCCTAAAATGATGTTGCTATGCCTTTTGCCTATATGCAGCTTACATTATTAACTATAGGACTTTTCACACTGCATACTCTTGGCTATCCTTAGCCGGGGGCTAAAAGCTAAACGGGGCTAACTTAGCCCCATTTCACACTGGCATCTTTTAACCCTGTGTTTAGTGGATTTTCAGGGGCTAACCCTGCTCCAGAGCAGGGCCAGCTAGCCCTGGGCTAAAGTCGGGGTTGGCCCACTTTAGAATGTTCCAGGATTGTGCCAGTGCTTTCTTAGTCCCAGGCTAAGAACGTTCTAAATCTGCTGTTAGCCCAAGGCTAAGCGCAGTGTGAAAAGCCCTTCTGATGAAGAAAGTGTTTTCTGATATTCTGTGATGACTGTGCCTTTCAGGACCGAGCCCACAGAATTGGTCAACAGAAGCAGGTGCGTGTGTTCCGTTTTATCACAGAGAACACCGTGGAGGAGAGGATTGTAGAGAGAGCTGAGATGAAGCTGCGCCTCGACTCTATTGTCATCCAACAAGGTACAACAACATGTCAAGAAAAAACAAAATTAATTATATTTAATTCCCCCTGTTTAACCATCTTTCCACTGTCATTTTCTACAGACTTTTCAACCATTTTTTTGTGATGGAAATTCCATCACATAAAAAATTTGATGCAATTGACAGGCTAACTGTAATAAGCCCAACCGAACAGTCACAGAACTTTTAAACAAAAATACAATAAGGGGTAATTTCAGTTGATTTATGAGCTGACAGATTTGGGAATTCTGTTTTGTTCTTAGGAAGACTAGTGGACCCCAGTGCCAACAAGCTGGGCAAGGATGAGATGCTGTCCATTATTCGGCACGGTGCCACACATGTGTTCGCCTCAAAGGAGAGTGAGATCACAGATGAAGACATTGATGAAATTTTGGAGAGGGGTGAGCAAAAGGTGAGAAGCCAGGATTCCTTTTTTATATATTTTTTTACAATAAACTAGACTTGACGCTGGGATTATTCCTTCTAGAAACAATCCTAACCGTGTGGTCTTTTGTGCTAGACTATGGAGATGAAGGAACGCATGGCCACTTTGGGTGAGAGCACTCTCAGGAACTTCACCATGGACACAGAGAACAGCAGCGTGTACAAGTTTGAGGGGGAGGACTACAGAGAGAAGAAAAAGGTGTAGTAGTAGTACACATTGTCCCTGCTTTTTGTCACATCCCAGAGTGTAGTTTGAGAATGTGTTTGTCCTGTGTTCGTTCAGGTCATCACCAACTGGATTGAGCCGCCTAAGAGAGAAAGAAAGGCCAACTATGCTGTCGATGCCTACTTTAGAGAAGCTCTGAGAGTCAGTGAGCCCAAAGCACCCAAGGTAAAGTGGCCCTGATGAGGAGGATGGAGTGACATCATTAATGGACTGAACTTGAAACTAGAAATAGCATCATGTAAAAATGTGTGTGTGTGTGTGTGTGTGAGAGAGAGAGAGAGAAAAAAAGTTGTTATGTTAACGGCTAAACAAATGTGTCAATTTCAAGATGTTGAATGGATTTTGTTTGTTTGAGTTACTTACTGAGTATTTATACTTATACTTACTTATATTATACTGAGTATAATTACGTACTTTATTAGCAAATGTTATTGAAACTTTGTCTAAATCGATAAATAATAATAAATAAAATAAACAGTGAAAATTCTATTGCTTCATTGATCCCATTGGTAAATGTTTTATTCCCCAAGGCTCCTCGTCCTCCTAAGCAGCCCAATGTACAGGACTTCCAGTTCTTCCCTCCTCGTCTGTTTGAGCTTTTAGAAAAGGAGATTTTGTTCTACAGAAAGACCATTGGCTATAAGGTACATCAAAGTGACTGCCCTGCTAAGAGGCATGTAGTCACATTGGAGAAAGGAGGGTGTGGTGACAGGTTTATCCCATGTCTTCATCAGGTTCCACGTAGCCCAGACGTGCCTAACTCGGCCCAGCATCAGAAGGAGGAGCAGGCAAAGATTGATGAGGCTGAAGCCCTCACAGAGGAGGAGCTGGAGGAGAAGGAGAATCTCCTCTCTCAGGTACTGACTGGAAAGGAGCAGTGACTGACTCAAGCTGTGCACTGATGTACTGCACTTTGTGTGTACTATATTCTGCTACTTATACCTTTTCTGCAGGGCTTTACTATTTGGAACAAGCGTGACTTCAACCAGTTCATTAAAGCCAATGAGAAGTGGGGAAGAGATGACATTGAGAACATAGCCCGAGAGGTTGAAGGCAAAACTCCAGAAGAAGTCATGGAATATTCTGGTAATAACCTTTTTGTCATCTAAAGACACAGATATCCCAATTGTTTTATTGGTTTATATTCAGGTTGACTAACTGTTGCTTGTGTGCTCTTAGCTGTGTTCTGGGAGCGATGCAACGAGCTGCAGGACATTGAGAAGATAATGGCCCAGATTGAGCGAGGGGAGGCGAGGATTCAAAGAAGGATTAGCATTAAGAAAGCACTGGACTCTAAGGTAGCCAACATTTAACTCTAGCTTTTAAGTATACTGCTGTTGGCTTAAGTCGTTCAATTCTTTACTGGCCTGATCTACTCTGAGGCACTGCATTTGAATCCCAACCTCTTAATGTTGTAATAATCTGCTGTAATGTGCTTTATGTTGCCCCTGTCCAGATTGGCCGTTACAAGGCTCCGTTCCACCAGCTGCGTATCTCGTACGGCACCAACAAAGGCAAGAACTACACAGAGGAGGAAGACCGCTTCCTCATCTGTATGCTTCACAAGCTGGGCTTTGACAAGGAGAGCGTGTATGACGAGCTTCGGCAATGCATCCGCAACTCACCACAGTTTCGCTTTGACTGGTTCCTGAAGTCCAGGACTGCCATGGTAGGTTGGGTTATGGCTTTCCCCTCATGTGATTGCATGGATCCTCTACTTTGTTTTGTCCCCCCCACACACACGCTCTCACCCTGCTATTTACAGAGAGCTCTGATGGACATTTGGGCTTCTGTTTCGTTATAAAAACTGATTTATTTTCACAGGAGCTGCAAAGGCGCTGCAACACGTTGATTACCCTGATTGAGAGAGAAAACATGGAGTTGGAGGAGAGGGAGAAGGCGGAGAAGAAGAAAAGGGGCCCGAAGGCTGTTTCGGTAAGTTAACAATTATTTTCTATTTCTTACTAATATTGTCTGCCTGGCCAAATTGATGTAATCAGTCAAAATTGTTATAACTGTTTTGATTGCCTCATCTAGCTCTACCACCATTTAGAAACATTTAGAAACTTCTACAATTTATACAAGCTACCTTCAGTTTCACTTCTGTAAAGTGTGTGAGAAGACATTAGTTTTCATTTCTAATGACCCCCTTTACTGCTTTTTCAGGCTCAAAAACGCAAATCTGAAGGGACTCCGGATGGCCGCGGACGCAGGAAAAAGTTGAAGTTGTAAATTTCCATTCAAGTAACAAGCTCCAGTGTAGTTCGTAATGTCTTGTTTGTTTTTTATTTTTTTTTAATGTTTGTTTCGCAGGTTGTGATGATGTACTGTATGTGGACTGAACCTTGCTACCTTGCTAGCGTCTTGTAGGTTTATTGAACTGCTCATTTGCGGAGCTGCCTCATAGTGCAGCTGTGCTGGTTTATTTTTTTTTATTTTTTTTTTTCTTCATTGTTTTAATAACTAATACTTGAGTTGGTTGATATAAATGTATTTATGCCTGTTGGTTGTACCACATTCCATTGCTTGTAATATGTGACCTTTTTATTTTTAGGAAAATGTTTTTTTTTTTTTTTATCTTCATATGTGAAGTAGATAATGTAATTTTCAACGTCACAAATAAACTACCACTTTTCTATAGATAAGTGATTTTTTTTTCTTTTTTTTTTTTCTGGGTACATACAACTTAAACCAGACCAGTTTCAACAACATTTATTTTGGATTTGGCAGTTGCTATACAACCATACACTTGTAATGATTACATTTAATATGGAACCAGTTTTGAACTGAATGAGTAACAATGTAATAACTGGCACTTCAACATATTCACATGTATTGAGTTTTGTTTTTCTTCTCATATTGCTATAGTTTATAGTAGTGTAATAGTTTGATGTTTGTAGACAGAACAGATGTGTATATAATCTTTCAAGTGTGACCAGGTTGTATTAATACTTTCTTTTTTTTTCCTCCATAGTTCTTGATATGTACAGATGTGAGGCAAGTCATATTAAAGACCATGTATAATAACATTATCAGATAGTTCTGCATTCTCAACAGACTACAGTGACAATTACTATTCCTATGAATGGCACCA
This sequence comes from Amblyopsis hoosieri, assembly GCA_027564755.1. NCBI lineage: Eukaryota > Metazoa > Chordata > Actinopteri > Percopsiformes > Amblyopsidae > Amblyopsis > Amblyopsis hoosieri. Next base: position 1,911,514 of record JAODUE010000001.1, read on the forward strand.
TATACCAGGGGTGGTGGTGGCTGGGCACCCCTGCCATACTGTAGATCAGGGGTGCCCAACCCTGGTCCTGGAGAGCTACTGCCCTGCATGTTTTAGATGTCTCCCTGCTCCAACACACCTGATTCTAATGAATGGCTCGTTATCAGTCTCTGCAGAAACCCATTGATTTGAGTCAGGTGTGTTGGAGCAGGGAGACATCTAAAACAAGCAGGATAGGGGCCCTCTAGGTCCGGAGTAGGGCACCCCTGCTGTAGATATTCTGAAGTGGGTAAGGCACAACAATAAAATCTCAATATAAAAAAAAAGACAGACTTTAACATTAACATTCAAATCTGTTATGCTCCACTCTTCGCAAAAACAAACATTAACTTAAAAGGATGACCATTTAAAAGCTATGCATTTATTGAATTCTACTTAAAATTGAATTTCTTAGACAATTTAATATGCCCTGCATAAAGGGGAATATTTCACGACATGGTAGCCTATGAAGCAGGTTAATAGCCTACTATATTAGGGTGCTTAGGAGTCAATCATACATAGTATATGTACATACACAGGCACGCTACGTTAACAGCTAGCCACAGTATCAGCCGGCATCAAAATATTAATATTCTTATGCCTACAATGCATATACAGCAAGCCTGATGTGCTCACATCCTGGACTGCCCACAGGACATATTGCGCTGCTTGCAGTGCTAGGCGTTTACTTGGAAGGCACTGTGGTGAAAGACTGTCCTTGTCAGGACGGTCAGATGAGGGCATGCTAGTTGCTACATCTCTACACCTCAGAGCTGTCTGAGCTGTTCCACATGCCCACTGGCCCCCGGCTGTAGCTCCTGTAGGCGGTCGATGACGAGGCAGCGTACGGAGGGAACTGGCTCTTCTTCTCCCTCCGCTTACGCCGTAGCAACAGCAGGACGACTGTAGCGATCAGGCAGACGAGGAGGACCAACCCTGCTACGCCCACCAGCAAGGCCAGGGCTGAGGTGTCCGCTGACTCCCTGCCAGAGCTCTCCAACGGGGGTCGGTCCAGATAGGGCTCTCTGTCGTGGCTCGGGGCCCAGGGCTGGCGTTGGCTCACCACCATGCGGTCGCCACGCTCCAGGGTGATGTGCTGGATGTTGGTGCCGCGGCTGTTCTCTGCACCGATGTCCTGGACCAGCGAGGGTTCGGAGAAGGCAGGCGCAGCGCGGCGCCGGCGGGGAGCGAGCACGGCGGCGTCCCGGGGCTGGTCCACGCTGGATACGCTATGGCGGAGATACTCCACGCTGCGCTTGCCAATGTTGCGGTTGGCGTTCTCTCTGGAGCGCACCGTGTAGATGGTGTGGATGAACCACTCACGACCGGCAGCCACCTAAAGAACACAAACCGCTTTAGGGATCGACGTTCCTGTGTCGTGTGCATGTGTTGATACAGTATGTCATGTAGGCTATTTCACCAGACCTGGAAGAGTGGAGATGAAGAGAGCGCGAAGCCATCTGTTCCAGGCTGCCTGACCAAAGGCAGGGCGCCAGGTGTATCTTGAGCCAGTGTGGCCTTGAAGGGAACATCCCCGAACACTGTGGCCTGGGTATCAGGCTGGGCCTTGTCCTGCAGAACACACAGTCACAATTGAGAACATGTACCATAGTCAAGGAAATCCATGACATTTCCTATAGTTTCGTATCTTACAAGGATCTTGAATCTGTAGAGCAGAGAGGGAGCATCAGCCAGGCAGCCATACTCCCTGTTTGTGGGGTTATATTTTGGAACGTAGCCATCTGTTCCAGTACAGAGGAATACTTTCTCAATGCTGCAGGAGAAAGACTCTCCCAGGTTCTGGACGGGATCCACCATCACACGACCATAGATTGAGGAGCCTGGATCAAAGGAAGTTGGAATGTTGTACAACAAGGAATGCTGAAGTGGACATCAGCTGCAATACATTCTACAATCCACCAGGGGGCACTCTTGTATTACCTTCAGAGAAAGCAGAATCGGTGCCCTCGCCAAAGCCCATTGAGCCATCAGACAGCCACAGTTCCTTCTTGGATAGCAGGAACATTTGAGTGTTAAGACTGAACTCTGCAGCCACTGGGTCACTCACCTGAAACAAAGAAAATGTGTTCCAAAAAAGGTTAATTGAATAAAATAACTGTCTTAGCAATTAAAGAATGAAGAATTTAATTGTAAAATGCCATTCAAAATATAAAATTGTTAATTATATAATTTTTTTACAAAATAAATATATTTTTTGTTAGTATAAGTTATAAGAATGCATGCTCAAGATTGACCTATAGCCTCACTAATGAAGAAGTCCTGCCAGCTCTAAAGCAGAGTGTGCAGTCAGAAGAAGCTGACCTGCTGGAAGCGTATATCCACATCAAAGGTGATGGGCTCTCTGGGATGACACACAGGCGGGATACTGAACTCCCCGTTGGGAGATGCACTGCAAGGGATCATCTTGACGGTGTAGGTCCCAGAGTAATCACGCACCTACGTTCACACGTGCACAAATAACACACACACACACAACATGGTTTTCTCATAGTACCATATCTCTTGGCACAACGTGGAGAAGAGAGCACACCTAGAATAGAAGGGAAATGGAACATGATTTGTGGGGAACTTACGGCAAAGTCTGAGACAAAGCTCCACTGCTGCATGGGCTGGTTATATGTGGGCTCAGTCCTGACCAGGGACAGTGTGAACGTCAACCCTGGGTGGTCTGCACACATCACCATGGAGGACAGGCTAGTCCCTAAAAACACACACACACATTCACAGTTTTGAGCCTTTGTTAAGCTAATGGATACTCCAGCCCTGGTGTCTGTATCTGTACAGTGTACAGTGACTTCTAAGAAAGTCTGTTGCACATGTTCCGAAACTATAAAAGCCAACGTGTAATTTTATCATTTGCTTTTATGACCTCCAGTGTTACCACACAGGAAGGAACCAAGATATGGAACACCAGAAATAGATGAGGACAGATGGTGTGAGCCACCGCATAACCCTGTAAGACTCCTTATTAGATACGTGTGTGTGTGGCTGCCATACCTGGGTGAGACATAACAAACTGGCCCCTAAAGCGAGCCTCCGTCTTGAAGTTGACCACCAGACGCCCCTCTTCATTAATCCTCATGCTGGTGGGGTACATGGCTCCTGCAAGGGCAAAGCAGACTGTTTAACAGCACAGCCTATGTGCACACACACTAGCCTAGATACAGACTCGTCGAGCCCCACACACATTACTGAGTAGTCAGGGTTTGGGTATACGCCCTCGTTAATGACGCTTTCCCATTTGAATACACAACTGAGCCAATCGGTGCATACGTGGAAGGATTAAACAGCTTCAATGTCCAATTAAAAGCGTTGTCAGATTGTGATTAGAAATGTAACAGAGTCACAGAAAGCACAGATAGTACAGAAAATGACAAACTAAATAATCAATTACAAAATGTAGCAGCACAGGGTCAAAGAGTCACATTTTTGGGCTATGCATACACAGAATCCAAGGCTGTCTTTCTCCAAACCAGCCAGCAGTGAGCAGTGTTTGCCTGAGGCGGTACCTTGGAGCTCAGCCTCAGGCGGGCTGCCAATGCCGTCCTGCCACAGGATGGCTGTGTCGTACACGAAGGTGAGCTTGAGCTCCGACTGCAGGTCAAAGTGCTGCCAGCCTCCCACCGCCACGGGAGAGTGGAAGACATAGGAAACGAACAGGGGGACACGCAGGGTGACGTAGGACTGTACCAGGTTCAGCACCTAAGTAGGAGGGAATACGGCCAGCGTTGGCATACGACTGTGTAAAGGCATATTCTAAGGTTAAAAAGTGACCCAGGTTACTGTCCCGATAATGTGTGTCAAAGGCTTCAAAGGCTTTAAGGATGTCTATGAGAACAGCATGCTTATGGCGTGATGTGAACGTGATATGTGATAAGTACATTAGGGGCATATTGATCTGAATAAACCTTGATTCACTCAGTTCATGTTGAAGTTCTTCTTGATCAGACACAATGACCACAAGTGCTTGCAAGTGTGTGAATGTGGGTGTGTTCGTAGCCAGTGATTCCCCTGCGGTACCTGTCCGTCAGTTGCTATGGAACCTCCGCAGTCATTCAGCAGCTCGGACATGTCGTAGTAGCTGTTGAATTCCCAGAGGCAGGCTTCCAGGTTGAGGTTTCTGTAAAAGCGCAGGGAGTTGGCAGAGCGCATGTTTATGCTGTACTGGTAAGGAGACGTCTCGCCGATGATCTCTGGGTTCTTTGTGGCATCCGTGATGAAGCCGTGGCCAGTCTGGATCTCATTGAAGTCCAGCAGGTTGGAGCAGCGGTGGTTTCCCACTCGTGTTCCGTCGGGGCTCAGGGTGAGCTCAAAGTTAGACAATGGCCTTGTGGAGATCACTGGCAACATGCCTGATGGGAAAACAGTGGATAAAATAAGATGTTTTTCAGAAATAACCCCTCTGAACTGCAACAGGGCAATTTAAAGGACCCAATCAATTTATTTTGTGCCACCTTTAAGTTGAACATTTAAATTGGTTTTGCACTATTTTAAAACAACCTAAATTGACCTAAGTGGGAGTGGCAGGAAAACACAGGATAGACAACTGGTCCAGAAATGATGTCACACCTGAGACCAAATGTGCTTGTGTTTCTGGTAGAGGAATGCTGACTAAATGACATGTTTGTCAGATGTCAGAGTTAGTCTCTTCAGACAGCACAACACAACTGAACAAACGTGACTTTACCATAGATGACCGTGTATGGAGAATACAGTTTACTACCCACCGTCCATGTGAGGCATATTCACAGTTAGTTTGATGAGATTGGGGAAGTCAGGATCATCAGGGCCCGTGTAACGGATTTTAGCCGAGAAGGGCTCAGCTCCCACAGTACCAGCAATACGTGGCTGACACATGCCTAGCAAGAGGCAGATTCATGTTAAGATATCATTATAGACAGAATAGGGTCACCTGAAAAACAGGAATACATTATGAATCAATGATTACTTTTTCCATTTCATAAATGGACCTTCACTTTCTTACTTCACTTACTTACACACTTACAATGGCATACACCAGTTAACCCTGTTGACATCCAAACCAGGGATAATCCCACAGTCCTCTCCCTAATCCAAACTGTCGTTCTCACCCTCGTCCTTGTTGATGACGACAATGGGGCTGGACAGCTCCAGGCCTGCGTCTCCGTTAGCGTTGAATGCCCTGGTTGCACACTGGATCCTGGAGCCCGCCTGGAAGTAGATGGAGTCCAGGGCGATGGACTTGGTGTTGGTGAAGAAGGTGTTGGTGTCCACCTCCCTCATGGGGCTGGTAACCCCGTCTGAGCCAGAGGGGGCGCTGACGAGCCAGCGGTACTGGGTCAGCGTGTCGTTGATGTTCTCCGCAGAGCAGATGGAACCAGTTTTGTCAAAGTCGTGGTACTTGGGGTTGCAGGCCTGCAGGGGGCAGCACAGGCAAAGAAAATGTTGTTTTGACATAGAGTATCATACATTTTTTTAATTTAACTAAAAGCGTTATAACAGTTACATTTATATAATAACTGTACAAGTATAATATATTTTAAAAGCCAATGATGTATCCACCATCATTATTCCATACTGGAAGTGGAAACAGAAGAACTTAAGGCATTTTGAAGTATCTTTTTACGATACTAATAAATTCTGTTCACGAAATGACAAATATCTGGGCTACATTACATGTACAGAGCAGCTTGTGCGTTTTGTATCTCAAATAGTGAGGTCTAAGTGAAGAGTGTGTGTGTGAAGGGTAGCCTCTCACCGTCACACACACAACAGGGTAGCCGGTGGGCGGGCGGGGGCTGTCTTTCACACGCGCTGTGTCGTCGTACGCGAGCAGGGAGATCACCACTGGCACGGCCGGGAAGGTAACATCTGCCACACTGTCCATCTCCTCAATGTACACGATGGCTTTGTTCATCTAGTGCAGAGAGGACGCAAATACAGTTAGCTCAAATACACAGTATGTGAACAGTACATGTTAAGCAGAACGTTAACTGTTATTACAAATTATTGAAAATAATGTGTGTGTGTGTCGCACCATCAGCAAAGGCCCTTAGGACAGTGGACAGGGGCTATTGCTCAATAAAATTACTAGTGGTGGTTCTCATCATTTCATTATTCATTTGAATGAATTGACAATGTGTATTGTGTTTTATTGTTTTATTTTATGTATTTAATCATTATTACTTGCATTGTTGTGTACAGCACTTTGGTCGGCATTGACTGTTTTTAAATGTATACATTTTATAAATAAACTGACTTGCCTTGCCTTGTGTTCATGTTGTTATCTAATTATATGTATACTTATGATATTAAATTACATAGTTAATGACTTTATATTCCAATCTGTTTAAGATCTAAGGTGAAATGAATAATTTGTCAACAGCTGAAACATTTTACTGTCATAACAGTTTGAGATCTGGTGAGTGGTGGAGGCTCAATGTGAAATGGATGGTTACAGTTCTGTTTATAGGTCCCTCTATGGTGGGGCATTCCCCACCCCTCAGCATCTCACTCCTGGGGGAAAGTCTTTTTATAAGACACTGTGTTTTGGTCACGTTGACAGCCAAGGCAGCTGCCTCTGCCTCTGCTGCCTAGCTATTTTAACACAGGATGGACGCATGGACGCACCAGGGTGCACGCCTGCCTGTGCATCTATGTAGCACTGTGTGCCCTGGGCCGAGCCATACAGAGGACTGGCTTTAAAAGTGGGCCTTGGGACTCTCTGAGATGGTCATGAGATACCTGTGGGGGCATTATTTACCATAAAGTTATTATGTAGATGTATTATGTCTAATAGATGTATACATTATTGGTGCTCTATATGATATTTTAAGTATTAATATAGCAGCAACGATCCACTTTCTATGTAAATATATAGTGCATGGTTATTCGATTCTGGTACTGGAGGTTAACTGCCCTGGATGTCTTCATGCTCCAACACACATTCACACACACATGAATGGGCTGTTAGAAGCCCTGATAACGACCCATTCATTTAAATCAGGTGTGTTGGAGCATTGAATATTCCTGACATGTATAGTGGAATATAATTGCGTCTTGAGCATAGAATGACATCACAGTCCCTCTTTACTGGTGCTAGTGTGACATCTATTGGCAGAAAATCATTTAGAACCATTTAATAAAATGTGCTTAAAATATTCAGTGGTGTTTATAGTTTTTTTATACGTTTATGCTAACATTATAGGCTGTGAAAGTCTTCTTGGGGTGGCGTGTTTTAACAAAATGATTGAAATGGTATGTATTTGTGTGTGGTGTTTGTAATGGGAGACATAGGGAAAGCTCACCTGTAACTCTGCCACCATGTATTCATCAGGCTTCATGTGCACGATGAACGCCTCTCTCATCTCTCTCTGGCCATCATACAAGATCTCAATCTCCACAACATGTTCCGTTTCACCCTCCTTGAACTCCACATCTTGGAAACACACAAAACAAACATCAGCTAAATGCACAATCCGCATGAAGGGAAGGGAACTGATATTTATTCGGCACATTCAAAACCATCCATGTTGAACTAGTTGCTATAAATAAAGGACATACATAAATATATAGCAGATGCTGTCAATATCTTATCTTAATATAAACGGTTTGAAATGCAGGTGAGGATTACGTTTAGATTTAAAAACAGAAATGCAAGGGGCACACCTACAAGCTGTACCCGACAGCAGCAACCGCCACCGGAAATAACATCTTTATAGCGAATTTCTTATTATTTTACTTGGACCTCATGAAAGCCACTGGTAAGTCAAGAAGACCATGTTGATAGCTCATGAAGCCTCACCCTCTGACAGTGGGTTGTAGTCCTCTCCTGAGGTGGCAGAGCCGTCCTTGGTGTGTACTCTCACCACTGACACCTTTGAGATGTCTCCGAAGCGTAGAACAGGAATCTTCACAGTGGTCAATTGACCTTTGGCCTGGGGCTCCTGTACACTGTACTTGATCTCAGAGAAGCGGATGATAGACTCTACACAAGAAAAAAGAGGGACACTGAGCAAAAACACTGAAGTCATCAAATGTTCAGATAAATAACAGGGGAGACAGTTGGAATGTCATTGTTTGTTGTGTTTCTTTGTCTATTCTTATGTTAGCATTTATAGGCTAGTTTTTTTAACTACATATATGCACAATTCCTATTAGGAATATGCCACTGTTAAAATATGTTACATTTTCTTTTCTATATTGTTTCTCTATGATTAATAATTCTGACACATACTGTCTTCATGGTCTGTGACTGTGACCAGGGCTTCTTTCTGCTCCCCGATGGAGGCTCCGTAGGGGGATTTGCTCTTCGCCGTTCCCAGGACCAGGCGGAACTCCTCATCCTCCTCAAAGACAGAGTCGTCCACCAGGTTTACAATACACGGCTTCTCACTCTCGCCTGTCAGGACAGGACACACAAGGTTCTTTAGCATAGGTAATTAGCATAGCATTAGCATTAGCATAGCGTGTGCGTGAGGGCCACGGTCACCTGGCAGGAAAGTGATGACTGACGCGTCAGTGTTGGGTCTCTCGTCATAGTCCATCATCACCTGGGCGGAGCCCTGTCGGGTGTAGCAGCGCACCGTAGAGCTGAGGCTAACGTCTCCGCTGCGGTACACTGTGGCTCTGACCTCCCCGTCAGCCTCATCCACTCTATAGCTGCCCTCCTTAAACTGAACCTTGGGCACTGGAACCGCAGCAACAATAATAGCACTGATGTTACTGACGGTACTACAATGTACTGTGCCCCATATGCCCACTGTTAAAGGTGATAGTAGGCTACTTTAAACATGTATATAGCAGCATACAACTATTTGCACTATGTAACATCACACAGCTTGTGTTTTCATAGCTGGACAGGCCGCGAGTGTGCGTGTGTGCGTGTGTGTGTGTGTGTGTGTGTGTGTGTGTGTCCCACCATCAGTAATGGTGTCATTGATGGTGATGGTGGTCTTGCTGGGCTCCCCCAGGACAGCGTTCATGGGCATCCGCAGCACCAGGTCAAAGGTCTCCGGGCCCTCCAGCTCTGGCTGGCCCAGGTCATCCAGGATCGTCACCCTAAACGTCTGCATGGTCACTCCAGGAGCAAAGTCCAGGTTACGACTGATGCCAACGTAGTCCAGGCCAGCTGGAAGGAGGACAGTATTGTTATCAATAGTATCGTAATTGTTGTTGTTATTAGAATTGTGTATTAAGACTCCAAAATAAATAAGTAAATAAAAAATGTCAACATCACCACTAACTGTTAAAGCCTCCTTACCCTCAGCAGAGACTGGCTCACTCTTCCTGGAGCGGACGGTGACGGTAGCCATCTTGGACAGGTCTGTCCCTGTTCTCCAGACCCTCACCTCAACGTAGCCTGAACTCTCATCCACCATGTACTCTGGCTCCCCGAAGTACAAGGACGGCTCTGTGTGTGAGGTGAAGAGGTTTTAATGAACCACCAAGTGCATCAAATGGTACATTTTGCACGACTGTGTGTGGACGTTAGAATACATAAAAAAAGCAGGATTTATCATTAACATTTAAAGTTTAAACATTTAAAGTGTTTTATTTTTCTTGTCAACAAGGTCTCACTAACACAACTTGAATAGAGAAAGTTTGATGAACTAATAACAGCTAATTGCAGCAAATCGCAGCTAATTGCAGCAAAATCGCAGCAAATCGCTCAAGGTGTGCGGGCGGTGTGCGGGCGTTGTGGACACTGTGGGGTTGTGCTACAGACGCTGCAGTTGGCTTGCTGGCTCGGCTCCCTTGTTAGTGTCTCGACACAGGAAGGGAGCTGTCATGCACCTTATCATCCCATCCAACACTCCTCCCCTGCTCCTCTGAAGCCAGACAACACTGTCTGAACTCAGAGCCAGGGGCCGAACATACACCTGAGGAACAAGGTGTGCATGTGTGTGTGTGTGTGTGTGCGTGCGCGCGTCTGTGTGTATGTGTGTGAGAGAGAGATATTTGCAGGAAAGTGGGGATGTTCCCACAGCCTGATGATAGAGTATTTGCTCTTTGGAGGGGGGAAGGGTGGACAGACAGATCAAGGGCATGAATTCAGCCCCTCAGCCTGTACACATGTTCAATTTGTCTCTCTTCACTCACCTGCAGGTATAATAAAGCCCACATTCAACACACTTTGGTCAGCCAATGATCTTAAAGATAGACCGATAGAGGTACTGATCGTATCTGTTGCAATTCCTGTCTCACCCTTAAAGTTACTTTTTCCACTTTTTCTACTTTAAATGTATTTTTACTGTAATTTATTTAACTATTTTTTAATTGTAAAAGTAGTTTACATTTGAGGTATTTCAGGGTAAAAACTATTGTTTGAAAAGTGTTTTTATATCATTCCTAGTCTTGGTTTAGAACTTGACTCGTAGTGCAACACACAGACAACCACCGTTGTGATTAAGCTAGCTGGCACATACTCAATGCCGCTAAGCTAACCATTCTGTACCGAGGAGATGAGAGAGACAAAAACAGAGGGCCAAGATGGCAACCTTGTAGATCACTGAAAGGAAGAGCCAGCAAAATAACAATAAGACCTGATGCTGGCTGGTGTCCAAACCTCAGGTTGGCTCAGCGAGGCAGATGGTTTTACAAACACTCACATACACGCACGCACACACGCACGCAGGCACACACAGCCACAAAAGATTCACCCAGGTTTATAGCATGGGTGTCACTTCAAGACCCACCAAGAAGCAAGGAGGTTTACATTGAGCAGTCTCCTCTTGTCTCTTCACATGTCTGGGAATGTACACTGATTATTTATACATAAAGTTCAATTGTGCTCCGGTTCCAAATTGCTCGGGAGGGATGCCTTGTCTGTCACTAGAACAAGCACGTCCAGGAAATAAGACCTGGTGAATGGTGGGAGCAACAAGTCAGGGACAAGGAGGATGTGGGAGAGTGAAATGACGCTTTTCATTCCGTCAAGTAAAAAGGCTGCACAGGCCTCAAGGAGTTTTACATTACTGTGACAAAACTACCCCATTGTTCATTCTATCGCTATAGGCGAATACAAGCTTTCTACAACAGTTTGAAACTGTATTTCAGGATTTAGAAAAAACATCAAATGTTTGAAAAACAATTTTTATGGTTGTTAGTCTTACATTGTTACTGTACAAGATGGGGTCAAAGAGTTTGGGAATACTGTTCGTAAGGCTTTCCCTCCTGGAGTTGAAGATGGAAAGGCCAACCTGTGGTATCTGCTACATAAATAAGCTTGGCACTGCAGTGAATACCATCACATACAGTCCAGAGTATAAACATGCCTGTCATTTGACAGCCCTGCACAATGGTCCCTCTTTGCATGCCACCTGCCTTATGGCGGTTGTAGACAAAGAGATGGCCTCTGTTTCCCCTGTGCTCCACTGAATACCAATGAGCAGGCGCAAAACATGTCCCACGGTCTTCTTTATCTGCCCAACCTGGAAACACTATAGCATGTTATCGAATGAGGCTGCTATTCTCTTCCTCAACACCTGTTTAATGTTATCTTGCTCCAGAGACTTTAACATGTGGACAGCTCCATATATATAGACAATCTGATTGACAGGCAGGGATTAGGGAGGCCCAATGAAGCAGGTTTTATTGTTTCCCCAGGGTCTGTAAACTGAAGGCAAGCAGTTTCATTTAGTTTTTGGAGAGCACAAACCTTAAAGCTAACTGCGCAGATAGATGTTTAATGCTAATTGCCGAGGTAGTTTGGTGTTAGGAGCTGACTTTTTTTGTGGAGAGTCCAGAGTATGGTTACATGAGCAATGCATTAGATTAGCCATAGGGAAAATTTTAGATTAGATTAGAAAAACAACAAAAACAACAAATGAAAAAAATAACAACAACAACAACCATAAAGTAGAAATTCCAATATTGTATTTTGCGAACATATATATATATATATATATATATATTTTTTTTTATGTTGGAAGATCACTTTTCTACTCACTGTACCACATAACATTTGATAGCAGCAGGGTTTGGTAGGTTACTTTTAAATGTAGTCCATTACAGTTACTAGTTACCAGACTAAAATTATAATTACTAACGTCATTTTTGGATTACTTAAATTTTGTAAGGTAACCTGATTACTTTTCATTACTTTTTAGATTACTTTTTTCTTTGAAATGCCAGTCAAAGCACTTCACTGCGTTAACACGCCAAATGTTTTTATTTTTCTGACCATTTATGTTGCTCAGGGAATCAGATTAAAGAAGGACATTTAAATTTGGCGTCAATTAAAGGATATAATTGAACAGCCGATTGTTTTATGCATTTTTCTTCTGCAAACTTCCCTTTTAAATTTGAAAGTAGTCCTAGAATTAATCATCTAATAAAAATAAAAAATACATTATTTTATCTTGTGGATAACAGTAATGGACTACAGTAAATATTTTTAAACATTTTTTAATCAGTTTCAAGTAACTGATTATATGTAATCCGTTACTGATTCAGTTATTTCCCAACCCTGGATAGCAGCTACAACTTCCTAACATTACGTTGTCAACGTTTGATAGAGCTAGATCAAGCGCTTGTTATGTTCTTAAAGCTGACCCTCACACACAAATAAACCATGAAGCATCTAAAGCAACTGCTGAGCCCTTCACAAAAAGTCAAAACTAACCCTGCTAATCTATCTCTACCATGTGCTCTAGAAGCCTATAAAGGCCCCTGCTTGTAAGAGGGAATGTACAGATGGCTTGTTGAACACTGCTGACATCAAGCTGGTCCATTTAGTCACCTGCCCAGTGTCTGTGTTCAGTGATGCGCTCCTGGTGCCACATCATTGGGGGTCTGGGGTATGTTGGTGTGTAGGCTCGTTCTGTCAATATCTTCGGGGTTCCATTCTCTGACTGAGATTGA
>JAODUE010000001.1:1931669-1949854 GCA_027564755.1 Amblyopsis hoosieri
CTCTCTCTCTCTCTCTCTCTCTCTCTCTCTTACACACACACACACACACACACACACACACACACACACACACACACTAACACACACACCTGTCTGCATGGGCTCCCACTTTATTTGCAGGGCTGGAGCCTGGAGTCTCCAAGGAAGTGCATTCCTCCCAGGGGTCTGTGTGATCACATAACAGTCGAGCCACTAGGGTCTACGGTCACCCACTAGAGATGGAATAGTATATTGTTGCCTTTGAAAGAAATACAGAGACCAATTCTTCTTATCTGAATATAGAGGCACTGTTCTCTGTGCCTTCACAATCCGTTCATCGGTATGATTTGATTACAATTCTGCTGTAATCTAAGACAGTGTTGTCCTTGTGGTAAGTACAGGACTTTCATAGACACCCTGAAGGATCTTGACTATCTAAGGGGAAATTGCTGCGTTGCCATCCCTCCTTATCATATGGATCTCAAACAACAAAGACTAAAGTAAAGGCGCAAGCACACATCTGGACACTGGATGGGAGTTTCTATTCATTGCCTGTGGCACGGTGAGCCATTGACTAATGGACAAACACAATAATATACATTTCAGGCAATTCCCTCATCCCTCATAATCACATATGGCCTTGTCACCTCCCTGTGCTCCCTGTGTTGTTCTGTCTTTATCTCTATTCGCATACAGTATCTCTGCATCTCTGCAGCATTTATTCCTTACTGATTTGACTTGACTTGGCAGTTCAACTGTGGCTGATTTATGGTCCTGGAGCCACATTCCTGCTATTACATCTCTGTCCAGCCCACTCCACTAGTACACCCCCTGGCTATTGACAAACTCCTGCTGCACACTCTTTGTCTGCTCCAATGGTGTCACCATAAAACTCATTGTCACACTCATGAGCTCTCACTGGGACACTCCACACTACTGCTGAGCCAAACTCCACACACATGCTAGTGGAAAAAACACATTCAGCCGAATACAAGTGTGAGCCATCTCAGAAATGTAGCATGCTTATATGACATGTTGAGGAGGGTTTACATATAGATTCTGTAGGTATCACATGTTGTAAAGCACAATAGGAACAGTCAATTAGTCTGATAACGATTCATATGCAGATATATAGAGATTTCAGTAAATCCATAGGCTTATCTGTTCACATCTAAGATTAAAATGGTGTTTGGCATTCTATTTTGTCTTCTAGTAAAAGTGAAATGGTTATCTTGTTAACTTCTGTATAATCAATGAAACAAATGTAAAGTCCCAGGATGTCCGGCAAGACTGGCTGACCACCAGTGTTCCTAACCTGTCCCTACATGTCTGGGATAATGTTATACTACCACCTCCCCCTTCGTCACAACCCCAACACTTCACAGCTTCACCAGAATACTAACATTCTTTTATTTGATCTCTATCCAGTTGTGTATGGGTGTCCATGACTTGTGTTTGTGCATGTGCGTGCACGTGCGTTGGGAAAGAGCGCATGTGCCTGAATCCATAAAATACTACAATGTTATTAAAAAAGATTAATAATACTGTGCATGTTTCTGTGTTTCAGTGTTTTGTCGTGGGAACCCCGTTCTGTGCTTTAACAGACACAAAATCCCCCATCTAAGTAAAGTTGTATGCCTCAGCTTGCATCCTTCCACCTGGTTCAGCTGAGCTGGCTTGAAGTTTAAACAAAGTGGGATGGTAAACAGAAGTGAGTGCCACGCTAATTAAAGCCTTTGTGTTCCCTTCCTGTGGTTAGAGCTGAGTTAAAAGACATTGGGGGAAGACAGAGTTTTGTGCTTTAGACAAGTAGTAGGATATATCAATAAAATTATATTCCATCTGTTTATTTTTACAAACAGATGAATAATTCTATTATAGTATATGTTGTGACATTCAGTTCGCCCGCTTCATTGTTATGTTTTGCTAGAGCCATCATAGTATTGGCATACATTATGAGAGAGCTTAATTTTGCTGAAAATATAGTGCAACAACAAAGTTCCCCAAGGTAACGATGGCATTTCCACTATCCTTGCCCATCTATAATTATAGATGAATATTTTTCTCCTGGTTGGATTGCAATTCCAAACCTTAGAATCTGTTTAGTATTTACAGCTAATGTTAAAACAGTGTGAACGATCTGTTTCATTTTAGTACTTGGTACTTTATTACCATTTGCTATAGCTTAAATGCTGCTTAAATTAATCTACAATTGAGGAAGTGGTCATAAGACAAGCTAAATCTAAATTGAACCATTCATACTGTAGTGATAAATCACTTTAACAAATGAAATACAATGAAAATGCAACACTACAGTAGCAGGTCCACAAGACACGCACATGCACACGGATAATGTAATGCTGGGAAAAAAAACATACAAGATCCTTGCATTCAAAATGTAACCTGTGGGTGTGTGTGATATTTGAGAAGCAGGTCTCATGTGACATATGACCAAAAGTACATTTCCAGGGAGTATAAATACACACAACCACTGAAATCTAAAGCCCAGTGAGAATAGTCCCCCAAAGGGAAGGGAAGGATCAAAATGAAGAATGTATTTGATGCTCGTGGTGTGAAATGGAAATTAAAGATGAATGAATACTAAAGTTGATTCACATCAACATAAATTAATATATTGTGAATAATATATTCACATTGTTGCAACACTACTGTAACAGTATGTTCCATGAGCAAAACACAATTTAAAAATGTGACACTTGGGGACAAAAATGTCAAACGATCCTGAAATATTCAACAAACATATATAATATATTGAGTATGAAACACCTGAATATTGCGTTTCATTGTGCCCCTTCAAACACGCAGCAGAAGAAAGAAGCTTAACGAAAAACATTTAAATGTATCCTAAGGGAAAATACTTAATTGTTCACTAACTAGAACTTTTTTCATTGCCAGAATTGTTCCATCTCTTTCACTTTACACTCCTATAGTCAGTTCGGTCCCATTTGAGCTTTGCCCTGGCTATCCCTTTCTAGTGGTCCAAAAAGACCCGGGGGCACTATGCATGCAATCAGCCATGACCAACTGCTTTAAGCCTTTGTGATGCAAACAATAGGGAGATTGACAGAGCAGCAAGATATATTTTTAAGGAGGCCTTATTGAAAAATAAGGCATGCCTGCAGGCAGATAACACCTCTGGAAAGGTCCCCCTCAATAATCATGTGATGAAAATATTCTGATATTCTTACCGTTGTCTTCAACAGTGAAGTAGAAGATGTCACTTGTGGCGTTACTTCCATCCAACAAGACGTAACAGATCTTCATGTCATCAATATCAGCTGGCAACATGAGAACATTTTAGAATGTAACAAGGAGATATTTGAGAGTATTGGCTCACGTTTTGCATACCTTTAGTGAAAACCCTACAGTTTCCATTATTGTAAAACAATATACAAATACATTTTAAGTCCAGAAATATTTCATATTAGTTGATGCTAGAGTTCTGTTTTATTGTTTAGTAATAATTGATGACAGTTTTCTCATCTTAGCTTACCTTGTGAGAAGGTCTTGATGCTGTCATTTCCCTGTGCAGTGTTGATGATGAAACCATGCAGAGGAGCTACAGACACAATGTATTTGAGTACTTTATGGGGGCTGTCTCTGTCCTCGGACCTGAGGGCTTTGCTGGTGATCAGGAAACCCAAGTGTCCTGTGTGGAGGACCCTTAAGGAAGCAGCCGCCTTATTGACTATGATCTGCGGGACACCATTGTCCACTGTGTTAATGAGAATGGTCATCATTTGGGGCTTGCGTGTCTCATACACAGTGTCAGGGAAGACGTAAAAGTCTGTATGTGTTCCATCCGTGATCGTGAAGGAGAAGCTGTCTTCATTTGTCTCTGTGCCATCATGCTTATATGTGATAAGGTTTTCATTTAGGTCTTGCTTGGTAAATGTGGTGACTGGCTGGGTGCTGTTGAAAATAATTTGCCCATGAACTGGCACCTGGGTGATTATGAAGCGCAGCAGCTTGTCTGGGGTGTCGCGATCCTCAACTGTCAACTCAAATGGTGTGATGAGCTTGGCTTCTCCCTCTCCTACAAGCAGTTTATTTATGGTCAAGACAGGTTTCTTATTATCTACATCAGTAATGGACACTCTGAATGTACGGAAGACAGGGTTGTAGCCATCTGTGACTTCAAACTCAAAGCTGTCCATCTTTATCTCGTCGTCAGAAGTGTGAATATAGTATATCTTGTTGCCAGCAAGCTGCAGTTGGGTAAAGGTGGAGATAGGAACACCAGGGTAGTCAGTGCTCTCTAAATGACCTCTACTGGGAGCTCGTGTGATGCTAAAGCTAAGATATTCATCAGGGCTGTTGATATCAGTGGTACTAAGTAGATCAGTGGTAAGAGTAACTTTGCCCCCTTCTTTTAGAGTAACACCTTTGTTAATAACATCTGGAAAGACCATGTCAATACTTCCAATGTTGATGTAGAAGTAACGGTCAATAAGTGGATTGATGCCATCTGTCACATCAAACTTTAGCAGGTCACGAATTCCCTCTTGACCTGTATGAACATAATGGATAATATTTTTATCAATTTCATCTTGTGTGAAGTTCATTCCTAGGGAAATATTGCCTAAAACATCTCCAAACTTGCTAATACGTTGAAGATAGCCTTGGTTAGGGCCATACCGCACAATATATGTTAGTTCTTTGTCTTCAGAGTCAAGGTCTGTGGCCTTCAAAACCTTGTTGCTGATTGTTTTGGTTTCTCCAATCTCAACTTCAAGTCCATCATTAATGGTCATTCTCGGTGTCTCATCATCAACAGGGATAACCATGATAAGAACCTTTTTCTCCACAGTGTGTTTTCCATCTGATAGCCTAATTTCAAAGCTGTCCTCTTTGGTTTCTGAGTCATCGTGCTCATACACAATGTTAGACGCCTCTTTGATCTGTTCCAAACTGAACTTGTAGACGGGGATGGTGCCAGTGCTAAGCTGCTGAACTATTTTGCCATGCCTAGGAGTTTTTATTATCTCAATGTCCAGCTCATCTCCAGGAATATCGGTATCAGCTGCATTCAGAATTGGCGTGTCAATTACCAGACTCATGCCCTCCATTACCACAAACTCTCGAATGAAAATCTCAGGCTTCTCATCATTGGCTGGTATAATGACTATGGGGAAGAAGTGACGGTCAGAGAAGTTGATACCATCAGAGCAACGGAAAGTGTACCGATCCTCTACAGGCTCCACCCCTTTGTGAATACTTTGAACATAGTAGATATGACCCAGACCAACATCTTTAATGCTAAATGCAGTGATGGCTGTGCCCGCCCTAGACTTTTCAGAGCCAGGGGCTGGGGAGATGTTCTCCACATAGCCAGATGTTGGCTGTACTATGATGGTGCACAATATATCATCATTGTCTGTGTCTATGTCTTCTGTCTGAATGTGCTCCAGAGTTATTACATTCTTCTCCCCTTCCATTACTACAAATTGCGCCCCAACACTGACAATAGGTGAAATGCTGTCAACGGGAAGGATGGTGACATGAACTCTCACTCCTTGTACGTTGTTTCCACCGACAACCCATTGGTCTGACATATCAGACAGGCTAAGGTTAAAGGAGTCATGTTCTTTAACTGGTCCAATTTCACCAGATGTGTGAGCGTACACCACCATGCCATTGATGATATCCTGCTGGGTGAATCTTTCTGCTGGGGCACCATTGACCAGAATCTCACCCAGCCTAGGGTGTTCCTCCACTATAAAAGTCAGCATGAGGTCGTCCGTGTCTTCATCGCGACCCTGTATGACATTGCTTGTGATTTCTGTCGCTCCATTTTCCAGTACGTCAATGGAAGTTCCAAGCAGACCGGCCGGGAGCATAATAGTGGGGCTCTCATCATCAACCGGCTCAATTGTAATCTTGATAATGATAGGAACTTCATGGAAACCATCGCTGATATCAAGCTTGATGACATCACTAACAGATTCATCTCCACTATGAATGTAAACTAGACGGAAATTTGCTATGTCTTCTAGGACAAATGTCTCACCATTTGACATGTCAGTTCCCAAATACTGTAGCTGCCCATGGAGAGGAATCTGGGTCACAGTGAATATTATATTTTCATCATCAGTATCCTTATCTGTGGCGTGCAGTTCATTCTTTGTAATTATATAAACATTCCTTTCCGAAACAGTGAATCCAGTGTTGGTGATAACTGGCGGTTTGTTGTCCACTGGCTGTAAGAAAATGGTGAAAAGTCCATCTACTGAGTTACCAGCAGTGTCTTCGACAGTGAATGTAAACTGGACAACTTTTGGAGTGATGCCCAGTTCCTGGTCTGGGGGCTTGTAAGCTACTTTGTGGTGATTGACTTGAGCCTGTGTGAACTCAGTGATCACAATGTCAGGGCTGTCAGTCAGAACAATCTCCCCCAAATGTACTGGGTTGTTCTCATCTGTGTCAGTAGGGGTCTTGGTTATAGTGTATTTCAGGTCTCTGTCATCTGAATCTAAATCAGTGTAAGACAAGCAAACCTTCCTAAATGATGTCAATTCATACTCCTTAACTGTCATATGGAGAGTGCTGCCTAGAGTACGCTCTGGGGATAAGTCATCAACAGGGTGGATTTTAATGGTGAAAACGTGCTCGCCTGATTGGTTTGGAGGGTCATTGTCATCTTGCACTCTGAAATGTAACTGGTCAATTACAGTGGTAGTGCTGTGCGGTCCAATGTGACGATAGAATAATTTCCCATCAAGAATATCTTGCTGAAACCATTCTGTTACCACCTGTTCAAACATCTCATCTGTCTCACTGAATTTCCACAGCAAGGGGTTAGATGGTGGCTCTACTTGCCTGAGAACTAGCTCCCCTACAGTAGAGTAAGGGATTTCTAGTATAAACATAATGGTAGAGTCCTCTGAATCAATATCTGTTGCACTCAGAATGAACGGTGAGATTTGCATGACCTCATTCTTGAAGAGCACCAAGCCTGTGTTTGCATTAATAATAGGGGGCTCATCGTCAGTGGGGGCAATAGTAATTGGGAATAAAAATTCAACCTCATTTTTGCCGTCCGTCATTCTGAAAATAATATTGTCACTGTAGGTGTCACTGCCATCATGTTGGTACAAAACGATACCAGCATCTAAATCAGCAGGCTTGAAAAACTTCCTACGGCTGCCAAGAATGGTCAGCTCCCCATGTTTTAAGCCATCGACAACTGTAATTTTCACATCTCCCAGGTTATCCTCGTCACTGATCTCTAAATTCTGTGCGCTGGATAGGGCCCGGGACTGGCCCTCAAACAATAGCTGCCCTGTATTTTTGGTTGCTACAGGCGCCAAGGTATTCATAGACTTTACCACAATCATAAAAGCAAATGGATCAGACACCGAACCATCAGTGTCTACAATTTCAAACTCAAGCTGGAAAATTCTCTCTACTGCTGAATCCTCTGAGGGTGGCTTGTATGCTATTTTAATATCTTTAATGTCTCTCTGATAGAAGGAGGTGATGGGAAAGTTCTGATCATCTGTGCTAATGATATAGCCCTGCTGATAGCCCAATGGGGAGGTAATGTTGAAGATTAAATCATCAGGGTCAGATTCAACATCCTCAGCAGCTAGCATGTCACTGGTGAGAGCAGTCATCACAAATTGATCGATCTCCATCATCATCATGGATACAAAGCTGGGCTTAGGAGGAGTATTTTCCGCCCCCTCTTTGATTCTAACCATCATCTGAAAATGCTCTTGCAATATGGTGTTTCCCTCATTGTCCTGCAGTTCTACCATCATTGGGATATAGTCTCTGTTGGGTGATTTGGTTTGAGCTGTGTGTTTGTAGCGAATGCCTTGTTTAATAAACTCATTGCAATCAATCATCTGTCCATTTGTGGAGTTATTCAAAAGTGTGCCATACCTTGGTAGACCTCCGGCACCAACCAGAGTGGTGATCTTACACTGTGTCACACCGTCCTCGTAGGAAAACTCCAGACCCTTTTTGTCAATGGGGTTACTGTTGCCATTGAGCTTGTCTACACTGAGAGGCATATTCCGCGTGAGGATCTCAAGCTGTTGGAATGCCACCTCCACCTCCACCATGAATGGGACAATTACCGTGTCCGTCTGGGAATCGTAACGTAGCTGCAGCTTTACGTGGTCCATGCTGGGACTCCGAGAACCGAAATGAGTGTACTTGACCTCATCTGCTCCGAATGCACAGGGGAACTTTTTAGGGCTCAGCAAGCCAGGTCTCTGGGCCAGCGGGTCGTTGTCCAGCACCGTGATCTGACAGCGGTCACCTGGCTGCACCTCCGTCACCAGGTCGTTGACAGGGTCCAAATACACAGACCTTCCGAAAGGCACCCTGATTCCATTGTTAGCGATTATAATGCTGTCTTCATTTGGTCCAGTTCTTTGGTGAAAGAGGTAAGCTGGCCCGTATGGCTCTCCGTTCACCGAGGCAACGCAGAAGCCCAGAGCAAGCATGACGAGAAAGCATCTCACAAGTGGCGACGTTTGCAGACAACCAGCCATGTCCACTGCTAGTTGCCTTGCAATTCAGTCAGCAGAAAGAAACAGATCCCAAACCCCAACAATGAAAACACAGCAGATGTAAATCAAGTTAAAAAAAACGTAAGACTGTGAATCAAAGCTGTGGATTTGTTTCTATGTGGCCATAGAGAGATCCTCTCACACACTCAGTGGTGAGTGCTGTGAAGCTGTGCAGGTAATAATGAAACAGTAGACAGTGACAGCCGTAGGCTCCTCCTTCTGTCAGGCCAGGGAGAGAGCCTCCAGCCCCCCGCCCCCCCCCCCACCCCCACCCCCCCCCCAGCTATTTTAAGAAAGACTATTGGGCTGCCTGTTGACACGCACCCCCCACCATCGTCCCTTAATGGAACGCCCACCACTCTCACACAAGAAAAGAAAAATGCAAAGAAAATAAACCACAATACATGTTTTTGATTGTTTTCCTTAATATTTGTATATACTGTATATATATATACATTTAGGAAATACTAAATAGCTTAAAGGAAAAATGTTTAACAAAAGGTAGTATTAATAGATTACTTCAAAGTTCTATGATTTTGATTTCATAGACTAAAATATATTTCAGAAATGTTGTTTCTCTACACATTACCAATACCTGTCGATGTAATGTAGAAGCTACATTAAAAATTCTCTTCAGCTTTGAAATTCAAGAGATTTTTAAACTTTAAATCATTTTCACCGTGTTTCTCACTCATAGCTAACATTCATTTTAAAAAGGATAGCAATTGGCAGATGGCACTTAACTGGCAGATGGCTTTTATTAACTGGTGCTCTCTATTGGGTAAATTGATCAACAAGACTGAATATGACCAACTGTCTAGTCTATACAGTATACAGTATAGGCATACATTTTATTAATGATAATAAGCACACCACATTTGTCTTTGTCAATGTCAAAATAATTTATGTGTTACATGCAACATGGATTCTAATTGCTAATTTATTCTATTTTACTTTTTAGTATTGTAACATACCAAAGACTACTTTGTTCTATTCCCTTTGAAGTGAGCAATGAGTTCCTCTATATCATCATTGGTCTGTATGGTCATTTTACCTTGTGGTATCAACACAGTAGAGTCTTTGAGGAAGGCTTGTCTGAGCCTCACTGTCTCATATCAGTCTACCATCAGGAATCTCAGTCCAAGGTCACATTTGACATTCCCCCTCAGCTATAATTCCTGTCAGGGACATAATACTTAACAGAAATTATTTAACGGTTATTACACTTCTTCAGAGGAAGATAAAGAAAACAACTATACAAACACTTGTATGAGAACTTAAAGTACTTCTAATTTTACGCTGTTTGTGTGTGTGTGTGTGTGTGTGTGTGTGTGTGCGTGTGCGTGTGTGTGTGTGCGTGTGCGTGCGTGTGCATGTGTGTGTGTGTGTGTGTGTGTGTGGGGGCAATAGGGTCATGTCTTTGGGACATCCCGGCACCAGAGCACCCACAGAGCTCTCACACAGAGCAGCTACCACCTGGCATCAGATGGTTAGACAGGTGTATGGACACAGACCTTACAAACATATAACATATAACGTTAATAAGAATCACACAGATATTATTACAGAAATATTCATTTGTCTTGTTATTCTATTGCGCTAGACAGGCTTGTAGTGAAGTTAAATGATAGCACTTGCCTTTTGCTCTCTGCAGTACAACTTTTATTCATAGATCATAGTTTTTAGATTTTCATAATTAAAGCAACGCAATTCGATTTTTAAGATATTTTAATATATTTATACTCACATACTGATAAAAACATCACCACTGCATATAAAAAGTAAACAAAAATAGCTATTTATGTACAATGCATATCCAGTCTTTGTGGTTATGGTACATTGGAATAATATTTGTTTGTTTTAGTGTATATGGGGATAATGATGTTTCTTAGCACAGTACTGTATGGAGCTCAGCAATCACTCTGTTGCTTACGTCTCATAGCATTGACTGAATAGACAGGATGCCATGTGCATCATCCAGGCATTCTGTATCACTCATTTTAAAATACTGTACCTCCTAAATAAGCCCTGCCCTTCTCACCCAGGCTGAAATAGGAGCACTTGCACCGAGCTTTTTTTAACCTGCTTCCTTCCCACAAAAAAGGTATTCCTTTTTGAAATGCTTGCTCCAGAATGTCATTACCTTTCTAGAGCTCTTATGTTTCTCCAGTGTTCTTTTGCTGGTGTTATATCTATTTCGGTAAGTGTCTTAAAATGTGTTTGAATAGGGGAGCACACATTTAAATGCTGCTCTTGATTGGTGCAACAGCCCTAAATCTTTCTTTCCTTTCTTAAGCTGTATTTGTGTACCCATTAGTGTTCCTGTAGCCACTGTAATCGAGGCTTCTCCTTTCCATTGGGACAGGGCCTTATTAAGACTGTAAGGTAAGCAGAGAGTTGGTTAGTGGCCAAACCCTACTGTCCAGCGTCTCTGCCTCCTCCTGGTCTTTTGCAGACCCAGAGCAAAAGACCAGGTAGATTCAACAGGTCAATGCTTTCCTGCCATGCAGTCAACGTTAAAGCTGCAGTAAAATATCTGTTTCAAGCAACGTAAACATGTTTGGTTATCATTCTTTTTAGTTATTTTGATGGTGTATGAACTTGAACATCAGCATGTCTGTTAGGACCAAGTTGCAGGTTAAAGGTACACTCCTAATCCCTTGCTTTTTAAAAACAGTGTTAAGAAAACATGGTTGTTTTGGTGTAAAAACAACAATGTTGAGTGGCTGAGTGGCTGGCATTCCTCTCTACTACTCCTCCTAGAGTGCTCACATGCTCACATCTTCTATCTGCAAATAAACAGGACGCTCTCTGGGGCTCCATGGTGCAGTGTAACAGGTTGGATAGTTATTTTTACACCAGTGTTACATCATTACACTATTGAGTAAGAGTAGACCGTATATTCCGGTATTCACATCAACATTCATATTTTGGTAGTCCACAGAGGGACAAATGCTATAATTTTAAGCATCAGTATCTGATTCTTTGAAAAAGGTTTAGAGGCCATACTGTACCCCTGACTGCCATTCTACCCTTGATAAACGTCATGTGCCCCTCCAAATAGCCTAGAAAAAAAGAGTCCCCTCACATTCTCTCTGCTCTCACACTTTGCGCTAGTATCACAATCATCTGGCTGGCTGTAAAAATACACAGCGTATAAATAGAGGATACTGACATTTGGATCCTGTTCATGGGCTGAGCGGAGGAAGAGGTTAATAATGTTCTGCTGTTCTTGGTACTTTCGGAGGAGGGTGCCCGTGACTGCGGTCAACTTAGAGGGATGCTGACGCGGGCTCCAGCAGCACATCTCATCTGCTTAAGGGTGGATTAAAGAATCCCTCTGATACACTGGATGGTGTCACTTGTCCTGAACGAGAACGGAAGCCCGTGGAAACAGGCTTGATATAGCAGCTGGATCACTACCAAAAACTGGGCAACATTGGAGAAAACCTCAAAAGAACATTACAAGGATTATGTATAAATAATTACCGTATAAATTAATGTAGATTCAAGAGTGCGTTTAGTACCTTTGTGTTATACTATTGCATACAACTCAAATTATTGTATTGTGCACTTCATTCATATTATCATTCCAACTCAAACTGGTGGTGGCTCAATAAAGAAAACATTACTGACAGTGTGTACCTGATGTTTAATTCATTACTTAGCACCAATAATGAGCTTGTTGCGGATAAATGAAAGTCTTGCCAAAAGGAAAGTGTTGGAGGGACCATTACTGTCCCTCAGCGGAGTGGTGGTTGAGCCAGGAATGTGTGGCACAGTGTCAGGGGATTCCTGTCTTTTAACACGGCCACTTTGAACCAAATGGGTTGGCACCTGGAGCTCATGTGTACACAGGGTGGGGGCATTTAACAGTTGGTCCAGTTGGAAGGAGAGATGGGTTAAATACAACAAGTGTTATTTACAGTAAGCTAATTACAGTTCAGGTCAATGGTGAAACTTAAAAGCTAATAAACATTGCTCACATGCTGTAGACTGTTTAGCATTTCTTAGGTTCAGAGTAGATATTTGTTCTATTCTATAAGACTTGTGCCAGCTTCCTACCTGGGTTCATTATTATCCTGTCAGCTCAGGGCACAAACAAAAAGATACTTCAAGCCTCTTGTCTTTGTATCTATTTATTTTCGACAGCTATCATGAATATCAGGCAGATGTGTTATATGCTGTAAATAGACATACTGCAGGTCTATTATAATTGTATAGTGGATATGTTCTAAATAAGTCAAAGTATGCCATGGACAGAAAGAAAGAGTGGTTATGTCTCTGCAAAAATACAAAAGTCAACAGTGCAAAAATATCATAGTAAAAACATGTATCACAGTAATTCCATAAAGATATGACCTCAAAGTAAATGCAAGGAAATACAGAAGACATCATCTTTAAAAATGCAAATTTACTAACGAATTCCAATGGTCACAGAAATTGCCCTTTCCATAGACACAACAAATGAATCTATATAATCCATATACACTAGCAATACATTAAGGATATAGTAGCTAAGATGTTTTTGAAGATGCTGTAACTCTAAACTTGCAACAGTACCCAAATTTCTTATGTACAAGTTTACACTGCCAGTGCCATAGGCTCTTTGAATCTGAAAGAAAGAATAAACAGGATTATATCACATCTTCTAATTTAGATTCCCATATTAATTTGAATTGGTTATTAGAATGGTTCGTTCCTTTGAATGGCTCACATACATTCATTGCTGTTTCCTGCAATATGAATAGGAAACAGTGTCTTGTCATATGCCATGTGATCATCTGCTTTCTCACCTTTAACACTCAATGCAACTTCTGTTTGGCTAGGTTTATGTGACTTTTACTGTGACCCTTTACTTATTTCTGGAAGCATCTGTTTAAAAGCAAAGGATAGCTGCATAACCTATAGTTAAACATGTATGCATTTCCTGCAGACCATCATAGACCCTCTGAGCTGACCTAGTATTTCACCATCATTGATGAGCCTTCATAGTGGAGCAGGTTTATGGCGTTTCTGGGGAAGGTTATATAATGCATGTTTTTTGGTGCACAGTAAACAATTATATGTTGAGGTTTCACCTACCATAGTATCAGGTGATAGTTATACTTTTTTGTTATATTGTTTTCATTCATTCAGTGTCAGCCATTTGTTTCATAAGGGTGTTTTTGTTCTCAAAGCCTTCCAATCATACCTGTGGCAATCTTATATTTGTACCTGACCTAATCTCAACTACATTCAATAAGAAGGAGTTTGGTTAAGCAGTGGTAATGTGAATCCTGAGAATGAGCTCAGGTTGCAGGTATAAAAGGACTCACGT
This sequence comes from Amblyopsis hoosieri, assembly GCA_027564755.1. NCBI lineage: Eukaryota > Metazoa > Chordata > Actinopteri > Percopsiformes > Amblyopsidae > Amblyopsis > Amblyopsis hoosieri. The sequence continues at coordinate 1,945,512 of JAODUE010000001.1, forward strand.
GCATCTACGGTAAATTGATGGCTTTGCTGAGTTAAGCCTTACACAGAGATAAGATTCTAAGCAGTCCATTTAGTTACTATAGTAAAACCTGCTCACTGAGAATATGTGGTATTCCATGCGACTAAGGGAAATACTGAGGGAATGAATCTTTCTTTTTTAATCACTCTTCATTTTTTAATCTCTCTTTGTTTTTCAAGACATTAAAAACAATATTTTCCATTGTCGGCCTTGACAGTGTAAATAATCAAATGTATCCCAATTTCCAATAGAAATCTTAGTAATTAAAATACTTTTGGATTTTTACTACAAATGAGCATAAATGTGTATGACAACTGAAGCTACATACTGTATACTGTATGTGCTGTGCATGTGTGTATTGGAGCTGAATGTGTTTGCTACAAAAATGCAACTGATGAATAGTTTTGAAGATGTCTGGGGTTTTCCGGAATGTGCCGAGGTATAATTTTAAACGTGTGTGCATGTGACCAGCATTTACAAGATCAACCCAGTCACCTGTAGCTCCAGCTGGGGAGATGTTCAGTCAAGTATAGCTAAAATGTTTGAACAGTGGAAGACAGACGTAGAAGCCTGTGGTGTGAGATGTCCGTCTGAGGCTGGCTAAAGAATGCAGGGCAGATGCAGGGCAGATGCTGGCAGCTGTAGTGGCAGGTGAATGTGTCTGTCACCAGGCCTACTGATCACACTAGCTCAGCTAACACGACGAAGCCAAGCTAGGAATGTGTGAAACATCCCGACGTGAAAAGAGAACGACAAAGTATTGAAGCGAAAAAGTTAAAATACAATGAAAGCTCCCATGCTAGTCGTGTTAAGACAAACACACAACAGGTAACAATATTGCATAAATGCATCTATACATATAACACTTGATCTAACTCTGATCTAACATTTAGCATTCATCAGCATTCGTGTGAATAGTCCTGCAACAAAGTAGAGTGACATTATCTAATTTAACACATGAACTTATCACACATCTATTGAAAGGCTGTCAGTGTTTCAGGACATGCCTATAGTGTCTGCTTGCAGATCAGATCAGGGGAAGTGACTCATCTCAACTAAGGGGCTGCTCTTGCTCAATGCTTATTTTGAACAAGTACAAAATAACGTCAACTATGTGTGGGCAATTAGGACAATATGGCAAACATATAGCAAATATAGCAAAAAGCTATGTTCAATATAAAGGTATAATGGAGTAATGACGTCACACTTCCTCTGTGTGTGTAATCCAAGCTCCTCTCTTTCATAGCCTGCCAGTGTGCACATAGTGCATGTGTGGCTCACAAAGCACTTTTTTATTTGAGATGCTAGTGCGCTTAGTGGGAATATAGTGCAGTGTTTTAATTATCCTGCAACAGTGGGGGAAGGCCCACCTTTAATGCTAGGTTAGGGATGGTCTTGGGCGTATAGGGGGAAGGGAGGGACATTAGGCGGGGGGTCTGGTGGTGTAAAGTGTAACTGCGCCCTAAAATGTGTTTTTGAGCTGAAAACAAAGTAATAGGATTGTTCTGTGATGAGACACATCAATGCTGATGTTAATATTGACAAAATTAACTTTTTTTTAAACAAAAATCTGCATTTTATGGTCTGAAAACAGAACTACACATCATATCCGTTAAAAATCCCCCCAGGACCTGGCTGGTTTTCATCGGTACACTTAGTACACTCATACGTCATCAAATTCAAATGTTAGCGTTAATGTTAATGGGGGTGTCCCTCTCAGCCCCTCGTCTCCCCTCACTAAGCTCCTTGATGCATTTTTCAAAGTTATAGTGGGTGGAGTCTGGCTCAGAGGGTGCAGGGACACTTTAATTTCCTGCATCATTCAAATGTTGCACCAATTTTTGACCATGGGGGAAGGGGAGAAAATACATCCTAATTGATATGCTATGAAGTCACAGTTCAAAGGCTGTTACATATACTTTATATTAGGCCTTTATAAAATCTATTTCCAAATATAATGTTTGCTTGGCACAAATTTAACACAGAAACTATATTTTTAGGTTCCCCCATAGACAATACCTAGTTTCCGTTACGCAAGGCACAAAAATAGTGTGGCTGACTTGATGAATGTGAAAGTCACGGCAACCGAGTTATAAATATATTTACAATAAAATTATAATCAACCCAGGTTATCTGATTAATGGGAAACACTAAACAGCCATAGGATTCAGGGCTTTAGCAGATGACCTCCAAGTTGCACACCTGGAACATCACGTAGGCACAAGCCAAACATCATGAGACTGGGTTACCCAAAATGGCTTCCCTTTTTTAAATTAAACGGATTTGTCGCGAACGGTAATAATAGGCTACTACTACTGATGTAATGGTGTTGGGCTAAATAATGCAGGGTCTACAAAATCGAATAGAACTAGAACTGCCCTGGCCAGAACTCTGTGGGCCGGGCTATCCCGGGCCTCAGCGTTATTCGAACTCTGATCTAGTGTCCGATAGTCATATAGATCTACTTTAAAGACTGACTAAATCCAATACAGTACTATAAATTCAATGCTTACATTAAAGGATTTAATCTCCTACGGGTAATGCTAGGGGATGCTTCTCAGGAAAAAGAGGGTCCTTTACGTAAGAGGCCGCTTGCTTCATCTTGCTTTTAAACACAATTTGCTTATCCTCCAAAGGTTACCCCCAGGCAAGTTTGGAAAACATAGACTGGATTCAAATAGATTTAGGGTAAACGAGTGAAACATACAGAGCAAGAAACAGAGACAATACCACACACGCATGGCTTCACATCCACTTCTGCAGGCTCTTGTTCAATGACAAAGTGAAGAATGTGAATGTTCAGTTATGTGTGCACCCTTTAATTAGGAAGATCCTGACCCATGACCTGTACAATAGGATTCAAACCATGAGGCTCTTTAGCTCATAGAACCCAAGCAGGAAGGAGGTACAGCCCAGTCTCTGCTCAAAGCGAAATTAAAATTCAAACAAGCTGCTGAGGTGGCTTTAGCGTATCCTGCCGTTTTCCAACTGTCGTACCCCAACCTTCAATAGCAGCAAGCACAATGCAGCAAGATCTGCTTCAAAACCTGGTACAATTATATTAGCTAGCACCAACACACATTTAAGCAAGTTATAAAATAAAGAAATCCACAGCTTCCTAGTTGTGTGCTGCAGGACTGGGCCGAGGCCAGAAATACTGTACAGCAAACAGGAGACAGACAGCAGAAGACAGACAAACAACCAGGTTTTATTAGAGAAAAACTAATCAAGCTAAACTCCAACAGTAGGCCATTATGGAGCACTAGAACAAAACAAGTAGCCAGACCACTGTAGCGGTCAGAAGAATAGCTCACTAGACAAATCTGCACAGTTTCTGCAAGAAGCCCTGCCTGTCCTCTGACAAAGACCCATGCCCAGGCTCTCTTTTTTCCTCTTAACAAATACATGTATGATACAATCCAACCCAGGACTGCATAACCATATTGAGCCAGACTGCGGTGGTTAGGCATCTACACCCTGATACTTGATTCAACGCACCTGATTCATGTGAATCAGGTGCATTGGAGCAGGGAGACACGTATAATATGCAGGACGGTGGCCCTCCAGAACCTTGGTTGGGGAGCACTGCTATAACTGAACACAGTTACTGTACATGTCTACTGCAGACACAGGCTTTTAATGACTAGAGTGCAACTATACAGAATGTGTAACAATTGCAAGTTTCAAGTATCAATTTCTTGGGCTATACCAGCTGTTTCCTCTGTAGATGTGTGAAGGAAATGTCTGTCTGATTTCCCCCCAGCACCTCCCGGCTGTAAAGCTGCCGCGGTGTAATGGCTGACTCACACTTTAAACTACAGCAAACCTCACAATCAGGAAGCTTGTCTTATTATAGAGATGGGGACCGCTGAATTCTCTTCATTCTCTCTCTCAGGCAAAGATGGTCTTGTCATAGAGATGAGAAGACTGACACCCCCACTGACATCAAAATATACAATGCCTTCTAGCCTGGTTGAAGTCTAAGTCATTCTCTCTCTCTCTCTCTCTCTCCCTCTCCCTCTCCCTCTCTCTCTCTCTCTCTCTCTCTCTCTCTCTCTCTCTCACATTCGTCTGGTTGCTACATGCTCCCAACATTGGTTGTCGAAAACATGAAAGGTTAACGTTGAATGGAAAATAACACAGTCAGGTCCCAGGTAATGATGCTATTTTATGGCCTGTCAACTCATATCCTTTATCCCACAGTGCGGTATGGCAGGGGACCTTTCAACTTAGGTTACCAGCTTGTTCGTACACTGCAAAAACGAACATCTAACTTAGTGAGATAATCTTGTTTTTAGATTTTAAAATCTACTTGGACTTGTTTC
>JAODUE010000001.1:1949954-1969310 GCA_027564755.1 Amblyopsis hoosieri
CCCCCCCCCCCCCCCCCCCCCCCCCCCCCGCCCCCCCCCCCCCCCCCCCCCCCCGCCCCCGCCGCCCGGGGTGTCGTGAGGTTGTTTCAGAGGAGGTCTTGTCATACCAGACGCGGTGAGCACATATATTTCCTTGAGCCCTGGGGTGTGCGTTGATGTTCTGCTGGGTGGACTCATTACTCATGAGCTCTGAGACTGTGTCGCACCAACTACGAGCTGACGTGTTGCTGTGCAATGCCTTCTGGGGGTGTGGAATCTTCTAATGACAGCAGGGTCGATAGGGCTTCGCCCTCTGACACATGCTCTGGGGCACACCGCATGGGCAAACATGTGGTGAAGTCCAAGTAAGAATTCTGGGCCTTCTGTTTGTCATGAGGCTTCTATCTTTTATTTGTTTTGTTTGTTTATTGAATCCATCCTTGATCTTTATTTCTGTAACCTGCACTGCACACTGAAATTGAGAAATTCTGTAAATTAACCTGGTTTTGTTGCCTGGGCATAATTTTTCCCATCTCTCCCAAATGTGGCCAAGATCAGACCAAAATATAATCTAATGAAACCATTGACTGAGTTAAGAGGTGTGAAGAACTCTGCTATCCAAACGCCATCAATTTTAATAAATACTCTTACAAAGATTACTCTCCTAAAATGTGTCATTTTCATTCTGTAACGTTAACGCTGAATCTCAAGATGTGGTCATGTGTAATAATGAATGATTTGGTTATTTAAAGAGAGACAAAGTAAACTATTTCACAGCGAACATCAGCATGTGGAATAAAACTGAGGTATAGAAGTTGTTGAGTCATGGCTTTTCATTAAACTCCGTATCACTTTCAGTGTGGTACGGTTCAGTGTACCACCATCACACTACTCATACACGGCAGCGTAGCTGTCACCATCCGACTTTAGTGTCGTGAAAAGTGTTGCTTTTAGCCCGTCAATGGTTTCCTCCGTATCGCACAGCTTCGCTGATCCCTCTGTGGCATGACATCATCTTGTTCTGGGGTTGGCATATAACAGACAGTGAGTGAATCAGCATCAAACACAGCGTCCAGATCCAAGCCCTCAGCGGTCACTCACTGCAGCCAGCAGACCTGGCCACTAGCAGCAGTGAAGCCTGCCAAACCCTCCCTGCTACAAGAGAGGAATAAATCACAGGACGACTGCGATATTACAGGACGTGTGTACATGGGGAAACCGCTGAGCGCTTGCCGAAAAACAGGCCGTGAGACAACTGCAACCTGCCAGGTGGATGTCATTCTCCGTCCATCCTCGCTCTATAATAATCCGCCACAGGAGGATGTGTAGCGGTAAGCATTTGTATTGACTTAGGCGGGTCAGCCCATCTATCCGCCCCCTTCCCTGCCCCACTATTCTGCCAGCGGGGGGGGGGGGGGACTCTGAGTCCTATGCCGGCCCCGCCATAGCAGACATTTTTGTGGTGAAATCATTAAACCCACGTGCAACTCTCTCTCTGTGGTCACTGGGGGTCGTGCTCCTCTGCCTTTAGCTGAATAAATCATAAAGTTTGCCGGGGGACCACACAAGAAGCCAGCCCAGCACAGCACAGCGTCGTCTATAGAGCCAGCGCAAGGCACACGCACACGCACAACCCCAGACCTTGTTATTTTGCACAGGAAAGAAAAAAGACAAATACAAAGAGAATACATGAAAATCACCAGTCCAGAGAGAGAGAGAGAGAGAGAGAGAGAGAGAGAGAGAGAGCGAGAGAGAGAGAGTGAAGACTAAACAGCAAAGGCATGTAAAAAAAAACTAACAATACAGAAGTAAATTCGGTTGCAAGAACATTGCAAAGTAAATGGGAGAACTAAGCTGAAAATGGGAGAACTAAGATGAAATCCAAAACACAGAAGAAGGAGGAAGACATGAACACAGGCACTCAGAGAGGGACGATAACAACGGTAAACGGGAACGGACTGAACACACTTAAGCAGAGACGGAGCCTGAAAAAGATGTCAACAACATTTGCTAGTAACATCAATTCAAAGGACACTGGGGAAAAAAAAGGCATTACATTTTTCTGGCCGGGCTCATGAGCATCATAAAGCAAGGATCTCTCTCTCTCTCTCTCTCTCTCTCTCTCTCTCTCTCTCTCTCTCTCTCTCTCTCTCTCTCAAGGGGGGGCTAGCCAGACTGATCCATCAGACAAGCCCTCAGACTACCGGAGGAGGAAGTGCTGTCCTGTCTGAGGATCACACACTGTCTGGGGAACAGTGAAACAGCACAGGTGAATTAGATATGTGTGTGTGTGTGTGTGTGTGTGTTTCTGAATGTAAGAGAGAGAGAGAGAGAGGTTAAGCAAACGGGAAAGACAGTGCCTACAGTACATGTATGCACGTGCACGTGCATGTACTGTGTGTGTGTGTGTGTGTGTGTGTGTAATGGAGTTTACGGGGTTAGACCAATTAATTCCATAAATACTAAAACATATCTCACCACTAAAAACTGTTAGAGAGAGAAAGAACAGGCTCTGTGTCTGTCAAAGGAATCGCCCATCCTGGATCGCTGGAGTCCAGCAGTGGGGCAAAAGCCATAAAAACATTAACCTGCAACCCAGAAAAGAGATTTTTGCTGTTATTTGTGTGCAGACTCCAATCTTCATGTGTTAACACGTATAAAACATCACTGCGCCCTGTGTTTGAGTGTGGCACAGCATACGTGTAGGGTGCATGTTTTCACATTTCATCTGCTATTATTGTCTAATAAAAGCAGCACCGCTGTTCTTAGGCTGTGGCTCCTTCCTTACCTTTGTAAAGGTGGGGGTCGTCACACATGTCAGTGTGAGAAATGTACGCACCGCTGCAACCTGGACACAGAGGGGGGGCAAAGGGTAGAGGGTGAAATATTATACACGCCGCTAACGGAGGCCAACGCACCTCCCGACCTCGGGCCACACATTTCAGCATGACCTCTGACTCTGTGACCACACCAGTGGTATTATGTGCCTCTCCTATCACAGGGCACTTTCACAAATACACCCACACACACACACACACACACATACAGATAGATAGATATACAAATACATACACGTACACATTCAGTATAGATATACATATACTGTACATATACATATACATATACATATACATACAGTACACACACACACACACACACACACGCACACGCACACGCACACACACACACACACACACACATGCAAAGACCTGTACACACCCATTACATCCTCTGACACCACTCCCTGGCTGGGGGGCAGACAGGAGATTGTATCAGTATCTGAAGTTGGTGGGGGGTTCTTGCTCACTGGGGGATACCATAAAGGGCAGGCGCCTGAGGTCATTGTGAAATGTTAATGTGGAACAACACTCAATTTCCAGTAGAAGTATATTGGACACACCATTGAGAAATGCTGGCATCACTCAAAACTTTGCTGTAATGTCCAGCTTACTGTACAATTCAATTTGATTTGCAAAGCATTTTAAAATCACAAATGGAGAGATACAGACAGATAAAATATCTGCTGAGGTGGTGTATGCCTTTGGTCTATATCTGCTCATCAGATTACAGAAATATTTTGCATTCAACTTAACTATATCCATTAGCACTGGAATTTAAATGTGCAGGGCCGATTCCTCAAGCAAATTGGCTAAGGAATGTAACCAGCTCCTTATCAAAGGTTAGAAGAGATATGGAAATGCCTTGCTTTGTTGAGAGTTTAGTTTATCTCTCCGATAATTGCACACTGTAAAAACGTCTCTATGGGCTTATTGCTATCCCCAGTGGCCAATGCAACCATCTGGCTCTCACAAAGATCTGAGCAGAAGGTTATGTAAAACGTCAGATGATCAGGACTCTGATAATGGATATTTCATCTCACATGAAGTTGGGTAATTCTCTGACATTCCTCTCACTGTGTGAAATGACTGCCACAGGGGGACCAAGGTATTGCATACAGGTAGTCAACAACACTTAACATAACATAAATGTAATTATTTGGATGAGAGATGGTATGAAACCACAGTAAAATGTAAAGCACTCAATAGGACTTGATATTTGTGTTACAATACATGTTAAAACTGTGCAGTTAACTGTGATACCCGACCTTGTATATACTGTAAATGGTTCATTGAATCAGAAATTCTGGCATCTCTTTGCTGAAGTGCAGGTGGATGGAGCAAACAGCCAAGTCTTTGTAGTGCAATTTCACTATGGGTAGCACCTGCTGTATTCTGTTCCGAACATGTCTCTATTATGAGTTTGTGTGTCAAACAAATGACGGCGTAAAAAGACCCCCATCAGAGATGCTGTCCATTTAAGCCATGACGTTTGTGCCAGCACAGGGTTATCAGGACATAATGTACCTTCACTAGCCCAGGTCAGGCCTTTAACAATGCATCACTCTGTTAAATGCATAGGAGCAGGTGGCTTCTAACCAAACTCAACAAGCTCAACAAGATGGTGCAAACCCCAGAATGTACACAAGCATGTGTGACATAGAGGAGGGGGGGGCAGTGTTCTCCGATAGCCAGACAAGGAGGTCCCCTCCTCTTGTGGTGCCCCCATTGCACAGATCTCTCTTTATGCTTGTGTTTATTATGGTCCCAAGTAATCCATGTCTTTTGCACTACACCAGAGCTGCCATATGTCAACATTGTACTGGCGGTTTCCCGACTTCCAAACAACAGACAGGGTGCAGTGAACCTACCATGTAAACGTTATACAACACATTCGGCAGAACTGTAATTATTTACAAAACCAGGGCATGGGAATATTTTCTCTGTCCATGGGAAGGGGGTTGGGGAAGGATTGTCATTGATGTAACATGATTTTCCTGAAATCTTGTGACTATATATAAGATGTATAGACAATCTAAATTGTCTAATTGGTAGCAGTCTACTTAGGCTTTTAAATGTGTGGCTTTTCCACGCAAAGCTATCACTCACCGTTTATTCACATTTCACCATTGGTGTTCTGTTGCAGATTTATGGAAAATTCAGTGCACCTTTTCATGGAACAGGCGTGGCAAAATGAGGTGGGTAGGCTGGTTGTTGTTGTTGGTTGTGTGTGTGTGTGTGTGTGTGTGTGTGTGTGTGTGTTGGGGGGGGGAAGGGGGGGGGGAAGGGGGGGGGAACCCCTACAATGCCCCACCTGTGCCTTAGCCATACCCCAGAGGACCACCCACTTAGGGAGAGAGAGGGCAGTTGAGAATCCGTATAACCTCTTTGGGTGGGCAATAAGGCCTTGAGCTGAAGTAAAGTGTTTCAAACAACTGAAAGACGCATCAGGAGGAACCTCTCTAAGCAAATACTATCACACTATCAGAGAAGAATGGCGAACAATGCTGTGAACCGAACATGAGCTAATATCAGAGCTGCCTGCAAGTGTGTGTGTGTGTGTGTGTGTGTGTGTGTGTGTGTGTGTGTGTGTGTGTGTTTGTTATGTGCGGTGTTTGTCTGTGGTGGGTGGGTGGTTTTCTGTGTGTGTGTGTGTGTGTGCACAAATTATGGTTTGACTTAATTCAATATCTCACAACAATGAAAAACTGTAATGATTAATTGGTATCTATCACTAAATGCATTAGGGTTCATTAACATTTGTTTTATGCGATGTGTTAACAACAAACCAAATATTCAGCAAGAATAAATGCCAGTAAATAAAACACTGTTACCCAAAAATCAGGGCTGTAGTCAAGACCACTTTTGTCGAGTCCAACACCAGTTAAATACCAGAACAGTCGAGTCCAAGTCAAGGCCGAGTCCAAAGACATTCGAGTCCAAGTCAAGACCGAGTCCAGAGGTTCTGAGTCCAAGTCAAGTCCGAGCCCAAATGAGATTCTAATTCAAACAGGGCTCGACATTATGCGTAAGTGTAATGCTAGACTACTTATTAAAAAAAGCGCAAACTTTTAGTAGGTTAGTGTATCATACCTGTAGCCTATAATTTGTCCCCTTGACGACTTTCTTACAACCACAGACTGTATTACATTTTGTTTCTCAGAGGAGGTAATCTACAGCAATAAATTGTAGCTTACATCTTATGGAATTTGTATGTAGACTATCCTAGAATAGTTTAGGAAAGTGGGCTAGTGTCTATCATAAACAATTGTAAATTATTATGAAGTTATTTAAGTTGAATATTTGACTAATATTTACTGTAATCTATTTTCTGTGTTAAGTGAGACTTTTATTTCCAGAGATTTGTTTAGGCCTAGAGCCTACATTTCGATAGGTCGATATCCACCGAATGAGGAAAAACAACTTGAAACTGAGCTCAGATGAGCAGACCGTGGAAGTATAAGGAGCCGAATGGTAGTTGGTATGGTATAAACAAACATGGCAATAATGTAATAATTGAAATGGGCTAATATTTAGTAGATTAAAATGTAATATTATTTAACTGCAGCCACTTTTCTCCCTGATCCATACTTACCCTTTCTGTTCAACGTGTGCTTTTAAGCGCTGTAATAGTAGGGTACTGTAACACGGTGTAGGCAGGCAATGTTTTTCAACTCAATAGTGGAAAAGCTTCACACTATGTGAGGCAATGTGTCACTAAACTTAATCATGAAAGAGAGAGGATATCATTCATCCCATGAATTTAACGTTTAAAGCATACAACGTCTAGAGTTTCTACTGTAGAATATAACTATCCTCGCTGCCTGGGATTGTAAAGTAGTAGTAAGATACCTTGTTGAAAGTGTGAACATCAAAGAGTGCTTGATAAGAAGGGTGATAAGGAGCATATGCTACTTTTGAGAGCAATAGGTCTACTGATCAGATGTTATTGTACAGTATAGCTAAGCCACAAAGTCCAACAACAACTAGCATAGTATTGTAACCTTTGACATTGCTGAATGACACATCAACATAACAATGACTTACCGTATTATGAACAATACAATTTATTGCTTTAAAACTGTAAGATGCTCATTCACTTGTTCATTCTCCTGGGCTGAGAAAGAAATTGGTCAAAATCGCTTTTACTAAATTACATTTGTTTTATAAATGACTTAGGCTTTCTTATATCTATTGTAAAGGTACTTTCTTTGTATTTTTGTAGCACTTGCTTCTTCGTTGTGTTATATAGTAGCATCACCAGCTCACTGTCTGTTTGAATGTTCGAATATGTTTGTTTATGTATGAAACACAGCCAGCTGTGCAGAACATCTTTCTGAGCTTACTTTATATGATTTCTTATCTATTCAGAGTGAGAAGAGCCCTTTAATCTACCTCCCTCTATTAGGAGGTAATAGATGTGCTCTATTATGATTGGTTGACCATTTCCTGACCACCTGTTTTTACCTTTTGTAAAAACAGGTGTTAAAACAACGTTAAAGCTTAAATGTATTCTCACCACAACACAGCCCTGCTTAACTCCATGCATAATAAGAAAAATGGACTGCCTTCCTGTTTAAGAAATGTCTTTTCACTGAAACTGTAGGACGTCTGGCTGAGGATGAGATATGTTACAAACCGAAAGCATGTGCATTAAGTGTGTGCGAGTGCGTGCGTGAGTGTGAGTGTGAGTGTGAGTGTGATGGTGAGTGTGTGTGTGTGTGTGTGAGAGAGAGAGAGTGTGATTGATGGCTGAGAAACGAAGTGAAGGCCTACTCCTTGGTGGTCTAGCTGGGCTCTTAGCCACTGTGCAGTGACCACTACTGCTGCTATCCTTGACCCGCGTCACCATGTTGACATCAAACTGACGGCACCATCTTCCGGCAGACCTCTACGGCGGCGCCAAGCAGACAGCTGTTCAGATTACGACCCAAGCAAAAAACAGACACGAAGAGCAGCTAGTGTAGCATCCTCATTAATGCATGTTTTTTATAAACTCCCGCAGATAAGGCCGAGCTAGCTAGCTTAACACTCCCTGTGTGCGAACACCCTGTGTCTCTGCGGTGCATGTGTTAAGGTGGGAAACTACAGGAGGGATAAAACAGCTCAGGAACACTATCCCATGTTCAAATAAACAGAGGTGTGTGGGGTCCGAAGAACAAACACACATTCATTAGGCGTCTTAGGCTAGCAGCCGTGTAGCCGTCATTGAGCAGCGATGCAGACTCTCTCTCTCTCTCTCTCTCTCTCTCTCTCTCTCTCTCTCTCTCTCTCTCTCTCTCTCTCTCTCTCTCTCTCTCTCTTCTGCTCTCAGGTACACTTAACTCAGTTGCTCTCAGACGCACGCATAAATACACACAGACAGGCAGACACACAAACAAGACACACACACACACACACACACACACACACACGCACACTAGCACAGTCCAAATCCCAATTAGACAATCAAACAGCTCCATTGACCCTTGGCTTCCCTGGCATTGGGAGTTTACACCCTGACACAGAACGCCCATTCCTGTTTACCCAAGAACCTGACTGATGGATTGTATTGTTTGGCCTTTCGCAGCTATAATTGGTTCTGTTGTATAGGTTAAGGCTTGGGATATATTCTGCAGACCCCAAACATGCCACACTTGGCCTCTGGGTCAATAACACTCCTATCTGTCCAGGACCCCCTAAATGGTAAAAGGGTCACGAGTGAATGTCACACCGTTGGCACTCAAAACGACGACATCGGGCAGTTAGGGATGACTTCACCATCCAACCCCCAGCACCCCCCACCCCCCACCCCCCTTCTCCACTGGACTCTGAGCCAGACACACAGGCTCAGCAAAGCATGCCTTCTAAACACCCCCAATAAATATTTAGCCAGGACTCCAATATTGTGACGTGCAGCCAGTCCAAACAACCAGCTAAACAATTAGCGTTGTGCACAGTCTGTATACTTCACTGTCTCTTTTATGTATAAAGGCATTCATAAGGCGTCATATATTATTTATACTGTACTTATAGTGATTCCAATTCAACAGTTGTGTGCAACAGCAAACTTGCATTATGATACTACCAAGACTATAAAGTCAAACTGTGATACACTAAGTAGCAAGCAAACATATACAATATAAATATTATACATTCCACCGGAAGCAAACACAAAATGTGTGTGTTTGCTTCCTATCTGCTGAAATGTGACTCTCTATACACTAGATGCTAATGATAATTCTCAACATGGACCAACTTGTGATCCACCAAACATTTACTTTCTTTTTTTATGTCTTGCATCATGACACCGTGCACACTGTCCGACCATACAAATATTTGGAGTATGTGTACGTGATGATATTTTCCTCAAAAATGCATGCAAGCCCCAAGTTGTGAAATACTCATGAAGAAAATGCACTTTCCCAAGGAAGGACAAGTGTTGAAATGTATCTGAATGTTGCACTATGTCGCACAAATTATTTATGGACAACCTCTCCTCTCATTTGTTGGCAAATATGTCCTACATTGTCGAGTTAGGTCAGCTTTCACGTGAATATCCAACTTCACACAGCTCTTTTGGTGGGCCGGGTACACCACAAGAATATAAAAAGCTTGGTTCATTAAACTTCTTAAAACACACCACATGTCTTGTAAAATCATAGCTTCAAAATTCGAAGGTTTATTGATTCCTTGCCTATAGTACAGCTTTGCAATATTGTCAATTACCTCCATTGTACTCACGTGGGGAACAGAAAAAAGACCCCAAGCTTTTATAGCAAATTACTGCATACTATTCAGAGCCTCAATGTCAAGTGCCTGATCAGTACTTACTGTATGTCACCATTTGGCAACATTTCAACTAATGCTATATTTGCAAATTTCTTCTTGAAACGAGGTCCATAAACTTAATGAAAAAAATGAATGTGAGGAAGCCATCTTTAAAGTCAGTCATTCTGGAGAAAGCTTGTTGCTAATTGTAATTGAATCAATAAAAAAACGCCTCTTCCTTAAATGACATACAGTAGAGTGTTCCCGCTGAAGCTCCGCCCACACATTGGCAGTGCAAACGCTATAGTGTGGTAACCTGACAAGACTAGATATCTACACATCCATCTGGGGAGCCGTCCATTGAAACAGATTGAAGAGGGCAGGCTCTTTCAAAAAAATACTTGGCATGTGATTGGACGAACCTGTGAACCAGCAGTCTGTTGTTATCTACTCTGAAAACATATTTTCCAATGAGAAAAGCCTTTGCTCTTCTAATTAAACCGATGCTATATTGTATTACTGTATCTTAGGCACTTTCGACTTGGGTTGTTTCCAGGTCGCCTACGCCACACCAAAACCACGTCCGTAGCTAAACTACAACGTTATTGGCCACACACTAGGTATACCGGCCTGAACCAACTCCATTTCCAAGATCTCCAAACTTATTCTCGTGGCGAAGTGAAACTGAAAGCTTGCGAGATCAGGATGGTCTCGCTAGGCTAATTGTGTGGTGCTATCTGCACCCCTTTGTTTGTGTTCCTATTTACAGAGCCAGGCTTGTGTAGAAACACCAGATTGTGTATTCAGCATGCACACAATATTCATTTGACAAACTGCGTATTCGCTTACAATCGCTGACTTTACCTGGTTGTTTTTACTGTATATGAATTGAATACAGCCTTCTGTTTTCTGCCTTTTCATATTAAATAAAATACTTGACTGGCCACAGACACAAGATGGATGGATTGCAGATGGATACTCTGTACCTTAACTTTGTACAAGCCCATATTACTCATTGGTGGTCCCAATGTGCTATCAGCATCTGGAATGCAGAAGCCCAGAGGAGACCACAAGCAGAAACGTCCATTCTGTATCTTTGCAATTAGCTAAAGATAAACTTTTTGGTTTGTCCTGTTCTGATTTATCCTTTGTTCCCTACAATATTTACAAAATTAGCTTTCCCACAAGAAAGAAAAGAAAAACACAGCCCCTGCTTAATTGGCTTCACTTAATTTGTTGACTGCTTTAAACAGCAGCGAGGGGAGGGGACAAAGAAGATAATGAACCACTGAATGTGTTTTTAATAACCATGGTGGATCTGCATCTGCTTACGCGTTCTTGTTTGTATGCCCTGTCTGTACAGTATGCGTGTGTGTGTGTGTGTGTGTGTGTGTGTGTGTGTGTGTGTGTGTGTGTGTGTGTGGAGGACATGTGTTAATTTCGGCGCTGGGAGGCAGCCCGTCAGCCCACTTGTCTCCATGACACAGGGTCTGAGGAATGAGAAGCAAAGACGTGGAGTGGCACACGGGGCACTGACCCCACTCTTCTGAGATGGATCGTGCTGAGAAAAGGCCCGGGGCCTGCCGCCTGACAGCTCAGTAGCGCTGATTCAAGCTTGCCGAGGCCAACACGGAGACCACATTCTGACACAACCCTTACCCGGGAACTAATGAAAGCCTTATGGCCAGAGAGAGCAAAGTCTTATCTGACCAGTGCACACATGTCCATGGCCAATTGGAAAAACTTTGTAACCATTGAAGATGACAACGTGCATAGTAAATATAGAATAACAGGAATGAAAAGGCATAAATAATGTAAATGTCTGCTGTCATTCTGGTGATGGAATCCCACACTTAACACAGTTTTTAAGATGTTGCATCAAAGCCACCAACAAATTGATATTCTTGGCTTAGTGTGAACCAAAAACACAAAGGAGACCGCAGTTTAACTTACATTTAGGGAGGCAATATGAAAATGTATACTGTATCAACTGGTTGACCATGCTTGGTGAAAAGATTATAACAATAACATCAATGGGAGGCTGGTAAGTAAAAAAAAACAAAAAAAAAAAAGACTGATTCTTGGTAATTAGATCCGAGACAAAAGGGAAGTTTTCATTTTGGCCTTCTGATATAAAAGAACACATTTCAGACAAGGAAATATTACTCTGAAATGAGACCTCAAAACAATTCCCTGGGACAATAAAACACAGTGGGTTCCCAAACATTGACCTTTGTATGTGGGGGATGAAAGGGAAAGAGTCCTGAACTAAATCCCCACCACACCTAACTGCCTTCTCCGGAGTGCTCAACGCCATTCCACCTCTTCTCTTTTCCGTTGTAAAACAACCCCGGTGCAAAGTCTGTGTAAACCAGAATTTCACAATCGACCACAAGCCCTGGGAATGCCAAATAACGTCCATTTTAGAGTGAAGTTGCACTGCGCTGTGCTATCAAACCAATTCGCCCCTTCAGCCTCATGCTGAGGACCACCTTGAGCGCAATCATTTCCAAATAATAGGAAAAAAAATACTTTCCATTTGCCAAATCTAAATAAGCGCGTAAATGATTAATCTGTGGTGTGTCTACCAGGCTTTTGTTTGAATGGTAAACGTTTAATAACACATGGAGGTAAAGCAACACTTCAGGCAGGCCTCCTTAGACTAGATGTCAATGTTTAGATTATTAACTGAGAATTGATGCTTTCCATATTTGCCAAGGCAACAGGAATTTGGAGCATAAACTTGGCTGGCATGGTTCATAAAATGGTACAACTTGCTTAGAGTGCTAGTGACAGTGCTTAATGCTTAAGCAACAACAGCTTTATCGCTGCCTGAGCCATCTACTGTACAGTACATCCAAATGTTATGTAGAAGAATATCACCTTCTTCTACCCTGCGGTGCTGTGCTAACCCTTTTATATTTATTATGGTTTGCTAGCATAGCTATTAGCCTTACAATCATCTCACGGTAAAATAAAATTAAACCCAACAAGTCTAGGTAGTAAACTACATTACAGTAAGTGGTTAATGAGACACACACACACACACACACACACACACACACACACACACACACACGCACACACACTCACACACACACGCACACACACATGCACAACACACACACACATGCACAAACACACACACACGCAAGCACACGCACGCACACACACACACACACACACACACACACACACACACACACGCACACACACACAAACACACACACACACACACACACAGCCATCTTCTCTGCTATAACATGTGAGAATCTCTATAGCGCCAGCCTACAGTGTCTGATGGAGGAGAGCTGGGTTAGCCCAAACAGGGCCAGATGGGCTGAGCATGGTATGGGTACGGAGGACCAAGCAGCAGGGTTGGATGGAAGGAAGGGAACGCATCGACAGTCAAGGACCACCATCAAAGCTGCCCACACCAGATCGTGCTCACCCCCCCCCCCCCCAATTCATTTTCAGTGCGGTGATTCTAAGCTGTAATGAATCTGCAATTTGCACACATATGTGTGGTGCCTAACATGGTACTACTTTGGGGTCTGTTTAACCCCTACTGGAAACATTTACAAACAACTGGACCGCGAAAAGACATCCATCTGCAGATTAACCCCGTAGTAGCCTAGAGGCTGCTATGACGGTACTGAGAACGGACTGCAGATTACAGTAAAAGAAACTATAAAGCCAACATTTAAATGGCAGAACGATGTGAAAAAGTGATAGCATGACAAAGCTGCGGTTGTTTGTTTGTCTTCCTGGGATAGAAAAGTGGAAATAAAGCAATAACACGCTTACTCAGGGTGAAGTGGAGCGAGATGAAGAATGGATGCTCTCATAGGTCTGCAAACTGAGTAAAGGGAGTCCTGGATGTGTAAATTAACCTTGTAATGCAGTGAATCCTATGCTGATGCGTTAAATAATATGCCTCTCAGGAGCTTTTCTTGTTTTCATCAGCTTTTGCATTGTGAATGGACAGAAGCATACTATACATGTACGATATAAATTAAGTGTGTGTATGCTATGTGTATTTGGTAGCCATTAGGAATCTTGGCTTGCATCAACAGCCAACAGTCAGTTTTCACACCAGCATTTTTGGTTCAGGCAAGAAAAAAGGAAAAAGGATTTACACTGTATAATTGGTTCTGTTGTATCTGAAATAGCCTTGAACTGTATGTTCTAAGCAGCGCTGATAAATATTTGAGGATCTCCTTAATTAGGATAGACTTCAACAAGGACACTCAGTCCTGTTGAACACTCTCTTGTGCTGCTCTTCATGTATTTACCTTAAGATGGCATTGTACAGGGAAATTCCATGCATGTGTTTTTGTGTGCTCAACGGAGGCTTGCAGGGGACATTCATCCTCTCGACAAGGGCAAGGCATCTCTGGGTGGCTTCAGTTGCTCATGTGGTGTGTACACTTGAGCCTGAGGATACTCTGGGGTGGTATGGAGAGCAGCAGAGAGCTGAAGGGTGACATGCTTTGGTATGATGGTTGAAGTCAGTGATTTAGAGGCTGTTGATAGCGGGCATGCAGCCCAGACACAGCCACTGAGTCAGTGGAGATGACGCTGAGTAAGTCACTAGACTTATAATGTCCTTTTGTGTTTACGTTTTTTTATGTGTATATATGGCTCTCGCCACACGCACACACACACACACACACACACACACACACACACACACACACACACACACACACACACACATGCGCACCCACACACGCGCGCGAGCATACACAGCTGGAAATTGCTACTGGATCTGATTTTCTTTTGTGTGTGTGTGTGTGTGTGTGTGTGTGTGTGTGGTTGTTTTTCTCCTTCGCTATCTATTCTCCCCCCCCTGTAGCTTCAATAAACAGATGGCAGGGGCTCATTAAGCTGTTGTCAGGAATATTAATGACATTGTGAACACTTTCCCAGCTCTGTGGGTTCTGTAACCTTCCGCTGCAGGCGAGGACCTCACGACACCACCGTGCGTGGAAGGTGCAGGATGAAAGAGAAGTTCCCCCGGGGGTTAACAGCTGACGCTAATGTTTTGCAGTGAGCTTCAGGATATAGAAACTTATGCCGATATGACTCGAGCACAGTGTCGGTCGGAAAGAGGTGGTGGTGGTGTGTGTGTGTGTGTGTGTGTGTGTGGGGGGGTTATAAGGGAAGAACTGGGATGCATTACACGCTCTGTGGTAGACCGTACCTAGCATATTACGTTTTTAAGCAATCTCAAATTCCGTGCAATTCTATGGAAGAGAGGCAGTTGTTCTAATTTCAGAAGCCATGCACTTTTCTGCTAGTTTGCCACTTTATAGTGAATCCCAACCACACTCAACGTTTACACATTATGCAACGACTCATGGGAGTCACTAAATATGATTTACATTACCATTAGTAATAATATCAATTTAATATGGTGTGAAAACCAGGCTCATGTTGCTCTTCTGCATTGGCCACTATTCAAATGTACTGTAAATAAGGTTGTCATGTTCAACCCCAGTATAGGACAGTGTTTCAGGTAAAACAAAAACAACCCAATACTGGTATAAACTGGTTTCTCAGAAGCATAACCCCAAAGGTATTTTACTATCCAAGTACATTCACATCTTATTATTACTGGTAAAATGGCAACATCTCTAGAGATAAATGCTATAGCATACAGCTATTGTTTGTTGTTCCTTTAGGCCCCTTTGTTTTCATGTTGTGTAGTTACTCGACAAGCAAACTCTGAAATTCTGATTTTCTTGCAGTGCCACAAATGAGCCCTTTCAGAGCCACAGCTAAGTGCTGGCCACCATCGACAGCAGTCACTGACAGCTTCAGAAGGAGTTATGAACTGCGAGGTGTGAGCTAGTGCGTCGGGTATGGAAAAGTTGGACATGCAAATGTGCTGCTGTCATCAGCTTGTGCTCCTGATTAGGATCTTAATAAGCAAAAAACGCTACACCGATGCAGAATAAATAACAAGGAAGGAGAGTTCACTTTGGACTTTTCCCTTATTTAGCGAAAACAGCAGAGGTGGCAACGAGAGCTCAAGACTCATGTTGTTGATCCTTGTGTGGTCACACACAGACTGCAATATAACTCACTAGGATAGCGTCATCTTCAGCGTCCTCTGACACTGCAGCAATTGCAGCAGTTGGCATCTATGTACAATTGTACGTATACTATATTGTACTAAATGTATATTAAATATTTGATTTCAAGCACTTAATGTGACAGTTGAAGTAACCTCCTTGTTCAGATGTAGTGCCCCCAAAACCCGCAATGTTTCAGCCCTGGTTTACTGTTCATGTTCTGAAACTCTGAAACATAACTGGGCACTGGCTGTAGGGGAGAGGTAGATTGTAAGCTCTCTGAGGGTGGAGATGGGGGGTAGCGAGGAATGCAATAATCAAAATCTAAAATAATGTTCATATTATGCTTCCAAATACTGTATGTAGGACTGTATGTATATCAACTAATATACAAAGTCAAAATGACATGATGCATTAGTTATGTTGAAAGACAGCATGAGCACTGGAATGTAAGGGACATTCATGAGAAGCTATTTCATTTTACTGTTTATCTGCATGCCAGTGTGTGTGTGTGCCAGTGTGTGTGTGTGTGTGTGTGTGTGTGCGTGCGTGCGTGTGTGTGTGTGACTGAGCCTGCTCCTCTTAGCAACAACGTTAGCTTGGAGCTGAAGCCTGTGGAACTGTGATTTCCTCTAACGGCCTATCTCACCTAGCAGATGTCCTCGGACCTCGTCTCTCCACAGCTGCACTCCACATGTTCTCACACTGCTCACCATCATAGCCATGTTGCCTCTGCTGTTTGGAGAGAGCTAGTGCCTGACTGCCTGCGGAGCTGTGCTCTTTGCCATGATACAGTGCTGTACTCGCAGTTTGGCTATACTTGGCCTTGAAACGCCTCCATTTGGGTAATGTAAAGAATGTAGGGGGGAGGGGCTCTAAACTGGCAACGCCTGTCATGGCTTCACAGCACACACAGTCATTTCCATAATTGCCCACAATCAAACTAACCCCTCTTGGATTCCACCCGCTCCAGATTCCTGCAGATAAACCCGGCTGGGGTCTCTAGTGAGTGCAGAAGACCCCCAAGCAAGAACAGGTGCACCTAATGTAACTGGTTGCAGATCCTCTTTATGTCCAAAACAGGCTGTTGTTTCTTTCCTAATTGCTATGGCTGGACATTCCCGTTTGGATTGCTATCATGTAAAGTGGGGAATTAAAGAGTATTTGTCCCACAGTTGGTGTAATTATCAGGAAGCCAAATTATAATACCTTTAACATAAGGACATCAGAGCATGTGCATGGTTTGGTTGGCATTTTTGATTTGTTTGATTAGCTATTTCTTTTCTGGTATAGGCTAATTGATATCGTGCTTAGGCTAAATATACATACATTATTTAAGAGTTTAAATATCTATGGAAGAGATAATGTTTGGGGATTTATTTAGTCATCTCATCATTTTTGCAACAGCCATTTAGCGACAATAATGGGGTATTGTTTACAGTTCTTAGGCTATTCAGTAGGTTTGGCGCTGCGTGCGTCAGTGTAATTACCAACCTGTTACTGTAGGCTAAATTCTAAGGGTGACGACACCTTTCCCTGCTCTGACAGGTATGTGCGTGTGTCCGTCGATGTGTACGGGACTGGTCATATGCGCGTACTCGCGAAGTCATACGTCACCATGCTCGCCCCTCTTCTCGCGCGCTGGTTAAAAAGAAGGAGGTAAGACCACGGAAAAACATGTGAGCGCTTTGAGGACATAGTGAGAGAGAACTTTATTCTCATTTTTTGACCCCACGCACAAACCACTGTGCCGAAACGGAATTAATATTTGAAGGAACGACAAAACTCTGCATCTTTTGTTTTGTTCACAGGAATATTGTGTTGTGGTGTTATTTCTGTGTTATCATAGAACCAGAACTTCAATTAATTTATTTTAAAGAACTTTCTTCATAGAAAGAAACTGACGTTAAGCCGTCTTTAATTACGTTATATAGTGAATATAGCACACAGCACAGCTGCATCATTTTGCATTTTGCGTTATAGCCAGGTAGGCTATAAAACTGTTGGAACTATATAAGCTACATTAAATGAATTCAATTACATTACATTAAATAACAATACTTTCATTGCGAGTTAGCACACTGTTTTTATTTTATTTGTATTTTATAATAAGCTATATCTAAGTATTGTGGTTCTTTTTGTCATTTTTCTATCAGCCTACCTTTTTTCTTCAAATTTTTTCTTTTTTTCTTCTTTTTTCTTTTTTTTTTTTTTTTTTTAACCATGAAGCATTTGCAATTTATGCTCATTTTGGCCATCGCAGTCAACGTGTGGGAATGTGGAGATGCAAAATTCGGGGAGAAGGGGGAACTAAGCCCAAGAAGAAGGAGATGTTACGATGGAAGCATGCCCAAACGACTGAAGAAAAGGGAGAGAAAACTGTCAGTGGACAGCAGCAGCGGAGAAGTTTGCCACAGGTTGTATCCTCGTGTGTCCTGCTGCCCCACCAGGCGAGCTGCCTACCAGATCGTCCATCGACGGGACGCACGGGTAAGTTCAACACGTCAAATTCTTCCATATTGGGAAATGTGCTAGTCTAATTGTGTGCATCACCGCAAAAGTCAGGGAATTACGAACTGGCATACTATTATTGACGTTTTGAATGGCAACAGCTGCATTTGCCTTTGTTACGCTAATTCATTATCGAGGGATTGACTCTGAAGATCCTGTTTTTTTTTCTCCAATATATCTATGGACTTGTATTATAAGTCAAATAGTCAAGGATTGGTCAGACTACTTGAGTGTAAACAAATGGCAATGGACACTGTGCGTTTCTGGAATGTTCGTTTCGCTTGCTTCAAGTCTGGTGCGCGACGCCGTGTCATCTCCAATGTTGTGCTGCCAGCATGTGCAATATTGCAATGTTACCATGGTTATTGGTCTGGGTTTCGCTCCTACTATCCCACTATCTATGCTGCAGTCAGAGTGCATACACCGTGTGGATTGGATACTCTATGTTACTGATCATGCACTAATAGGATACTTGTTTAATTAAGGAACAGTTGTTGTTATAAAACAAGATTAATCAGCCTGAAACGATGTTTCAGAAACAAAGTTTCAGAACGACACTTGCTTTGTGGTAATGCGGTGAGAGAATAGTCTCCGGTTTAAAATAATCGTCAAAAATAGTGTGGTGGCATAAATGTTTTGACCGTGGCTATCTAAAGCCACGCGACGTTCAAGTTATAATGTCTTGGAACCTAACCGGGCTATTCTCATGTAAACCACTTTTCCAATCATTCAGTGGCTGGGTGGTATCTCACTTTGTGTTACGACAAAAAGCCATATTGCATCATTTAATTTGCTCAAGTCATGCAAATAAGAGGAGAAATCTGAATGGAGCATGCTCGACTTCTCCTCCTCCCCACTACACTGCCCACACACGGAGCCCCTTTTGCTTCTAGGGAAAGAATAACAACAACACCATTGTGTTTGTTAGTTTCACTAATGGGAGAAGCTGGAGAACATCACTCTCCCCCAATCATCAGCTCTGTCCAAGTGTTAATGCATTTGAAAGAGTGTGTATCCTTCATTATATCCCCCTGCCAACCACCTTATGCCTATTCCCAGGGGAAGAGTATTTAGTTAAAAGTCGTTACTACACAGGCTTACAACATCATCTTTCACACTGTGCTCTCTCTCTCTCCCTCTCTCTCTCTCTCTCTCCCTCTCTCTCTCTCTCTCTGCTGCACATCTCTCATCTCGCTCAC
>JAODUE010000001.1:1969333-1985661 GCA_027564755.1 Amblyopsis hoosieri
CCCCCCCCCACCGCGACCCCCCCCGCCCCCCGCGGGGGGCTTTTGGAGCTTGGCCACATCGGCGCCCGGCCGCCGGGGGGGGGGGGGGGCCCCGATGAGTCTGAGGCATGGAAGAAGGGCTAAAGAGAAAGGTCGGCAAGGTAAAAATGTGTAGACCATGAGAGAAAAGGAGGGGGAAAAGGAGTGCGGGGGGAGAGAGAGAGAACCGTGCAATCAAACAACACAAACAGTCTGTGTGACTGCTCAACCTTGCCAAAGAAAATAGGTTACCTCTGTTTCTCCGCGTGCCCAGGGGAGCCGTGGACTGGCAGGAGTTGTGCCCCTGCATCGTCCTGTAAACATTTACCCCGTTAAAAACTGCCCCGCAACACCACAGACAACAACAACAACAACAACACCCCACCCCAAGCTCCTTTCCCTTATATTGTCTCACAAGAGGATCAGGTGTACATGGATTCTTTCTGCCAAATAGACCAACTGTGCTCTCTCTCTCTCTCTCTCTCTCTCTCTCTCTCTCTCTCTCTCTCTCTCTCTCTCTCTCTCTCTCTCTCTCTCTCTCTTGTGTTACCTCTGTTTAGACCATGTTTTCAATTTAATTAAATGTGATATTTAGGTGTAGCATTGTGTTTTTCTTTTTAATTATGCTGAGAAATTTCATTTTTCATCACTGAAATAATTAATGCATTGGTTTGCATGGCACAAAGCTTGCTTTGGGAATTGTACTTCTAATTGGTAATTGTACTATTCAAATGCGTTAGCCTGTCTTTTAAAATCTATATCTAGGTTGTATATTGTGTGTGGCACACTGCCTGGCCCACAATACATCATTTAGTAGCCTATATGTCCACATATAGTAAAAGGTGAGATTTTAGATTTTAGTTCTGTTGTGGAGGAACGACAGTGTAATTCAGAAAAGCACCACAAACAAAAGGTCTGCTTGTTCTAGTTTGGATGATGGCACATTTGGAGCCCATCCCAGCAACATATGGGCACAGGGCATGGCTGAGAGCACACAAATGCTACTCTACAAGAACCGTGTGCCAGGCAATGGCACACGGAATCAATGAGCAATTTAGAGCAAGAGTGCAGCGCAGGGCAGGCATGCCTACAGCACTACATGACATGAGTTTTGTGGCAAGAGGAATATACCAGTATAAGAAGTGGACACAGGCTTTACTCAATGTCAACAATTACATGAGAAAATAGGCCACGGAAATGTTTTTTGAATGAACCAACCATTTCAGTTAAAGATAATCTTTCTTGCATGCATTTCTGTCTCCCTGTATCTGTTTTTATTTTCACCTGTTGCACAGAATATGGTACTGTGAGGAACCTTTTTTCACAGTTTAGTTTAGTTCCCAGTAAGAGAGTAAGGCATCCAAATATCTGATTTGGGTCTGCTAGTCTAATTGACTTCGACAGACTGCTAATTTGTTGATACCAGAGTAGGAATGATGTGCCTGTCTATCTCTAAGTGGGTGTTTACACATGGACCTCACACGGAGCAAAGAACTACCAGCCTTGTCTGGCAGCCCAAGCAACAACAGTCTGGACCCAGGGCAGATTACATTGTGGTTTATTGCAGCTAATTTGTTATGTAAATAATCCTGCTAATTTCTTGGGATTAATCCTTTATTTACTTTTTGTTAATGCCCTTAAATAAGGGTTGACACCCTTCATTTGTCTACATTTAGTCCCTGCCCTCAAATCTATTGGACATGGCAATTGTAATTTGAGTTAACTGTATAAACAAAAGGCAAATTAGAGGGAAGGGCATTCAAATGTGATATTAATATTTCTATTTATTGGATTATATATCACCTTTCAGATTACCCCAAAATGATTTTATATAAAGTGTAAAACTATCAAATTCTTAATAGATTAAGAAGTATACTATAACATTGGAAACAGTCAAGAATTCTCTCCAATGTAAAACATAACGAATCACTATTGATTGATATGTTAATACTTCATAGGTATACTGTATTGTAGCTAAATTCACCCTGATGAAATGCTGCTGTCATTATTCTAACATAATATTGTTTGCTTGTCACATTGTCAGCTATTGAGTAATGTACTACTTGAGTAATGTCTGCTAAATGTTGTAAATATAAATGTAATCATTATGGTAACATGGCCAAGCTTCACCCAGCACCTGACTCCTCATGTGCCCTCCATCAAATGACGCACAATGCAGAGGTCAACACTTGGCTGTTTGTTACTGTATAATCAGGCATGGTTGCATGTGTGGTCTCCAGATTTTCTCCACCAATAACACAGAATGTGGACGTCTCCTGGAGGAGATCAAGTGTGCCCGCTGCTCGCCCAACGCCCAGGTGTTGTTCCACAACCAGGACACAGAGAAGATGCCACACAGAGAGCCCGACCTGCCACGGCTGTGCCAGGACTTCTGCCGCGTTTTCTACTACACGTGCAGGGGGCACATACCAGGTAATTGCATCCACGCTACGCTATGGTAACCATTGCACGAGCACCTTTATCATGACCCGTATGTGGGGTCACGCGTGGCACAAAGAACTAATGAATCCACAGCCATCTTTTGTTCCCCGTTGAGAATAGCTTGCACATGTAAAACAGGCAGACTTTTGGATATAAGTGGGAAGTGGTGCTTCAGGAGGAGTCTGCCCTGTGAATATTTATTTATACAGCTCTTACCTCATCTGACCTTACCTCCATTCATTGTTGAGCGCTGAGCTCGCCGTCATCCAACGCGCTGGTGAAAAACTTCAAGCCACACTGCCTGAGTTGGCTAATTAGTCTGCACGCTGTGTGCCACAGAGCTAGTTTGTCGTGTCCTTCAAGATGTTCTCCCCACTATACTCTCACAGCTGTTTCGTGGAACCAACTGTAGAAATATTGTTCTGCAAGCTCTGTGATTTGGTAAAGCCACAAACCGTACAAAAACGTCCTCCGGTATGGATTATGAATATTTGAATTGTGGGGCTATGACAAAGATGTGCCAGTATCTGTATACTATATTACTATATACACCTTTATTTAACCAGGTAAGACTCATTGAGATTAAAATCTCTTTTACAAGAGCGACATGGCTAAGAGGGAAGCTTAAAACGTCCACATACACAATGTCAAGCATTCAATTACAGTCCAACAATAAATGAAAAGCATAACACTTTGCAATTACAACCCTTGTCCCATTTCACATCCCCTAAAAGAAATACAAAGTATTTAAATGAAATCGGTACGTCCTATACAGCCACCTGGGTCACTCTTACCAGTGAGAGAACGAACAAGAAAAGAACGATTATGATGACGTGTAAGCAAAGTAGGCTGTGGTCTAGACATGACTGCCCTGACAGCTCGCCGTGTCTCACCTCACCTCGCCCGCTACACGGCGTACAAAACGCCCCTCAGCCACGAGCTGTTATTTCCTGTCTCACGAGTTTGTTTTCCATGAGGTGAATGTTTATATAAAAGTAATTGAAGCATTGCTTTGTTGGTTCCCTGGTCATCCCCACGCCGTCGCTTTGCCTCATGTAGTCAGAGAATAGAGGCCATACTGTCACATACTGTCCGCTATGGCGCTGCAAGCCGATCCATAACGAAGACGGAACCGCAAGTTAAGAAGGAAGAAGAGGATTCATTGGCATAACGTGGAGAAATGTGTACTTTCTGATCTTGACGCTGGTGCGTTTGCTTCAGCGTAGCGACATGCATGAACACACACCTCAAACAAAGGACACTTCAAGGACGCATGTACTGTAAAAAGTGCCATTGTTGACCAATTGCACGTGAGGGTGTATGGGAAGGGTGTATGTATGACATTGGGTTTGGTGCGGGAACGTGGGACAGTGCAAACTACAGCCGGACACCTGAATGCGTGCACACCGAACTCGTATTCATTTAAGTATACCGTGGCCTTAAGGGAGGAGGCTCCCTTGTGGATATGCTGGTACTGGTAAATGATAGGAGTCTTGTTGCCTCCTGAAAGCATATGCCCTCAGAAGTGTTCCCTTTGATAGGCCGTTAGGTACCACGGCTCTGAGAGAGCGCATTCCAAAAGTGATCAAACGGTTTTGACTGCGTTTTCTCCCCCTGCCAAGTCTTTTTTCCTATCTCTGTCGCCGCCACGAGCTGATTGGATGTGATAAGATTAGCACAACATGGGAGCAGTTTCAAGCGCACTCGCCTGCAACCCACCCACATGGCACGGTACGCCCTCAAGTCACATATCCTAACGTATGCATTCCACCAGAGTCCAGCCCATCCCGCGGCGAGTCTGCATCTAATTGCTGTGTAGCGCGGTAGACCGCTGCCATATCCCGCACGGTTGCTCTAAGTCGAATGGGAGCTGACGCTATGAGAGAGAAGACAGAGCGCTGTCTGGAGTTAAGTTACTTCCTAGTGAGCTGGCAGACATGCAGGACTCTGAGAGCTAAACCCAAAGAATCCAGAGACGAAGCGAAGACGTATCTCCCTCCTCCCCCCCCCCCGCTCCTCTTGCCATCGTCTTTTCTGCGATCCAGGCCTCCCCAGATCAGCATATGTGGTGACGAATGACACATTTATTTTTCTACTAAGGTTGTGTGTATGTAGAACTGCTGAAGTGCATCAAGATGTCAAGTACTTTGGGTGGGCCACCCAGGTTGCCTTGGAAGATAACCAGATGGAAGTATAACTTTAGCGCTAAGGGAGCCGGGGATATGGACACAATTCTCTCTCTCGCTCTCTCTCTCTCTCCCTCTCTCTCTCTCTCTCTCTGGTTGAAGCTCTGTCACATGTGTTTTTGCGGATGATATATACTGTCCAAACTGCATTCCTCTGAATACAGTAATTGATGGTACCTCCTCCATCACCTCCACTGGATTAAGGCCAGCTTTATAGACATCACATTTGTACTTATGTGGCACGAGGTGTAACACGATATCAGTTTACGCATCCATCCTAGCACCAGACCAAAGGCATTAATGTGAAACAGTAGCCACGTACAGTGACCTTTGACACCCCTGTGCTCCCATGAAACCGCAATGCAGGCCATCATTAGCATGGAACGACCTCTTATTTCCCCATAAAGATGGGCTCCCTCCTTGCCTTTATTCTCCTGTGTTGCTCTTGTCGCTCCCTTGCCCCCTCCCCTCGCACCTGAAGTCCCCAAACAGCATGGCTAAGATAACTGTAGGCCCAAGTAGCTGGGTGGTATTGCCTGGGAGTCCTCTGTGTGTGTGTTTGATCTCCGTGTTGTGTTTAGATGTTTGAGGGGATATCCTATCACCTCCAGTATGTGGTGCGGTCAACGCCTGTGGTCGTATGTGTGTGTGTGTGTGGGTGGGTGACATGAAAGCAGGAGGAGGCAGAGTCCTGTTTGTGTTTTTATCACTGGTATATTTGCTCTTCTCCTCTGTCTGAGGGTTTACAAGGAAAACAATATTGCCATGGTTGTTTTTTAGGTCGTCCAGGGCCTCTCGGAGCCAGCGCTGACAGCATTGCCCTCGGCCTACAGGCACAATGCAAGAGCTGCATGTCTATTTCCTGAACCTTGTTGTGATTCCACGGAGCGAGGGGGGTTGCCGTGTTCTCATCACTTTATGCTATGACATCACAGCATTTCAGATAAACATGCAGGCCCAAATTCCACCAACTAAAGAATACAATCAGTCAACATTTTGGAACATAATTTTGTTGTTTAGGTTTTTGCAAGAGATGCATCTTCTTTTACTTTAAAATGTGGTGATGTGTTTAGAATCGTGTGAGTTGTTTAACAGGTTGATTGGTTTATTATAGTGTCTCGACATGCTGCACCCACATGTTGCTCAATTACACAACAACATCCAAAGGGTTCTGACCATCCCATATGAAACAGTGATTCAGTAGGCTACATTCAAGGCAGTTTATCACTTTTTATTTTATTTGTGTACGACCCCTTAAGCATCCTCTTGGTTGGTGCATTGTTATCAATTGTAGTAGAACTATATTTGTCATTATTTGCCCTATAACTGCAATTTTCCCTATTATGCAATATTTTAATGAAACAAATGAAATGTGTCTACAATATAGCGTTCCCAGGAAATTTTATTCTGCTTTTTCTTTACAGCCACACTTATAAATCTCTTTGGCAGTTATTGTCACGGTATAACAGGGGGTTTTGATTTGTTAGCACAAACCATTAAACAGTAGCAGCTAGTATACACTGAGTTAACCCCTCTTGAGTGATAAAGCAAGCCTGACCCAAACACATTTCTGTTAAGGAAATCTGGGTTCTGGACCAGTACACTAACAGCACTTCAAAAACAAAATAACTATGATATTAAAGACAGAATGAATATTTTTTTTTCTATTGGTGTGCGCGCGTGCGTGCGTGTGTGCACGTGTGTGCAAAAGCACAGCGTAGGGGGGAGCCCTGTATGAGCCTAAATCCCTTTGCTTTGGCCTGCTTCTTTTCACTTGTTCATTTAAACCCAGTCTAGCCAGGATTTGCTTTGGCTCATCTAGTATAACCAAGCATCCTCAACACACACAAACACATGCACACGATGTCTCCCTCTGTCTGTACATCTTTTCCATGCTTGTGTACGCACACACACGCACACACACACCATTTTAAATGTTTGGGATTTTCATGGTTAACAGGCATGTAACATTGCCATCCGAGGCCAGTAAACCAAGTGCTTGTGTTGTGTATTGTAGTATCTGTCGTTAAGGTCCTCTGTTATGTCTACAGTGTATGGCTGTCTCTGTTGTGTTTGCTAGAGCTTTTCCAAGCTGATGTGGATGAGTTCTGCCAATACTACGGGAGCAGAGACGACAGTCCGTGCTTTCCAGATTTTCAGCGAAAGCTACCACGAGGGCAAGACTCCAACTACTTGGGAGAAGAGAAAATAGAAGATATCAGCAGGTTTGGAAAGCCTGATAAAAAAAATAAAATATTGTGACATCAGTGTTTCTCAAAATGTGGGTTGGGAGCGCCCCCTAGGGGTTTTGGGGTGATGTATGTGGTCGCTACATGATTTAAACAGTTTTGAGAACTTTTAACTTTTACATTTTTATTTAATTCAAAACATGTTTTTAATATTAAGGGTATCGTATCTTATTTTGGTAATGTAATATAACAATTTATATTGGCCTTCCACTCCTGTAGGTGTCTCTGTTTTTATGTTTTGTGCAGAAGCGCCTTAAGCTACGTAGATTAAAAATTGAAAATATTCACCTGAAAGGTGAACCTTAACAAATCCGGAGTTAAGCTAATATGATCTTAGCTAGCAGGCTCATTCGTACATGGCACCATGCAAAATGCTACGTCATCTCTCCTCTGATCCCGTAGCTCGTCAAGAACACATTGGCTAAGCTTTAGACACATAATACAAATGCTTATACGGCGTCATTTGGCCCTTGTATGCAATAGGCTGCACATCACAGGGGGCTTTTGCCCTTTTGTCTGTGTTGCTTTCATCTCTGTTTTCCCCGGAGGGATGATGGCTCAGCAGCCTGGATTCCAGGCAGCGTGTGTACGGTACCGCAATGGCAATGGCAATGCAATACCAGACACATTGCATTGTATGTCGTTGTTGGGATTTAATTTATCTATATCAATTGTAAACGACTACTATTTATTATGCTGCTTCTGTTAATACTCTTAAAATTTACATATGACTTATTTATATTGATCTATTTAAGGTAAATTCGACCTGTAATCAGTATTTATTATTTATATGTAGTAATTGTCCACAATATTTTATATAGATTTTTTATTCATATTTATATTTTAATTGTATACTTGCATACTTCATTTAATTTTAATTTCTCTTCTTTATGTATAGACATGCAAGCTGAGCAATTGTGAAGAAGAATTTCACTTTGGGGATTAATGAAGTATTTCTGATTGGCAATGGCTAACTTTAAAAAAAACTCCTAAAGGCTAAAGCAATATTGAACTTTTGTTAGTTCCTCAACAAGAACTTCCTAAAATTGCTCAATTTCTGCATGTAATGGTTACTCGATCACTGTGATAAACTGGAAGAACTAAATGTCAACCTTACTTACTGTAAATTAACTTCCATTACTTACTGTAACATAAAGATACGGTGTATATACATTCTGGATTAGCAAACACTACAACAACAACCTCATTGTTGGATCATTTTGCATACCACACTTGAGGACACATATTGTTCCTCGAGACATCGTTAGTCTTTTGTAGACATTTTGTGTGTACAGAGGAGATAAATGTGATTGACTTCTGCTGTTTCTCAAAACCATTAATGTCTATGAGAAACAATGATCTTTTCAGTTTCATTGCGTGCCACAAACAACAATTTAATGAGTGTCAGTGTGGTTGCACAGCAATAGCAATCCCCTAGCAGACTATATTAAGCTGTAGATGAGGAGACGAGGAGCTTGAGTCAACACTAAACTTTTCTCTCTACCAACCCTCCCATATTTAAACCGAAACGCCACAATAAGAGGGCACACCTGTTTGTATGTTCATTACTTCATGGCCACAGGCAGCAAAGAGAGTCTGCTTCAGTTTTCTACCTGACATCAGCTATCATTGACGATTTGTTGTGATATCAGATTGTATTTGCAAAACTAAATATTTTCTTATTATGTTTTCATTCAAATGATTCCTACCTCAAATGTCATTTGTTCTAGAACTTTTATCAAAATACAAAACGATGTTAAAACAGTCATTAAATAGCCTGTAACTGCTTCGTTATTCCCAAATCATCCTGCTTGACAAACAGCTGTAACCTACCATAAACACTACCATAGATTATTACCTAATTATTTCACATATTACCTCTGATCCCTGGCCTTTTGCTTCCCTCTGGTCGCCTAGGAAACACAAGCATAACTGCTACTGTGCTCAGGAGGTGCTGAGTGGCCTCAGGCAGCCAGTGGCTGTGGTGAATTGCGGGGACGGCTCCCAGCGTGTTTTCATCCTGGAGAGGGAGGGGGTCGTGAGGATCCTCACCCCCGAGATGGAGCTGCTCAAAGAGCCCTTCCTAGACATCCACAAGCTGGTGCAGAGCGGCCTGAAGGTACAGTAGGATAGCAATCTGTCACCCCTGCAGCATATAATCCACATTCCCATGTGTCCTTTAGGCCAGTGACTCTCTGTAGGGGTCGGGACCTCCCAAGCAGTCAAGAGATCATTTTGGGGGTTGCAAGATTATTCCATATTTTGGTTTTGGGTTGTTTATGGTATGTACTGTAAGTAGACAACGCCCTTGGGGGTTGGTAGGGTCAATGTTTGCTGCCCATTCTGTGTGAGTGCCGAGAGAAAATATTTGTGTCTTGATATGTCGAGACAGTGTGGTACTAAGGTGTGATCACATAGGGGAGACGTGCTTTAACAGCAGTCTTTATAACGCAACTGTTAACACATAAGAAAGTGTCAAAATTATTTGTGTGTCTGTGTAGAACACCTCCCATGCCAACACAATCCCTAAAGTTGGTGCATGTTCATTACCAA
This sequence comes from Amblyopsis hoosieri, assembly GCA_027564755.1. Lineage (NCBI taxonomy): Eukaryota > Metazoa > Chordata > Actinopteri > Percopsiformes > Amblyopsidae > Amblyopsis > Amblyopsis hoosieri. Next base: position 1,978,782 of record JAODUE010000001.1, read on the forward strand.
CTTCAATTATATAATTACACCAAACCTACGATACAATCATTTTGCTTATTACTAATCTTCTCATTCTCACACGTGATTTAATGGCTCTTGTCTTACGTTGCAATTCAAATATGGACACTAAAATCACAGCTGATATTAGACATCACTAACCTCCCACAGCATTAGCTCAACTGTATTAGCCATTAGAACCACCCCTGCCTGCTACAGTACTTTACAGCAGGAAACATGTTTAACATTCTTTTAAACATCTTGTTCTCTGGCTCTGTCAATGTTGAGATGTTATGTAATGTTGACAGAAGTGAAAAACAACATAGCAAAACAAAACTGACCTGGCGGAACCTCTGGAAGGTGATGGCACATAGCTAGCGTTTTTGTGACCTCCCACTATTGAGGAAGTCTGACTTCCAGATGAAGGAAAGGAGAGACAAGATGCATGCACATCCCAGACCTTTGATTGACAGCTGGGTTTGGCAGTTGCACTCAATTGAGACAACACAGTTAAGAAATATTGCATTTTTATCTGAAGGATTTATTCTTAGGAATTTGCTTCTTATTTTAAATTACCTAACAATCCATCTTTGGAGATTGATGCTGTAATTAGGAATACAATGTAGCATAGATACTGTATATTGCTTCATACAGTATTTTGTCTTCCAGATTCCACTTCCTAGTGGAGTATTTATTATTATAGTGGTGAAGATTAGACGTTGTTTGTGACAGACCTCAGTGACTTTCTCTGACCATCTTACCTGCAAGAATGTCTTCTCACCATCACTGTCTTATGATGGCTCCGGTTACACCACTGGCTACATATTTGCACTTATTATGTATTGTTTACCCGTATGCTTAGCTCGTTTCTGGCAGCAGCTGTGGCTGGGAATTTACTTGGAAATTGTTTCTAAAGTGTTTAGATAGGGGAGATGGCATAAAGGGATGGGTAAGATAGAGGTGGGCTTGTGGGGCACGCTCCCAAGCAGGACGTTTATCTATCAAGCATTCCTCCCTCTCTTCCTCCGACAAGACCCAGCGCTTACATGGACTCAAACGGAGCGCGGCGGCTGGATACGCAACGGTTCCCTGCGGAAGGTTCCCCTATCATCATTAAAGCCAAACTGGTCTGCAAATAAAACCGTCATTATGACGATTACAAGTGGCTCGAAAACCCCAGCAGGCCCCAGGAGCCCTATTCTGTAACGTCCGCTGCCAGAACCGGGCCCCCCAGCCTCGCGGGGTTGGCACAAGGGCCACGGGGAGGTCCAGGGAGGTGTTTACCGGAGGCATCAACAGGATGGAGCTGCCTTTATACAGAGAGAGGAACCCATGGCCCCTGGGGAACATGGGAGATAACAGGTTTATCGTGGGCCCCCATGCACATGCTTTGATTGTAATGTTCTGTGTTTCCTCCTGCTCTGCTATACCCCCCCCCCCCCCTTCTCCCGCTGCCGCATGGATCCCCCAGTGCCAATTAAGATGACCTGCTCACAATGCTGCACTGCCAGCGTGGGTGTTCCCCCTCTCCTGAAACTCAATATCCACACACACACACACACATACATACCCACACACGGTGTATGTTTGTGTGTGTGCGAATGGTTGCTTTTTGTGAGTGTGTATGACACTTGCAGGCATCATGTTCCCTGTGGGAATCTTGCTTCTTCTTAGCTTCCTTGTTTTAGCCCGTTTTTGATCTTCCTTGTTATCTTTCTGCCTTGTTTTGGTCCTGATTTTCTTTCTTAAATGTTCTCATCCTTCCTTGCTTTCTTAGTGGTTTGATGTATAGTTACTGTGATTGTAAGCTAGCATACTTATTGTTAAATTCGCCAAATATCTTCTTGCATTCTGATAGCTTACCGTTCTCTGTATGTGTTGAAAAAATGATCAGGTACTTCTACACAGCCGTGACTCCATAAATAGGAACATAAACAAAGTGGTGAACACTGCTCACTAAATAATGCCCTAGGCTTTGCAATGCATGTCCTTGTAATGTAATGTTGGAGAGCACCCTATGGCATTGAAGGGAGAGGTGTTTTTGTTTTTATTTGAGTTTGAGGTTAGGAAAAGTTCTCACCGACCCTGCCTTTAACTCCGCTCTTAACTAACTAGATTGCTTTGTATGTAACATTTATCACAAGAGTACAGTATTCACATTCTCCCACTGAAGGGAGACTTAATATGATTTGGAGGTGTGTACTATTTATGCTTTTACATTGTTAGAACCTATCATGGTCCAACACCGATAGATACAGTATAAATCACACGAATCCAGTAACTACAAACCTTTACACACACAGAGAGCTGCTTAGACTCAAACATGTACGGCTGTGTTTCACAAAAGCCCCCCGCCATTCTGAGGGCATAGGGTTGCGTGAAATTTGCATACTAATAGATAGTGGCATTCGTTACGAGGTTAAATGTAGAGATGCTTGTAAGCTATTATATTGGAGGAGATTTTTAAACATAAATGTCTTGCTAAATCACAATACTGTCCACATTATTATTATTATTATTAATAATAATAATAATAATAATAATAATAATAATAATAAAACATGTACAACACTCATTTGTGTTAGTACCACAATATATTTTTTTTTAGGTTGGAGGTTAATTATCATTAGATTGTTATAGGGGTTTTGTGTGGAAACTGCTGGAGGGGATGCAGAGTAGTTTGGCTTTTTTTTAATTGTACTGGAGAACACTGGAGGTGTGGTGTGTGTGTGTGTGTGTGCGTGTGTGTGTGTGTGTGTGTGCGTGTGCGCGCGTGTGTGTGTGTGAGACATGAGGAGTGAGCACGAGCCTCTCAGATACCCTTTGAGGTGAGCGCTTGGACATTGTTTTTCTCCAATCAGCTCTTGTGGAATGTCTTTTAGGGGAGGAGGATTGCCTGCAAGCCAGTAAGGATCAAAAGGTTCAGGGCAACAATGCATGAGCCAACGCATGCGTCATTTTAACTGAAAGCCAGCTGCCCTGTGGAATTGGAAATGGAAGTAGTGTGTGTGTGTGTGTGTGTGTGTGTGTGTGTGTGTGTATACGTGTGTTCGTGTATCGCAGCTACGCTACAGCCAAAACAATGTTAGCGTCTCGTGGAATGCACCAATGCGATGAACTGCTGCTCGTTCCCCCACTCTTTTACTTTTCACTGCATGGAATGAGGCCAGAAGTCTGACGCTGCCAAACCCAGAGCCTAGAGGAACAGAGTGTGTGTGTGTGTGTGTGTGTGTGTGGGTGGGGGGGAAGAGAGGAATGTGGAGGCAGGTGTTTGTGGAGCTTCACTATGAAGAATGTTTCACCTCAAAATGTCACTCAACTACACGTGCAGATGGATGTGCATATATTGACTTGAATAAGTGATATATCTACATAGATACACCACCATATTAATATACACAACAACAACAACAAATAACTATAGAAACACTATAAAATATGGTTAATTCTGACCCCATAAAGAACCCATAACTCTGAACCGCCCCCAGTTAGGAATATCTACACTTAAAGCTCTGGCAGACATGTTAATCAAGGTCTCTCCATGGGTTGCTATAGCCTTTACTGGAGTGGTTGTTTTTCTCATGGCTGTGGTGCTAACGCTATATGCTTTGCCTGCTGCTGAGGGAGCCGGTTATTAGCAAGGGAGCTAATATTTCAGCCTGTTGAGTGTCTTGGTGGTCCACATTTGGCTCTGAACCCTGACCCACTCCCTGCATCACGTTTATTTTGGGGGATCTCACTGCATCCCTAAATCCAACCTAAGGGTCACGCATTTCAAGGCGAGATATTGAATAACGACTTCTTCATTGTTTGTTGGTTTGTTTGTTTATCTATGTGTATTCATTTTTTTTATTTCTACATTTTTACATCATTTTAAATTTGGCAGAAGAAATAACCTCTGTAATGCTTCATCCCCTACCACATAACTCTTTTTTATTTGACAGCAATGATCTGCAGAGAGGATCTTTGCCTTTTGGAGTTGGAGATTTATTTGTCAACTATCACAACTTTTTACTCTGCACTCTGTATTGATAGAACCTCGGTGGCTTACCCTGTGGGTCTCTATTGTTGTTCATTGGTACTTGGAAGTGCATTCCATTACACTGAGTCATCGCTTATGCATTCACATGTGGCCCGTGTCACTGCTGTGTTTCACTGGGTCAGGCCTAACGCAGTGCAAACAGTGCTAGGACATCCTGCATACTTGGACCAATTTATGATATCTGTGACGCAGGCTACACCTATGCAACGCTTGCCACAGTAGCCCACAGCAGTCCATCTTTAAATATTTTCAGAGGGATTGCGTAACTGTTGACGTCACTTTGTTCCTCACAGACGAGTTTGCTACAGAGTTTGTTTACCTAATTTGCGAGGTCCCATAACCGAAAAGATGCTCCTTTTGAGGGCATTTCTGTTGTATAATAAATGCTTGGGACACCACACATACACAAACACATTACAAGCCTTCATAAAACCTATGCCTATCATTCTGTTCATTCTTTTGTAAAAAGAAAAAAAAACAACATCGAATAGGAAAAAAAAAATCTGCCCTGGCTTTGCTTGCCTGGGGAATGAAATGTTATAGCTGATTATTACAGCTAACTACGACGGGCGGACCACCGTGGTAGTGACAGGGTGATGTAGCTGACTCCGGGGTGAGACAAAGGTTTACATATTACACAAGCAATTTAGATGTTTTCTAAACATGTTGCCAAGACAGTGGGAGTTGGCAGCTCTCTCCTTGTTTAGGTTTTCTCCTCCTGCTTCTCCCCTTCCTCCTCTCTTCTCCGTTCTCTTGCCCTTATGTCACATGGATTCAGGGCAAACGGGGGGGGGGCAGAGAGAGAGAGAGAGAGGGAGAGAGAGAGGGGCGAGTGCTAAAGCACTCTGGACTTTTGTGCTCTCTATGAACTGTGAGTGAGCTAATAAATTCTTTCAGCCACTCAGCGCAGCATTCACGGATATCCCCCAAAGATTACACACACAAATCACTGCACAATGGAGGCCACCGGGAGGGCCACAGCGTCACAGGGGCCCCCCGACCCTGAGGACAAGCGCACATAACCAAGCTCGAGGGAAGACAGACCGGGTGGGGCTCAGGATTGAAGGGGGGCAGGGGTCGGAGGGGGGAGGGAGGGGCAGCTCTGCCCAGAGTCAAATGCTTTATAATGGTGGGTAATGGTATAGTCAAGAAAAGAATGTGGGAATGGGTGGGTGGCTGGAGGTGGAAGAAGGAAGAATGAAACAGAGAGATGGTGAATTAGTACGTAAGTGGCAGGAAGAAAAACAGGTGGGGGTGATGGGGCCGTAATGGGTGGTGAGAGGAGGTGGGGGGTGGTGTCTAAACGTAGCGACGGTGGTCGCGATGATGAAGTGTAAGATGAAGGGCATTATGAGTTGGCTTTGATTTCCAGCCCCACACAGCCCAGCAGAGTAGGGACATAATTAACTCCTGGATCTTTTGTGCTCCCCATCTGACTGCAGGGCGGAGATGAAAGGGGCCTGCTAAGCTTGGCATTCCACCCCAATTACAAGAAGAACGGCAAGCTCTACGTCTCCTACACCACCAACCAGGAGCGCTGGGCCATTGGACCACACGACCATATTCTCCGTGTGGTGGAGTACACCATTTCCAGGTAATGTAATGGAAGAAGAGGTCCCAGCCAAACCTGTCCATTATATAGACAGCTCCCCAAGCCTGAAAGCCAACCCCAATATTAGCTGGAGTCTGAAGGATTAAAATATATTAACTAGGTATTTTTCTCCCTGTCACTTCTGATAGAAATGTCCCGTAATGCCAAATTAACTGTTTTCAGTATAAATCTATAGTTAAGTGGAGTTTATTTGGAATGTGTTGAAAGTATAGATGTGTACTTATGTAGAATATTAAATTATTATGATACATTCCTGCTAGTTCATGGAAGTGCACTACATATTGGACATCACCAGTGTAACCATAAAAAAGGAGTTATTATTATTTTCCACAAGTTCTAGTACAGTATATACAGTAGGATCACGTGGGCTTGAAAATGAGTGTCACAACTATCCGCCTGTCGTTGTGCAATGTTGTTGTTGTTTTACTGTCAAGAGCAGCTTTACTTAGGTAGAGAAATTGCTGTTTAATTACCACGTGTGCTGACTGTGGTTGCTTTGCCTTCTTGTTAAGGTATTTCACACTCTTTTCACAATTACACGTGATAAAGAGAACAATCTTTCTGTATTTAGTTGTCATGGTTACTGTACCGACTTGGTGACACTAGTCTGCGGTCTTTAATTTGGGCAATACAGCGTAGGCATGTCATGTCTACCAGTATTTGAAGGCATTGTACAATACGTTTTCTTTGGCAAGCTCCTTTTTGAAACATCAGGACTTATTCTACGTAAATACCCTACCCAAAAATAACACATCATTAAAAATGTGTTGCTATGACACTGAGAGGCCAAATCCTCACTTTGGACCTGAAATGATGAAAGAGTTTGAAGCTTGGCTTAAAGTTACCAGATCCACCCTGATGGGAGCTTTAGTGATACAGCAGACGTAGACTACATGTCTCCAGACAATGATTTAAAGTCATTTAATGTTGCATTCCTGTCAAGGAAATAGTTATAAAATAATGAACGATGGTAAATGGACTGCATTTATACAGTATAGTGCTTTTCCAACCTTCCGGCTGCTCAAAACGCTGTTGCCTCACATTCACTTATTCACATACACATTCATTTATATACCTATGGGTCATATGACTTAATGAAACAGTCGGGTTCACAATGGACTTGATTGGCATGCTGTACTGTGGCATATATTGTAATTTACTATATATATATAGTAATTTACTATATATATATATATATATATATATATATTGTAATTTACTATATATATATAGTAATT
>JAODUE010000001.1:1985761-2011211 GCA_027564755.1 Amblyopsis hoosieri
TCAGAACTGCATAAAACCTTACAAATGAAAGGGAATGTTTTTGCAAGGAAAATTTATGAAAAAAGGGCCTAGTTTAGTAGATAACTACAGTGTCCCATTCTAGCATTCTAAATGCAATGTATGTTGCTGCGCGTTATAAACCTGAATTTATATGCCAAAGGTCACATTAATACTGTACATTACAACTCTGTGATTTTTAATCCTGTGGGATCAGTAAAGTAAAGAACACAGTTCTCATCTTGCAAGTTACTAAACATCACTCCTGCACACTTTTATCCATCAGATGATTGGTTGTTACTGCACCACTGCCTTTAGCTGCAGTTTAAGTGAACTGTAATCCTAGTATCACTCCTTAGCTATAGTATGAATATGAATAATTTTGTTAACAACCTAGCTATGGGCCTCATTATGAACTTATACCTGACTCATCTGTAGTGTTCACATGCAGTAATATTACTAAAGACAGCTCATAAGAGTGCTATCCTCCTCTTCCTCCCCACACACACAACCACACACCCCTTCCTCTCCTGCTATTGCTTCGGACATACTCGCTCACACACATGCACCCCTCCCAAAGTTGATGAATTCCCACAGTGGCTATTGACCCAGCTGCCTTTGTCGAGTGGCGCTACCAGCAGGTGTTTTCACAGACGCCCTGGCAGTCGTACAGACTGTTTAGCAGCGCCACTAACCCCTGGCTGCTATTAACAGTGTTCGCCACAGACCCCCACCCCCTGCCCCCAGTCCTCTGGGGAATCTCTCTCTCTTTCTCCCACCCTCTCTGTTCTCTCCTCCTTCCTGCGCTGTGTCTTAAGTGCATGCAGCCTGGCCCAACAAAAGCTAGCGTGGAGAGGGCATAGGGGAGGCCTCTGGAGCTGGGTGCCGATGGGAGCATGGGAATCTCCCCGTCCTATAAGAGCCACACAGGCACGCTCGCACCCACGTGCCCCCCCACACACACACAGGACCATCAGTCAATGCGGTGTCACAGCAGGGCTCATGAAGTTGCATACACACGCACATGGTAGTAGCTATAGACCTTTAATGACTGATGTATACTGCAGCGATCTCCTAGGGTCAGATTATGTTTCTCTCACTCACACACACACACACACACACACACACAGAGATGACTTCACCATCCATACCGCTCACATGACATACCAAGTGTATCTGCCGGGTTTGCGTGTGTGTGTGTGTGTGTGTGTGTGTGTGTGTGTGTGTGTGTGTGTGTGTGTGTGTGTGCGTGCCACACACACACACCTACTACACTGCTTACTGGTGGGCCACGTGCAGAGGGGCGTCACATTTGAACTTCATTATGCACTGGTTCTATTATTTCCAGATTTCCAGCACGTGATATGAAATAATTGTGTTACAGCCCATTTGGGGGTGTGCGTGTGTGGATGTTTGTCTTGATATGAAATGATCACAACACACGTCTGCTGGTGGGCAAAATGCACACATGTGGTGTAGGGATGTTTCTGTGTGTGTATGTGTGTGTGTGTGTGTGTGTGTGTGTGTGTGTGTGTGTGTGCGTGAGTGTTATTCCAGTCCTTGATGTGCAGTTGGATATGATGTTGGGGGTCATGTCAGTTCAAAAAGTGACACTAAGCCTCCCGAGGCACATAAATCCCTTTTAGTTTGCTATACCTACCACACCTGGTTGAGGTATTTTCTTGGCTCCATGGTTTCATTTTAGATATTTCTTTTGTTCTTATTTTTATGTGAAGCATTTTGTATCTATGCTTTTGGAAAAAAAAAAAAAAAAACATTTTTAAAGGTAAAGATTCAAAGTTATTTTATTTAAAAAAAAATTTAAAACGTGGTAAGTTTCTTAAAAGATGCATTGCAAATCTATACCACAATGTTTAAGTCTGGCTAAAAAAAGCATTGGGATATGACATCATGAGCTACGTGCCGAGCAACCTCGCTTGACTCACGCAAGCAAACTTCTCTTCTCAGTGTACACATTGCATCCAACTGTCCTATCTAGTTGAATCCTGAACAGTCCTATGGGGGGTATTGCAGCACTGCTGTGTTCCATGATCGTTGTTCAAGGCCTGGCCTCACTTAGCTTTCCAGAGAGCCAGACATTGCACAAGCACTCCAGCTCTCACTTAAAAAATATAAATCTAGAGCGGATCAATTTTAGTCATATTTGGCCAAAGCCCTTCCAAATTCTTGGTGCTGTTTTTGTGTGTAAGGAAGGAGTTCAAATCATGTCACAATTCCATGTCTTCAGCAATGTTATCTGTTCTCCACCAATCTACCAAAAGGCAGTTAATTGACCGATCAGTCAAGTTGCAGGACACTTGGCGATTATCCCAAACGATTTCAGAGTGGTGATTCCAGGGACATTGGATTTCACAGAAACTGCATGTCAAACGTGAGCTAAACAAACAGGGAGGTGGACTGTCAATAATGCCGTCAATACACACAACGCTGTTGCCGTAGTAGCACTTGAGTGTGCTACGTATAATGCACAGAGAAACAAAACTGCATGAAGTCAACTCATGGCTGAGGAAACAGAAAAACCATGACTTGTTTATTTAATTTTGCAGCGCGACCTGGAAGGTAGGCTACTGCCATGGAAGCTACGTACCCTACATGGTTGCTAGTATCTATGGCAACGTTGTTGTGACCCAGTCAGCTCACGTCTCATTGGCTATTGCGAGATAATTCTGGCGTTCCAATCGCTGTACTCTTCACACTACAGGATTTCAAGTCGGAAATTATTAAAATTTTGGGAGCCTCCGAACTGCCGGCAACGATAATATTCAGTCTGTAAACACCTCACACTACAGGATCATTTGGGCAGATGATCGGTTCCGACCAGCCTCTACAGGTTTTCAAGTTGAATTTGAATTTTGGGAGCCTCCGATCAGTTGGCAACGATAATATGCTGTCTGTAAACACCTCACACTACAGGATCATTTGGGCAGATGGTTCCTACCAGCCTCGCCCCCTGCAATTGTTGGGAGGGGCAAATCGGATTGGGCTAAAAATCCTGCAGTGTGGGGCCAGCTTTACAGGAAAGCAGACAGTTGACGGAGTTTCTGTCGGATTCAAATAATGCACAACTGTTATTGGAGGATAGGCGAAAAGGGGCAAGTCTTGGGATCGGTCACTTATTACATTTTTATTTTTATATTACATTTTTACATTATTGCTGCTATGCTTTCACCACATTGTGTATTGACACTTCACTTTTGCCTCTTCTATAGGCCTCAGGTTCCGAAGGAGTGCCAGCGGCCAGTTGAGCTTCCAGAGCTGCTCATGACATCTTGTTCCCGGCTATGCAAGAATGGACACTGCACTCCTACGGGCAAGTGCTGCTGCAGCCCCGGCTGGGAGGGACCCTTCTGCAGAGAAGGTGAGTGCCATGTAATGTGTTAAAGAACTGAACACACACACTAACATCATCATTTGAGATGATGTCCTCTCTGTCACAGACACACACAGCTATCCCTGAGAAAGGTTATTGATGTTTGAACTCGATCAAAAACACATCTCCCTTCAATGCCGCGGGGTGCTCCCTCAGAATCTCCGTCTCCCACACATTGGACAAGCATTACCGCGAGGCTAGGATGGTGATGTGGGTTCCCATTTACAGAGCCAGGGCTGTGTAGATACACCGGATATTATTTTCAGCGCGCACACAGAACGAGCTAGCTAGCTGACCGTGAGTAGATCATCTCTGAATTTGACTAAAAGTGTATTAGCTTAAAATCGCTGACATCTTCTTTAACGATTGGACAAGCAATGTGTGTGCCTCAGACAATCAGTGATACGGTAGTAGGATAGCTGGCAGGCAGCGCAGAGCCATACGTAAAATGAGCATGAGGTGAACCCTTGTATTATGAGTCCTCTGGGTATAACTAATGGTCACATTTTGTCATGTGCACACAGACTAGTGATGTGCACTTAATTATGTTCTTCTGTTGGCCTGCATCACAAACTAGTCTTCAGTTTATTTATTTGCTTTACAAATATAGCCATACTTTCCAGACACATCCTCCAAAAAATGTACTGTGTTATTGTTCTAATACTATTGTTTTGAAAAAGACAAAAAGGGTTATTGGCAGTGTGGAATCTGGGGAAAGAAGACATATAAAAGGTTTTGGTATTTAAAGTTGATTTGTAAGGAGTTTTTCTTCCTTCTCTTTAAACCCTTTCAAACATCTGAGGTCAAACTGTCATTCATCGCACAAAATTATGTTTGTTTTGTTTTACAAATATGTCAGAGATTGTTATGTTCCATTACAAGCAAGCACTAAATATTGGCTTCTAAATCTTGGTGTGTAGTTTCACTTAAACGAACGCTCCTCTCTCTGTAACCACAGCCAAATGTGAACCGGGCTGTCGTAATGGAGGCGTGTGCATGGAGCCCAACAAGTGCCTGTGCAAGAGCGGCTACTCGGGGCCACAGTGTGAGAAAGGCGAACGGGGAATGCCCAATGACCAGGAGAAAGACGGCATACTGGACCACATCATCGACATGACCTCTTACCTGCTGGACCTGACTAGCTATATTGTATAGGGATGTGCAGCGGGGGGTTCGCACCCCACTATCACCCCCCAACTTGACACAAATCTACCTACCTACCACCAGCTGACTGAAGAGGTGTCCTGAATGGGGATGTCCTTAAACATACACATACACACATAAACATACAATATACACTGCTCATAAGGACTCACAAAGGACTATTCCCACTCCACACCACCATGACAAAATTCCCATTAGCCGTTAAGCTACTTGCTCTTGAAGTTCAGACATGGCGCTTGCGCCAGCTCCACATTTCTGGAGACCCAACAGCAGTGAGATGAATGACAAGAATGGCCTGGTCGTGGCTCCAGTGAAATAGCTTCAGCCTCGCCCACTGTGCTTAATTCCACTCTTCTTCTGCTGAACCACCAAGGAGACCCACTGCACCTCCACAGGAAAGACTTATGTTAACACCAGAATTGTTATTTTACCGGGGGTAAATATTACCCTAAATATGAAGCTAGAGACATTTCGGGGTAGAGCTTGTCAAGTCCAATTTGCTTGGACCTAATTTGGCTTTTGGTTTTGTCTATTTACAAATAATTGAATTGGAAGATTCTTCCTCTCAGCATCATGTAAGGGGGAAACACTAGTTACGGTTGAGATGTAAAAGATAATTGTGTCATACAGCGCACAGAATATGTTGTGCTATGCTACAGTGTTTCCAAGGCACTCATACAACACATGTAAACCATTTTGGCTCACAATTTCCGAGGTTGAGGCTGGAACTACTTCTAACCAGTTTTCTATATGTAGGCTATACGTTGGTATGGACTTTCTTTTGCATAGCTGTCATTTTGTATCAGTGTACAGAACAGTAACAGAGAACTGTTATCTATTTACTAACAAAAACGACCAGTCCATTGTATGCCTTTGTTGGAGCAAGTCTAATGCATTGAGAATGGAATCACTCGCTCCCATGCACTGTATATATTTTTTATATTTGTTTTAAAAATCTAAACAAATTGTAACAATGAGTGGGGCACAACAGTCTGAAATACACACACACACACACACACACACACACACACACACACACACACACAGGTATGGTTTACCGGTAATAAAAACTCAATGTATTGTCTCACACACTGAACCCCAACCAGGCTTAAGTTGATATAAAGGGAAGGGCGAGAGTGGTTTATTTCATATAGAGCTGACCGAAGTACTACTTAGCTTCACAAACTATAGCATTACTATTGTTATAATAGAGGGTTTATTTTTTTAAGGGTAATAATATATGGGAGAGAATGGTCTTTATAGAAAGCAGTTTTACACTAAGTTTGTAAATTCATGACATTTGTTGTATTTCTTTCACATACGCATTGTTTTTCCACTGTTTAGAGACACACAAGGACACGTTATTCTTAAAGGTTTTATCCAATTTCAATGGAATGCATGTCTGCACCTGCATAGAATAGTTTGGAGCCGTTGGCTAATGCTTTTCCTCAACATGTGGTGTCGTTCCCGCTGCCAGAAAGGTCTCTTTTTCCAAATGATCAAAGATCCTCCCAGGCCGCCATGTCACTATGGAAGCAGTTCACAGTCAAACGCAGATCTTATCAATGGCAAACAGATTCCAGATTAGTCTGCAGATGGCCTGTTTAATGCAGATAAGACTGATGAGGAATTCATAAATGACATCAAGACTTAATTTTTTCTGATGAACATTATGAGATGTTGAGCTGAAGGGAAACCGATAAAACAGCTTTACTTAGTCAGATAACAATTAAACTACTGTTGTCTGGAGCCATATGTGGCGTCTTTTTAGATGCCTAAATGAAAGTGGTACTCTTTCACACACACACACACATGCATCACCTGATGATTGACTGAGATGTTTACATTTGATGTTTTGCCATTTGGAATGTTTCAGAACTTAACCTTTTTCTAGGACATTGAGAAGGACTCTACAGTGTGTGAGGTCTATCTCTTTGCATGATTAATTGAAGTATACTGTGGATTTTAATCTTCAACAATGAAGCGTACATTATCATTTTTTTTCTTCTGCCATGCTTTTGTTAGATGGCAGTTATATGGTACAATGAGTCAAACCGAAATGTATGCTGTAAAGTGGAAATTATGTTTTTAGCACTTAATGTGAACGTTGCATTGTAGCTGCTGAGAAGCTGAGATGGTGTGGTGTGTGTATAGAATAACCATTTTCATTATTTAAGTAGTTACACAAATAAAAATAATTATTTAAGTTCTTTATGTTGTTACCATTGTACTGTATGTGATCATTTTTTTATTCATGTATTGTAAATAAATCTAGGGATATGTTTCTTTTCAGAAATATCAATATGTCTATTAAAGTTCATAGCATGTCTGAAATACGTCAATCTTTTTATTTCACACATATTGCTACGATGTGCTTTGAACACTAATTACGGTTACAGATGAAGTGTGTTTGATGTGATGCCAATAGGATGAGATGGCGACATCACATTGTATGCCGACCGCCCTCCAGCTGAGAACTGTCTCATTTCTGGTGACCCAGCTTCTACGTTTCCGCTAATGGTTGTCCCCTGCTTTCCCTCCACCCAGGTGTACAGTGTGCACAGGGATGTTGAGAAAATGTTAAGGCTAAACCTGGGGCCTTAAGTGTGCTTTTAAGCCCAAGCTTCCCCCTTCACTTGATCTTAAATAGAAACCCTCGACTGCCAAACCCCCCCACTGCCCTATTCCTTCTTGAAGACAGGCGACAGTGTCATTAGTACAATTTATGTAAGATTTCCTCTGGCATGCTGCCAAAGGGAAGTTTTACATCATCCTGATAGAGCAGCTCATGAACGGCAGGCCTTTCGAGTCATAATTTGAAGTAGAAATTTGGAAGCCCTGCATGATCCTGAGCAAAACCCTCATGCACACCCAAAGAGCCACAGGCACACACGCAACAGCTATCAGTATCGCTGATGGCAATATTAATTTCCTTTTGAAAATATCAATCACGCTTCGTGCAGTCAGTGTAATGTGAATGGAGACCACCCACCTCACTTCGACGCACACACACACGCACGCACACACACACACAGAGCCATATTTAGAGTAATGCAATACTAAGTTGTCTGTGCACTGTTTAGAGCCAATCAAAATTGCATAAAGTAGAACAAGCCAGTCGTACTGCATGGTCCAGCGTGTGTTTGAGTTTATACACTATCTGTGGCATGAATCATTACTTTTCATTTGGAATAGTTTTCTTTCCCCCTCCCACATGGGCCCATGTCTGTCTATCTTCCCCAAACAGTGTAACCCAGTACTGTGAATAAACAAGAGGAGTCTGTGTATACCAAATATTTGTATGAGCGAGATGGCTGAAAGTGCATGCTATAATATTGTATACATGAGAGAGTCTGCAGTGTGTGGGCGGATCCCCCCCATCCAAAACAAATGGAAACATCACCGTATCTTCTAGACTCATTTTAATAATCGTATAGCATGGTAGGCCTAATGTGTGTCAATGTCACATCTGTGGTCATGTATGATGTGTTCGTACCGGGCGTACTGCTGCTGTGTTCTCTGAACCCAAGCAGCTGAACCCTCATATTATGTGGCCTTGGCCAATGACTAATGAGACCCAGACCCAGCCCACTGCTGCCGCCCACTCCCGTCTCCTCCTCCTGCACAGCTTATCGCATATCAAAACAGATCGCCATTCACGTTGGTTGGGGTGGGGTGTGCCGTGTTCTTTCCACGAGCAAAGGTGGTGTCTCGCGTAGACCCCACCGCCTTTTTCCATCAGCGTCATCCACAGCCGTTGTCCTCCACCTGTCCATTCTTTTTCCTCTCTACCGTCTCCATTCCTACAGCTCTCCTCTTCTCCGCTCCCTCCTCTGCTGTCCACCTGCTTTGGAGCGTAACACTGACTTGCATCCATGGAATGATGCAATTCAGGACCCCGCTGTGGCACAATCTGCCACATGGACACGTGCAAACTCCCCCAAACACATTGCCACCCCTCCAAGGTTAGCTGGAGTGCTTGTTGGGAGAATGGTCAAATTGACAGTAAAGAGGGTGAATAGGCTACACTGTTATGTAACAGAGAGAACATGAACTGAAACAGGCGTGTCATTTTTTGCATTTCTGTCCATAAATAAGTGTGTGTGTGTGCGTGTGTGTTGTCTTTGTATGTGTGGCTGTCAAAGGTGACAACATCTCCCTGTCGGTTTCCTTTCTTTGCGATCCTTAGCCTGACTGGGTAAACAACTGATCCGGTCTGGAGTGGACCACCTACGTATAACTTTCCACGTCGTAGGGGTATCTCCGCAACGCGGCGCAGGGAGATTTTCCGTAACACATTAAAGAGTTATGCAAATGGTTTACGGCAGCGTTAGTGTAGCCGTATTGTTATATTAATCTGTATACACTGTGGCTCATCTTGGCAGGGTTCCTTGTTTGCTTTCACTCTTAATCTTCAGGGCTCATCTCAGAATGACATCACCCAGAGTCAACATCCACCACTGCCTCACCGCAAACACTACAGCCTCTCAGGTCAACACCGTGGGTGTGTGTGTGTGCACGTGTCGACCAGTAAGACCTAGCAAAACAAGCTATTATTGCGACCACAGAACCATGACCACACCAGTAGAACAAACCTATTGGTGACATTTGTGTAACTCTCACCCATGAGGAGTCGGACAAGAGATGTGTGTCCTTGCCATATGTTTCTACCACCTTTTATATGCTGCTGTGTGTCTTCTAGCATCTTGCCCTTGTGCATATTTGCTCTTTAAACATCGACTTCCCTCCACAATCTTCCTTGCCAAACAGAGAGGAAGAAAAAAGTGAAAATAAAAGAAAAATTCTGTTCCTGTAGAGTGGGTTCTGTTCCTGTAGAGTGTGGTTTTCCTCCACACAGTTCTCTGTCTAGGTCAGATGATGAGTTCCTTGTTAGTATACCAGTAATCATTACATGAGTGTGGCTCCCTCTTGCTACAGGCCTACCGCAGATTCTAATTTTGTTTTCATACAACCCATTTCAACCATTTCAGTTGTCACAAAACCAACTGGTTTGATACTGTCTCAAAACTAAATATAATTAACCCACTTAGTAATATTTCAACACAAGCATTGGTAAAGTGAAGAACATGACATACAATATAGGAGGAATGAGGCAAGTCTCCATTAGGGCTCTTCCCCACATGGCCTTCACATACAGTATGTCTTAATAAGGTTTTACTCAATTCAATTAATGAATTGCTTTGTATATGCTGCATTTCAGTCAACTTTGATTGTACCATAATCAATAACAAATATAAAAACAACATAAAGAACAATATACCGTAGCCTAATTGGCTACACTTCAGAGAAGTGCAATGCATTATGGGTTGGCATGAGCCCCATTGGCTTGTGTAGTGAGTCCTACATTATGGTGTAGCTGATAAATCCTGCAAATTGACAATATTGGAAAATTCAGCAAATATTCTGCTTTTACCAACTGAATATCGAGCAGAATTTAAAAGGACACATGAATAAGATTCTCTTTGTTTTTGCATGGCTAAGTGTACCTCAACTGTGCTTCATAGTCTTTGCCAAATACCTAATCCTCCATTTGATTCAGAGACAGCCTGTGGTGGAGGTGTACTTGGTGCATCCTAATCTCTCCAAAGCTCTGTGTCTAATGGCTGTAGTGTATGTTTACCCTGCTGCCTCTGCACACGGTGTGCTTCCAGTGCAAATGTAGCCTACCAGGAATGTTAGCATCTTGACAGGAACAAATCGTTCCTAGAAAAGAAAAGGACGGGAGAATGATAGGATGAAAAATGTGAAAGGAAGGAACAGTGAAAGAAAATAAGGAATTAAATGATTGAAGGGAGGAATTTGGGAAGGAAAATGTTTATAATATAATGAGTGTGTGTGTGTGTGTTTGAATACAGAGTACACCCAGCTTTGTGGGTGAGTGCTGGTCAGTCAGGCGACTAGCCACATGCTGATGAATGAGTCAGTATCTGTCTTACTGTCCTGCCTGCTGACCTGCTGTCAGGTTCTCACAGGTGTCCTGCCTGGTGACCTCAGGCCTGACCTCTGCTCTTTCACCCCTCACACCTGGGAGACTCCCATCACAGAACTCCAATGAACTCTGATCTTATGTCTGTCATCCATGGGTCCCCAGCCAGAACAAATAGTAAAGCCACATTCATTATATATGAGGCGAGTGATGCCCTCAAGACAATGCCCACACATATGCTTTATTCAGATATTCCATTCAGTACAATGCAAAGCCAATTAAGAAAAAATATATTTATTACAGTAATGTGATGTAAATAGCAAGCAAATACAGTATGTTTTAAACACCATCATCCCTCTTCCTGGTGACTTTAAGATATCTTACCATCTCTGTGTGTTTGTATCAAATTAGTACAAATATTATTAAGCTATGAGCTAACTATTAAACTATTAAGATGCAGACATCTCACTTAAGGATGCTGACAGGTACTGTAGGTTGTCTGTGTTGGGGTTTGTACCCTGTACCTGTTGCCTAGGAGACAACCCTAAACACATGTTCTGACCCCCCCCCCCTTTAAAACAGGGTTAATATAACGTTATTTCACAAATGGTAATACAATGTCTGAAGCCACAAAGATGCCAAATGATCATTGTTTTCCAGTAAAAAATATATGGCCCCATACAGGAAAATATATCACTTTGTGTCCCTCAAATCTTCTTCCCATACTGAGAGTTTCTGCTAGTTAAATCAACTGTGAGCATTGTAGGACTATGTAGTGCAGAGGACCCAGGCAAAACATTTTAATTATCCTAAAGCAGGAGTTGGTGGTCCTGACCCACCATGCCTGTCAAGCCATTGTTTATGCACATGCACACACAGTACATATCAGTGTACAATAACCATGCACATCTACACATGTATAGGGCAGTTGACCTGAGCGGAGAAAAACTACACAATAAAATGGTATAGGAAAGATGCATATATACGAGTTGGGGCCAGATGAAATGGCTAGTGCTTCCTTTTATTGGAGAGCTGTACATAGCTACTGTACTACTGTACATTCTGGCTTACAGCTGGTGGCGCCAATTAATGAAAAATACATGCTGCAGCACCAATCCCATAGCTGTGGGCTATTGTGGGCTGAGAACCTTTAGAAGCCTATACAGTAGATACAACTCTAAATTAGTCTCAAGGCCGCATAACCAGATTCTTCCACAACCATTGTAACCATCAAAGCCTTACTTAATGATTGTCATTGTCACTCCCCACACACACCCACACCCACCCAGCCTCCCACACCCTAACAACCACCCACTAAGCATGTGTCCATAATCGCTGCCAGACGTAGATCTCATGCAGGGCATTCCGAGGTAATTTCTTTGATTTGTTGCTCAATATAGAGCTAGAATTATTTGTTGGAATAATTTCAGTTGGCTGTTTTGACAGTTTTGTATGCTATATGACTGAGCCTGTGAGAGATATTAATACCATATCTGGAGGGTTATTTAAGGTCTTACGGTATTTAAGTGATAATTAATCATTATTATTTTTATAAAAAATGTGTCCTTCTTAAATATACATTTTACCCATCCATACTTTGTATGTGATGCAGGCTTTAACCTAATATTCATATTTTTTCAAATGGCTTTAGGAGACACACTCTTGAGATTGTGTGCTCCTACCATATCTACCCTGAAGTTATGGATGAGTGAACCACCTCTACCTTTCATTACCTGTATAGATAGAATAGAACCTGCACTTTCAGTTCTGTGATGGCACTAATCTGCCATAACTGGCCCTTTAATGACAATCACTTTTCTCCTCCCTAGCTTGATTTCTGGCAGGCAGGATTGTGTTTAATTGTGTCGCAAATGTCAAATAGGGACTGAGCTTTGAGGCAGATCATGCACAGCCATTTTTGTTCTTTCTTCAGCCTCACTTCGTCTACTGATGCATAGCACTTGACAAAAGCCACAGAAGAGGACAACGTGCGTGCGTGCGTGTGTGCGTGCGTGCGTGCGCGCGCGTGCGCGCGCGTGCGTGCGTGTGCGTGCGTGTGTGTGTGCGTGTCTGCCTTACTTCACCTCATACAAATAGAATTGTGTATCTTATTGGTTGTGACTCCAATTTGTCTTTTCACAGTAACAGAGAAACTACACAGTATTTCAGTTTCCCCACTGTATAGTTATCTCTTTGCTAGCATCAGGCGGGGGGGATGAAAGATTTCGTGAAACTGCTCCATTTGTGGTATTTTGTACTTGTTTTGGTGTCAGACAGATTGAAGAGTTGATTGGGAACAGCAATGTTTAGTTGCTTCAAGCTGGCTATACAAGTAAGCTGAGGTTGTCCTTGAGGGGGGGGGGGGTGTAATTAGGTGAGGCCTGAGCCTTCATTGGGTGCATATGTGAAATTGGCACTTGACAATGATACAAGTAACTCATTTTGCTGTTGACAATCACAGCACACAAAGGTCACGGGGATGGTGTGTGCGTGTGAGCATGTGGGACAAAGAGACGTGCTTCTAGGAAACAAAATAAATTGCTGTCATCACTAGCCATTTAGGCTGAAACATAGTGCAAATACAGTCTGACTGTAATGAGTGTCTTGTTAGGCTGACATCAATTATGCTGGTTTTCCAGCCCGAGAGATATGATGGCCTTACAACAAGATGGCCACAAACATTTAAGTGGTGTGAAAAGTGCTTCACTGAAAAAAAAGTACGTGAAATTATATTAAGTTCATTTGAAGCGATGAAATCCTCCTTCGTCTGTGTCTGACATTTTTACATCAAAATACAGCAGGTTATCACAGCATAACTACTCGTGAGCACGCGTGTGGGTGGAGGATGGCAGAGCAGGCCTGGCTCGCTTGGACGGTTTGTAGTGGAAGTACATGACAGATGGGCTGTTGGGCTCTCCGGGACCAGCAGGAGCGTCAGTCACCGAAGTAGTTCCCCCGAGCACTGACAGGTGTAGGAACCATCCGTGTTGACACACTGAGCGTGACGGCTGCACTGGTGGGACCCGGTCAAACACTCGTCCTTATCTGAGGAAGGGCCAGAAAAGTAGAATTAAAAGGCTCAGTCAGAAATTCAACAAGGCACTATTTATGTTTGCACGTTGTAGAAGTATAGGCCTATTGAACGGTAGCAAGGGAGGAAATGGTACTGAGGAATGACGGTTCAATCCTGTTGGGAGTGATGTCGCAATGCTCATCTAATGGATGTAAACAAAAGGCGCTAGCAAGCACGCAAGCTCACAGCTGAGTGGGTGCGCTACGAGTGCTCTTCAAATAAACACGGTTCCCTGATTCACTGCTGCCAAAGCACATCCCAACATGCTCTGTCTCACTGCCAGCTTAGTGGGATGAGAGGAACGTTGAGCTACACTGTGATCCATCCATCCACTCACGTAGAACACCCTCACACATTACACAGTCACACCCACACACACATACGTGCATGCATGCACATGGCACACACAAATACTCTACTGCCATTTAAAAAACATGCGTAGTGCAGAGGAATTATTATTATCTATTACTAATAATAGCATTGAAGTCATAGTGAAGTTAGCATCATTACGTTATGTACCTTAAGTATTATATGAAGCTCTCTTTGGGGAAAATATACCTCCAATCATGATATCCCTTATTTGAGGGGGTCGTTACTACGGTTCCATCTGAGGCAAGCAAACGCTTGCTCACACACACTCTCAAGAGAGTATGTGTGAAGAACACAAGGTGTTTTCTCACCTCGACACTGTAGCGTGCCCTGCCCCCATCGCAAAGCCACGTCGGTACACACACACACACACACACACACACACACACACACACACACACACACACACACACGCACACACTCATCTCCGTCTGTGAGAAAACACAAAATGTCTCCCAGGACCACATCTTTGGTAACACACACATTACATGTATTCCAATGCACATAACTGCCCGTTATGCCAGCTAACATGCCCCGACCAAACACGCACACGTGTGTGTTACACACACACGCACACAAACACGTCGTGCTGAAAGGTTTGTTTGTGGTGCACAAAACAACCATTACCTCCAAAAAGACATGACAGAGACTAATGGGTACTGATTCTTTAAAATGTACAATTTAACAAGGAATGGTCGTAAGTAACACTGAAATAATTTACTTCAGTGTCTTATCTTCTTCCCTAACCACACACACATGCACACACACAAAATACGTATACTGTATGGTAATAAGAGACTTTAGAGAGGTCCCTGTGCATTGAGAGACTGCATGTATTGAATCTCTTTCTCCTGTGAACCCTACCCCTGGCTCTTTGGTACACTATGGCTAGCAGACACTTTACTGTTTCATGGAGTTATTCTATTTCCACACCACCTTGACTTCCACTGGTACAGTGTAAAGCACTTAGAAGTGCGTTATGCTTTTCCTGTGTTGGAGGCCCAAGTGGTTCCCACCGCAGGTCTCCCACAGTGTGAGAAACAGCCTGCAAGAGACTGGGCAGGCTCAGCTGCGTCATTAACGGGACTAGTCTAACTGCCAGGGCTTTACAAGAACCAAGGCATCCAGGGGACTTGGGTCATAAAGACCAGGCAGTGGGGGAGACCAGAGGAGAGCGTAGTGATCATGAGAGCCAGAGGTAATTAAAGGCTACATTTAATGTTAGGCGGACAAAGCCATTGGAGAGGCACCGGTGGCAAGTTAGCCGCAGGTAGCTCACGTTATATCCATGGGAACCTACATGGCCCACCTGCTCATCAGACGAAGCCAGATAGAAAGGGTCTGGCAACTGCTGCTGGTGGTGGGGACTCACCATTAGAGAACACAGTCAAGGACATTTCATCCTCTTGTATGTACTGTATGTGCCTACCGCTATGGTAGACGTGCAGGGGTTGTCTCTATAGGAACAGCATAGTAGCGTAATGTGAAGGGATGCATAACGTGAATCCGGGTCCTGGCCGGCCTGTGATTTATGTCTTTATTATACGGAGCATGTGTGTTTTGTGCTTTACTTTTCCCATATACCGTATACACACATGGTGGTCATATACTGTGTACTGCACATAGCACTATTTAAATGTTCCTAAAGGGAAGAACGCTGTACCTAGCTTCAGTTTTATTTCGCTGTGAGAATCAGTCTGGAAAGAAATGTGTCCGAGTAGCAATTGAACTTTCTAATCAGCGTCGTGTTTATAGCTATACGGGCCTGGTTTTCCAATCGGCGTCGCGTTTATAGCTATACGGGCGTGGTTTAGGTGTGCCGACCATGGTGCCGACAGCGAAAACGACCAGCTGGTTCATCCAATCAACCGCCAAGTATTTTTAGTACTAGCCATTCACAAACAGTTTCAATGTACGGCTCCCCAGATGGACTTGAGACAACAATTCTTCTGGCATGTCAGCTTACACTGTACCCCCATCTGTCATTGAATCCCCAGCATGGGCGTACCCTAGTCTAACCCCTACCTGATTTCTAATAATGTGTTTCTGTAACTCGGGCTAAAACATGCGTGCTAAATTATCAATTGTACTCATGTTTTCTTAGTCATTTATGATATTCTTTGTGAAATGCTGACACTTTTACCCTCACAACGAAGGAGAACGCCTCGGAAAGACGCAATATAACTTCACTATGATGTGCTGGCGGTGTTTCTAGCGGCCCACCTTCACATGGTTTGTTGTCCGCGGCCAGGTGGAGACCGGGGGGACACAAACAGCGTACCTCTTCCCCCATCTCTATCTGGCAGCCAAACTGGCATCGCATTGAGGAGCACTCTGCCTCTCCTGGAAGACGGACAGGGAAACAGTGGCTGAGGTTACTCCTCCTGAGAGATAGGCCATTGGAATGCCACGGACTGAAAATACATGCTGTTAACACACGTTGTGGTTATTGTTGTTACAATGTTACAGCAGTGTCTTATTGTTTTGCTGCAGTAGTAATTTAGAAAAGCTAGCATAGCCTAAAAGAAATGGCACCAATGCACTTGTATTAATAACATATAATAGCACTGAAATATAGATAACCATGAAATGGATCTATTGGAATATTTTATCAGTCTCAACAAAAAGACCAAAATTATAAGTCTAGACAAAAATGTTTTTAAATAAAAAACATTCTCCCATTTTATCACCCTTTTGGGGTGGGTGTGGCTTTCAAAAAACTGCTCTACATCACATGTAGGTTCAACACTTGTCTGATATAGTTTTGTTTAGATTTGAAAAGCACCTTCAAACAGAGAAAACTCACTTGTACAGGTGTGTCCATCTGTGCTGAGCGTGTATCCACGTTCACAATAACACCGATAGCTACCCTCAGTGTTCATGCAGTGCTGGGAACATATGCGCTCTATGAACCCACACTCATTCACATCTGGAGTCAATAGAAGACATTATTCATGTTGGAGATAGCAATCACTATAGCATATTAAGCAAACTATTTGGTTTTGGTACAGGAAAGTAAAAACAGGTACATGTTCCACTGTACCTTTGTCACACTGCTGTCCTTTATACCTTTTGGAACACAAACACTTTTCTGGAGCCACACATTTTCCATTGATACATGACTTTATACATACAGCTGTGCAGAACATGAAATGCATAAACCGTTACAACAATACTAAATCCTCAACTCAATCTATCTAATACACTATAGCATATTGTTTCCTACATATATGCTGAAACCTTCTTATTGTAATATTTTGTTAAACCCTCAACTTTGTACTGTAGATACTGTAGCCCACCTCAAAATGAAGTCCTCTCACTGATGTTTGCCATAGTAAACCCCCACGTTCCAGAAACTCACAATCGTATCTTCTATTCACTTCCATTACCAAAAGTTTAATTAATAACATAAAGTGTATACTGGAATCCAAAATGTGTGTGATTGGTACATAGGCCTAAACATATAGTGGATTTAATTGTGGTAATAAATATTTACGGTGTTCCATCCTGCTGATGAAGAATGCCAGAGTGATAACCTGTGACCTATGGGTGTAATATCCCTGTGGTCGTGGTGTCAGATGCCGGTGACTCACGCTGACAGATGCCACTTGCATTCTTCCATCCTGGACAGCAGGATGTGGACTGACCATACAGACAGACCCCAGGCCGTACGTGACCCCAAGTATCCTCCAGAGTGTCCTCCGCTGACCTTTAGAGGATGGGATAGATCATTAGGCATCAGCAGGCCTGCAGGGCTTCATTCAGGGCCCCCACAAGACTGATCCATTATTATAAAACCATTCAGACCATAAACGATTGTATTCTGCAACCCCCCTACCCCTACCCACATTGGTCTGTCTGTCACAAATTAGGGAATTGTATATGTAGTGGCAAAAGGCCCTGATGCACATTCTTCAGACAGTAAAACTGGGGTAGGCCAGTCTTGTAGCCTACCTACATGTTTTCATTTGCAGCTATGCTACATCTCGTAAAAAAAGATATGTATATAAAAATATAAAACCACAAAAGTGAATAGCTGTATTTACAGTATATTTTACAAATAAAACAGGCCTACTGTATAGTTTCCAAGTAGGCCAAATGTGGAACATATTAGGATATTGTTTACAGAGACAGGTAGAATATATTAACATGATGGAGAAAACCGGAGAAAATTTAATTGAATCGACTTTGAGAGTAGCGTGATTGCTGCAGACATCTTACCTGTGATGGTGATGTGCGGGAGAAAGCGTAATACATTGAACAGTGACAATTAACAAATACGGACATAATTCCATGTTGACGAGTTTAGCCATTTTTTAAACACCCTATAGCCTACATATTCGATGTAGCACCGACTAATGTCTTTTGTTTGTCATTCTGTTTGTGTCTTTCTAGCCTAAAGCAATTTGCACACACAAAAAAAAAACAACAGGACTATGCGTGTTAAGTCACGTGACACTAAGTTTAGTGAGAACAAAGGTGTAAGTTTACCTGCGCACAAGTAGGCTCATGTGGGCTAATAGGCTATATTTTTAAAATACAACAGAAGAGGAACATGCGCTAAGAATACACGAGGTTGCAGAGAAAGAGAGAGATGAGGCAAAGAAAGAAAGAAAGAAAGAAAGAGGGAACATTAGATTATTAGGTATAACAGTTTTATAAAGGCCTCGGAAATAACTACTGACAGCCTCAGAGGTTGTGCCTTTGAAGCCGATAACGATTACCAGCTCTGATGATCAGTGTGCAATCAGTTGTATTAAGCTCAAAGGCAGGGTTGATGTCTTGTTGCCTGGTGGTCCATTCCCTGACACACATGTACACGTACACGCACACGCACACACACACACACACACACGCACACCCTTAATGTTTTTGCATGGCCTTGCTAAAGAACTGTCTAAAAAAAATTATTTCGCTCATTTGCTATTACTCATTTCTTAGTTTTCCCAAGATAAAGAACAAATATGTTTTATACACTGGAAAATGTGTTGTTGTGTATGCCATAAAGGTTGCATCAGCATTTGATTATTAAAGGCTGACCCCTGGTGGAATGGTAAGAAAAACTTTTGCTGTGCCCTTCTCATCTCCCAAATCCTTGGTGTTAGTATGACAAAAAGTATTGATAGTATATATATATATCAACTAGACTTAAGCCATTTTAGATTTACCTATCCACATTAAATAATAAAACTTAAAAATAAAAGGAATAATACAAAAATACACTAAATATATTGTGGATGTGAGGATACAGGAACATTTCTTGGTTCCAGTATACGTTATTCCTTTTCCTCTGGTGTACCATAGAAAATGTTTTCCGACCTGACAAGTTGGACAGAATACCACACAGTATGAGAGCATAGACAGGTCAGACCAACCGAATACCAAACAGGAATCTTTCTCTGTCAGCAGCAGAAGGGAACCCCCTCAGTGCAGCCAGATGTAAATTTCAAAATCTTAGGTCATTCAGCAGACACATTCATCCAGACAGCAGTCATATTGAATTAAGGAACAGGTAGGGGGTTATACTCTGGCACCTTGCTCAAGAGTACAGTATGTATTGGCCCTTTCCAGGGATCAAACACACAAGCTTTTAGCTAGGAGATGAATACAACACATTAAAATCATATACCTCCAGAACATGAAGAAACTGACAGCACCTCCCCATACTATACCCATGTTGTTTTGATCAGGAGCCCTTACTCTTCACATGATGGTTGTCAAACTGACGACAAGAGGGTGGTAGATAGGGGGCGCTATAGAGTGTGTGCTTGGCTGTGTGACAGCACTGACAGAGCTGGATTTGCAGTGAGAACAGGCAGCTGCCTTTTGAAGGGCCCTGCCACTGACCCTATTCATCCCAGCAGCAGGTGTCACATCGAGGCCCCCGCCTGGCTGATGCACACACACACACACACACACACGCACACACACACACACACACACACACACACACACACACAGTCACACATGCGAGTACTAACCTCTGAGTCGCACGCACGGACGCACACACACACACACACACACACACTGAGTCGAGTGTGTTAAGGGGGACCTGGAACTACTTATAGAGAACAAAGGAGGAAATAAAAAAATGCAGCCTCTTCGAATAAATCTCACCACAATGCTGAGAAGAAATCCCCAATCTCACCCCCAGAAACGCGAGAAAAACCTGGTTTCTCTCTTTCAAAGCAGTCAAAAGTGTCTTACAAAAGCACAAATAGAAAACATTTTAGATAAAAGGCTCCAGGGCCCTTTTCTGAAAAGGACCTCACACCAAGTTGTGTGTAATTCCTACCAGAAACTGGTTTATTTACCAAAAAATAATACGTTTTAATGCCAAAGCACTTAAGGCTGCAAAAAAGGCATGTGGTGGACTTAGGAGGGTAAAGGAAACACACAAAAAGGAAACACAAAAAAGTAGATGGCAGTAAAATGGAAATGTTTCTTTTTGTCTTATTGTGTGTGTTTACACAACAAACAGGATCTCACACGGCGGGGTTGTCCACAGGAACACAAGCAACTAGCACGCCACAGAACGTCCTCCTAAAAATAAAATAAAAAAATGTCAATGAAATTTGGACCTCTGTGGAGAAGCTAGCTCTCACGCCGAGCGCTACTTCCCGTATTCAATTATGTACAACAATATAAACATTTATTCTGAGAAAGTGAGCAATGATGCTGACAAGTGGATGGAGCCAACAACAATACATGCATGGGGCAGAGATGCTGGTTACAACCCTGCCACCCACGTTGCTGAAAGAAAATGCATTCAAATGCCACCACTGAACTGTAAAACCACTAAAACCCCTGTCTTGCCCATACTGTCCTGTTCAGTTCAGCTTGAAACAAGCCAGTACCCTCCCCTCGGTCAGGCTCCAACAACGCAGGCTTTTCTACGGCTAATTCTGGTGTTATGGACCCACTTCTCTGTCACAGTCACAATGAGTCTTTCCATGAATGACTGTGTGAAAAACCAGAAACGCTGGCCAATCCCATTTAGGGGAATGGGTCAGGACTTGAACCCAGACATAAAATCATAAAGCTTATTACAGAGCAGATTTTTTTTTTTTTTGCTTTCTTGATTTCAGCGGTGTGCCCCTGCTTTTGTAAATCTGTGTGTTTGACAGCCAAGCACCTACAGCTAACTAAACAGATTTAAGTCTTTTTATATCTTGTTTAACAGAAATTTATTTTGTTGTTCTGTGCTGGCGCTACAGACTAAATGGATAATACAAAGTGGAAAAATAAACTTCTTGTTTGTAAAACCGTACATGAGAGACATTCTCTGTGTGACCGAGGGGGATATAGCCCATGAGAGTTCACACAACAATTCTCACTGCACAACCACCCCACCCGTCTTTGTTGAAACTCCTCATTCATATTAATACAGTCCTGATGAATGTTTTTGCTGTGCGGTAGTCTGTGTGTG
Source organism: Amblyopsis hoosieri (assembly GCA_027564755.1). Taxonomy (NCBI): domain Eukaryota; kingdom Metazoa; phylum Chordata; class Actinopteri; order Percopsiformes; family Amblyopsidae; genus Amblyopsis; species Amblyopsis hoosieri. The sequence continues at coordinate 2,007,132 of JAODUE010000001.1, forward strand.
AGGCAAAAGGAAACACCCACACAGTAAGCAAAAGAAACATCTTAACAAGTTCACTCCCAGATCCCTTGGATCAAACGCACACGTCCCTCATGAAGTTGCTCTCTGCGGCGGGCCTATAACGATGACCCTCATCTTTCCAGGCCACATGCTGACTTTGAACTCCACTACATTATAAGATGCCTTTCTTTTCCACACCCACACCCCCTCTTTCTTCTGCCTGCTTCCATTTCCTCCATAAGGTAAAACAGCAAAATTATACCATGAAAGCACAAGATGTACCTTACGGGAATTCAGCGTGCCTAAATCATTCCTAATATATATAAGCACCCCCATCCAGGGGATAAGCCTCGGTAGAGCAGGAAAGATTTCCTGCTAATCTATAGTGGAATGCCCACTTCGGAGAAGGTGAAGGGAAGAGGCTTGGACAAGAAGTTTCTCCTAGATGCCAAGACACTTCATTATTCCTTTGTACAGCAATTAGGGCCCAATGTATCAGTAAAGAAATCTATTCCTTCTCTTAAACATCATATCGTTTCCTCAAAATTACAGCAAAAAGTGTTGCATTGTGAAATGATGTGGTGTCTTGCTTCAGAACACATGGTGGTTTGCAGCAAGACACAACATTAGCAACAGTTGATATTTCTTCTTTAACTCTTGGTGGCCCAGTTACGTTTATTTTCTAATTCTGACCCTCTGACAGCGTAGCTTTGTGGTTAGCCTTTTATTTTGCTAATTTGTGTCAAACGTGCCATTGCCCTGCAGTGCCATATGTGTAGGCTGCTTAGTTTATAATAGCACAGCAAGACAAAGTAGCAGGGGAAAAGAATACAGAACTAAATTACTAAATTAAGTCTTACATTTAGTAAGACTACTCTCTCAGTGGCTTCAATGAAATGTCCAGTAGAGGGTAGCGTTTTGGATTAGAATGCTGATGGAGGATGTTTTATGGCACTAGTTACCAAAAAAATGATTCTGTTTAAATAGCACTGAAAATGTATACGCTTGTTTTTTGTTTTTTCATAAAAAATGTATTTCAAAATGTGTAAATAACTATGTGACTCGCTTTCAAAGCATCTTGCAGCCCATAGTTTGCGGACCATAGCTTTTTCAGGGAGCAGATTAGGTGTAGGGGCTTGCTTTATGAGTGCTCATGAGTGTGCATGCTGGAATATGTATATGCATGCTTGCAACCATGTGTGTGTGTGTGTGCGCGCGCGTGGAAAAGGTATGTCTAGAGAAGGGATGGGCACAGTTTGAATTAGTGCTGTAATAGTTGTTGAAACAGTGGGAGCATTGTGGAGAAGGCTACAACAGGATACTAACTCTACCACACCCCCATCCATTCATGGCCTCCTTCATCTATACCCTTTTTCCCCTTCTCTGTGTCGCTCTGCTCAACTTCCATGCCAGTTCAGGTGTCTGGAGCAGCTGAAGAGGCTCCGGGTGGACAGACACACACACACACACACACACACACACAAACATTGGAACTAGACAATATGTTGTGGAATGCATGAGAAAGTTGCTGGCAAACTAACAGGTTGGCAAATTGTGCCATGGGGGATCACCCAGTGAGAGTGGGAGGTAGCCAATTCCCTGTCACCGACTAGTGAGCTCACAAGGGCAACAGACATGGAGTACAGATGCAAACACAAAGATGGACTGTAGTCACTGTAGCTCATTCCATGCATGCCCCAGCTCCACCCAACGATATAACATATGTTCTTGATATATACAAAAGAGATGAAATAATGTAACGTGTATTGGTGTGGCATCATAAGAAACTATTTTTGTCAGTGATCTGCTTTTTCTAAATGAATTTGATTATGTGAAACTATATATGTAAGTTACAGAATTTGGCACTTAACGTCTTTACATTTTTTTTCAAATAGGCTAAACAACAGCCAGGCCAGCCTGAACCTCAGTTTCCATTTAAAAACTTGAGGAATAAGCAACAACCCAAAGAATAATCTTAGACTTACCACACTTTCACCACACTTGGCCATTCTGTCAAAGATTAAGATGTTTCAAACCACTGGTTAAGAAACCATTTTACCTTAGAATTTCATTCATTCATTTCCTTAAGGACTACAGACTATCATGGTTTTCACAAATGTAATGATGTTGTTATATAGCCTCTGTAAATAATTGATAAGGTTCAATTATTGTATAAATGTTTATTTAATCCTGATATCAATTTCAAATGTAATTCTAAATTATTTTAAACCCAGCTATAACAAATAACAGATACAAACATGTATTTGGCACATCATATTTTTGAGAACATGCTATTTGTTTGAAATGCAACACTGACCCCTAAGGGTTAAAGATAAGATGTGCGCTGAAAGAGCTACTGTAAAGACTAGAGGCTATCGAAAATATTGCCTTTAAATACCTCTGGGAGTTTTTCTTTTTCTTTGTATTAAATTAGCGGTAGGTTTAAAGAATTGGATTTGCAGTTAAACAAGAATAATCTATTACCACAGTAGACATAACTGGCTGCTTTTGAAAATAAAAATGACACAAGTGTTCATCTTGAATAGCAGATAAACATAATTACCAGGCAATAACGGGAAACACACAATTTGATTGCAGAAATAATTTGATGGATTCTCAAACCGTGGATTAATAGAAAAGACACTGCCTGCCCTGGGCCCATAAACAATTTGTTGCACAAGTGAGACATTGTGTGCTCTGCAACTGGTGCAACTGCATACAAAATAAATCAAATTTTCAAAGAAATGTACTGACTCAGAGGTCAAAACATCACACACACATAAAATCCACAGTGAGGTGGTGAGATAGTGTGGTGTTTAATGAAATTGTGTAGTAGCCTAGCTATAATAATAATAGCAAAAATGCCTATTGTAATTAATGCATGTATTATTGTTTAGTAGAACGACTGTAATGTGTCTATTTTCTGCATAATAGTATCCGCCTAAAACTATCTGTAACACTCACACAATGTTTAAAATGTTATCATCACACTGAACAGGAGATGGCTGCAGTGCACTGCTGTAGGTCCTATGCGGGTAGGTCCTACTGTCGGTGGTTTCGAGCGTCAGTGACGCACGACCGTCGCAACATGTTACGCACGGACGTGCCATATTTCCTCCCGGCGTTTGCTTCTGTGGGGGAGCACGTTGCTTGGAAAAGCACGAATTAAACGCCATATTTTCACCTTTTATATCTTAGCAGGCAGTTGATAACATAGACAAGAGGACTGCTGGTGAGTTCTATTAACAGGTAAATTACTTGTTGTACCAAAACGGTATGATACTTTATCAATAATTATATTTTTATCGCACTCCTTGTTAACGGTTCTTAGTTAGCGTCATAGCTAACTAGCCTAGCTTGATGAGCTAAAATGCTAGATGCTTAAACTAATACGTCAGCGTCTTGTGGTTTAGCTGTAGCGAGAATCGTAAGAGCTAACGACAGGCAAGCTAACGTACCGTATTATATCTAAATACGGTAATACAAAATAAATTACGCGTTAATAACAGTTAACAGTACGGTACCACGTTATAAAGTTGCAACAACAGCTTTAAGGCCCTTTTACACCAAGTGCGACGCGAAAAAGCGATGCGAAAAAGCGACGGTTAATTATTTTAAATGCATGATAGTAAATTACACCATTTACATACAGCGCGAATGTTCGCAATGCGAAAATGCGACATATATTTTATTCGCTTCAATGTCGATTTTTTAAACTTTCTCCGGCGATGAAATTGGTTTAACCAATCACAACGAACTATTGATGTCACATGACAATAGCGGAGATGTTTACATTACAATCAGCCGGTAAAGCTTCGATAAATTAGTTCAGCAGGCTACATAAAAAGAAGGCACCACATACGTTTTCGCTTTAAACCATTTACATCGAACGCGACTGGTTATTTCGAATGTTCAGACATAATTCCAAAATAATTAGACGTCTGCGACAAAAAGTTCAAGACGAGTGGACGTCCTTTGCTATGGATTGATTGACAGGTTTGGTGCATGCCTGTTGCTGCGGTGCCGAGTGCATGGTGCCTTCTTTTTATGTAGCCTGCTGAACTAATCCGGAGGGAAGAGAAC